>CM077154.1:27281935-27587697 GCA_039583875.1 Platanthera guangdongensis | reverse complement strand
TTCAAGATCAAGAGTCTTCTTCCATCTACATCCCAGGATTCTTCAAAGGACAACCCACACTCTATTCTATTTAAGAAGTTCCTGGAGTTCTTCTGTCAAAGCAAAAGTTTGAAGACCAATCAAAACCCCCCAGCAGCAAGACTTCAACTTCTTGAACCATTCTATATCTCAGGGAGCCTTTTCTAACAACATTTTTTCACTAGAGTCTTCTCAGTTGTATCTGGAAAAGAGAAGACAAAATCACTCACTCATCCCCCACTGTATAAAGGGTTCTTAAATCCCTTCAAAAGTTATTCCTGGTTGCAAGTCACCTGATCAAAAGACTTGAGGATTGGATTTTGAGCACCTGATCAAAAGCTCATTGTTGGAAGTCACCTGATCAAAAACCTGAGTGGATTTCTATGAGGGTGGTAGAAGAGTGGGTGTAGCCAGGTTGGGGAACCACTATAAAATTCTTGTGTTGAATGGGTTGCTCTTTTCTTTTGTTCTTGTTGTTGTTGTACTAACTAGGTTGCTGTGTTGTGTTTTTAATTTAATTTCTGCAGCAATAGTAATAGATTGAATTAATTAGCAAAAATTTGATAAACCCTAAATACTCTATTCACCCCCAGCTAGAGTATTTCAGATCTAACCCTTACTTTCAATTAGTATCAGAGCAAGTTTTCTTTGGTTGTACAAGTTGACCCCCTGAACCAAAGATCCTGTGTTAGATCTGAGTTTTATTTATATTAGATTTATATTCATAGCATGGCACAGAACAAGAACTATGCAAGCACCAGACCTCCAGTGTGCAACCTAAATAGGTTTGTCATCCAGAAGGTAAGAATCAAATTATATATGAATTCTATTGATGAGGATATCTATAATTCCATCTTGACAGGTCCTCCTCAAGCTACTGCCTCAACATCTACAACAGCTTCAAGCATAAATGTAGTTCCACCAACTGAGTGGACTGATGCCTAAAAGAAAGCTAAGTTGTTGATGCCAAAGCCATGAATATTCTGGCCCAAATAATGTCAGATGACATCTTCTAGAAAGTGGCTGAATGTACATCAGCCAAGGCCATTTGGGATTCCCTTAATCAAATGGTGGTTGTATCTGCTGATGAAAGAAAAGACAGAAGATCCAATCTCATATCACAATATGAGAATTTCAAGAAGGAGGATGCAGAATCAGTTGCAGATATGTACAATAGACTGAGCTCAATCATCGATGAGCTAAAGACATTGGACAAGGACATCACCCTCACTGAGGTGAATGACAAAATCCTCATGTGCTTCCCAAGCTTATGAGATTCAAGGATCTGGCCAATCAAGGAGGCCAGGAGCCTAAATGAGATTTCCATAGAATCTCTTTTAGGAAAGCTCAAGTCTTATGAGTAGCTGATTAAATCCAGAGAAGCAGCTGAGCAGAGAATACCTCCACCAGCAAGGAAGGAGCACAACATAGCTTTTAAAGTTGTTGAAGAAACAGAAGCCTCAACTGTGAATGAAGAGATGATGAGTCTCTTTGCTAAGAGATTCTATAAAATGGCAAGGAAGGATTTCAGAAGAAAATCATCCAGGCAGGATGACAAACCAAGGTATGACAAAACCCCCACTAAAGAAGTGGTTTGCTTTGGCTGCAGGAAACCTGGACACTTCATCTTAGAGTGTCTTGAAAATTAAAAGAAGGAAAAGAGAAGAGAGAAGGATTCTAGAAGACAGCAAAGCAGCAGACATTCTTCCAGCAAATATAAGAAGAAGGAGAAAGGCTTTGTTGCTGAATCCTGGAGTGAAACTGAGGATGAATCCACATCCTCCAGCTCCAGTGAAGAAGAAGAAGAGACAAGGGCCAAAGAAGTATGCCTCATGGCCATTGATGCCTCCAGGAGTCAATCAGATGAAGAAGGATCTGACAATGAAGAAGCTTCAGAAACAGAAGCTGATCAGGTACTCTTATCTTTTGACTATAATTCTGATGCTTTTAAAATTGAATTTAAAACTATGTGCATTGATTTAATAAATTCTGAAATAGAAATCAAAGCACTTAGGGAAAAACTAACTAGTCAAGAGACACTGAAATCTGAAAACATCAAGCTAAAAAATGAACTTACATTAGCTAATGAACAAATTATTCAGCTAAAAATTGAGTAATGTGAGGCCAAACAACTTGAGGAATCTCTCAATAGGAGAAGCCTCAAGCTGATGGACATCACAAGCACAGTCAGTGCCAGACTAAATGGCAAGCTGGGCTTGGGTGCATCATCAAGCTTGCCCCCATTCTTAAGAAGAATATTTTATCAACCCCCATTAAATTTGTTTCTGCTAAGGGCAAAGAAATAACAACCATTAAACAAACCACAGAAGAAATGCCCAACTTAAAAGGTCAAAATAGCAGAAACCAGAAAACAAGTAAAAACAAAGTTCAACAAATTTCGTCGAACTCAGATCGACAAAATGTGGACAGTTCGTCGAACTCAAATCGACTAACTCTGAACGCAAATTTATATAATAATTATTCGTCTCACTTCATTCGACGAACTCTGTATGGTTCGTCGTGCAGAGATCGACAAACTTGGCGCACAGAAAATGAATATGTTCATTCTCTGAGCGGAGATCGACGATCTCATCCCATTTCGTCGAACTCTGGTCGACGAACTCACAATAATTCGTCGAACTCAGTCAGACTTAACAAAAATTATAATTATAACACCAACTCAAATCAAACTAAGAAACCATTTAACCCACTTGCAGATTGGATAATAACTCCCATAAGATATCATCCATTAGGATATAAATCACAACCTGAGTATTCTGTGATATCCAGTTTTTCTGATCAACAATATAAAGGACCCAAGGTAACCTGGGTCAAGAACAACTAACTATTTTCATTGCAGGAAAAGGGTTGTCCAGTGATTAATCAAACATGGTAGCTGGACAGTGGATGCTCCAAACACATGACTGGCAGCAAGGACAACCTAATCAACTATAAGTCCAAGCTGGGACCAAAGGTAATCTTTGGTGATTCAAAGTGTGGCTAGTCTGAAGGCTATGGAGAAGTAAGGATTGGAGCAGTCACATTCAAGAAGGTTACTTATGTAAAAGGACTCAAGCATAACCTCATCTCCATAAGCTAATTATTTGATGAAGGGTATCAGGTACATTTCAATTCAAAAACTTATATTATTTCTAATAAAGAAAAACAAAATGTTTTAATTATAAATAGACAAGAAAACATTTATTTAGTTGATTTTCTTTCTGCAAATTCAGATATTTGTTTGCTAAATATTATTTGCAATCAAAATGAATTATGACATAAAAGACTAGGACATGTAAACATGAAGAATATTGCTACGCTGCCTAAATACAGTCTTGTAAGAGACTTACTTTCTGGTCCCTAAAAGAAGGAAGGCCTTTGCAGGATTGTCAACTAGGCAAGCAAACTAAAGCTAGTTTTAAATCAAATAATAAAAGTGATTTACCTAGAATCTTATACTTTCTACACATGGATCTCTTTGGACCCATTGCTGTACAAAGCCTAGGAGGGAAATCCTACACTCTAGTCATTGTAGATGACTTCTCAAGATTCACTTGGGTGTTCTTTTTGATATCTAAGTTAGATACCTTTAAAGTTCTAATAGATTTTCTCAGGACCATACAGATTGAGTACTCTACTCATGTTGCATTGATCAGAAGTGATCATGGTATAGAGTTTGAGTCTCTTCTTATGCATGAGTTCTGTGAGAAGGAAGGTATCAGACACAGCTTCTCAGCTCCTAAAACTCCCCAACAAAATGGGGTAGCTGAAAGGAAGAATAGAACCCTGATTGAAGCTACATGCACATTACTTGCAGATGCTTATATGCCACTATCCTTTTAGGCAGAGGCTGTAAGCACAACAAATTATATACTGAACATAAGTTTGATACATAAACTTAAGAATAGGACTCCCTAAGAATTAATTAAAGGGAAGAAACAGAAAATCACCTATTTTAAAGTATTTGGATGTGTATGCTATATACATAATAATAACAAGAAATACATTAGAAAGTTTGAAGCTAAGGCTGAAGAGGGAATTTTTCTAGGATATTCCCAAGTAAGAAAAGCTTATAGGGTGTTTAATAAATCATCTTAAAAATTGAAGAGTCAATTCATGTTACTTTTGATGAGGCTAACATATCTTGCAAGGAGAAAGAGATTTCTACCAGTAATCCTTTGCAGGTACCTTACTTATGTGAGATTTTGGATGGACTAAGCCTCACCCAAGAGGCTCCAACACATCCTTCTCCATAAGTTGATGAAGACAGTGAAGAGGAATCTTTAGAAGAAGTTGAACCTCATTCAACAGCAAAAATAATTCCACAAGAGGAATTAAATCCAAATGCTGATGCTGAACCAACTCCACCCACTGATCTTGTCACACTAAGGGATCACCCTAGATCCCAAGTGATTGGAGAAATAATTGTAGGTGTACAGACAAGGCATCAACTCAACCAAGATGTGATGCATGCCTGTTTTCTCTCATAAGTTGAACCTCAATCCATAACAGATGCTGAGCAAGATCCCCACTGGATCACTACAATGCAAGAGGAACTCAACCAGTTTGAGAGATGTAGAGTTTGGGATTTGGTTCCAAGACCCAAAGACTACCCAGTCATTGGAACCAAATGGGTATATAGAAACAAACTAGTTGCCCAAGGTGCAATTGTGAGGAACAAGGCTACGCTTGTTGCTCAAGGATATATGCAAGAAGAAGGCATTGACTATGATCAAACCTTTGTACCAATTGCAAGGTTAGAAGCAATTAGAATCTTTCCTTCCTATGTTGCCTACAAAAAGTATAAAGTCTACCAGATGGATGTAAAAAGTGTCTTTCTAAATGGAGTACTAAAAGAAGAGGTTTATGTTGAACAACCTCCAGGTTTTGTCTCTCCAACCCATACTTCTTATGTATTTAGATTGCATAAAGCCCTCTATAGTCTAAATCAAGCTCCAAGAGCTTGGTATGAGACCTTATCTAACTTCTTGATAGAGCATGAATTCACTAGAGGCATAGTAGATAAAACATTATTCACTAGGCACCATAAGTATAAAATCTTGTTAGTACAAATTTATGTGGATGACATCATATTTGGGTCTACTGACTCTAAACTATGCAAGAGGTTTTCTGACCTCATGCATTCTAAGTTTGAGATGAGTAGCATGAGTGAGTTTTCCTACTTCCTTGGTCTCCAAGTGAAGCAGCTAACTTATGACATCTTCATCTCCCGGGCTAAGTATGCTAAAGAGCTTCTTAAGAAGTTTGGGATGGCTGATGCCTCAACAAAGAAAACACCTATGGCTACTAATGCTGTAATAGATTTTGATCCACATGGGAAACCTATTGACCAGAAGTTATATAGAGTCATTGTTGGGTCCCTATTATATCTTATAGCTAGCAGAACTGATATCATGTTTGTCACATGCCTTTGTGCTAGGTTCCAAGTGAGCCCTAAAGAATCTCACCTAATTTTTCTAAAAAGAATTTTGAGATATATAAAGAGTTATCCTAGTATAGGCCTTTGGTATCCTACTGAGTCAGAATTTGATTTAACTGGATATTCAGATGCTGAATTTACTGGATGTAGGGTTGACAGGAAAAGTACCTCAGGAACTTTCCAGTTCCTTAGTATGAGACTAGTGTCTTGGTTTTGTAAGAAATAATCATCTATGTCCACATCAACTGCTGCAGTAGAATACATTGTAGCTGGCAGTTATTGTTGACAGATGTTATGGAGTCAGAATCAACTCCTGGACTATGGTTTCAACTTATATAATTCAACTCTACTATGTGATAACACAAGTGCTATATCCACAGCACAGAATCCAGTCCATCACAGTAGGACTAAGCATATAGACATTAGACATCATTTCATTAGAGAGTGTAGACAAAAATAAAATTAAACTTGTCTATATCTACACTGACGTACAAAGAGCTGATATTTTCACCAAACCCTTGGATGAAGGAAGTCACTTGTTCTTTATAAATCAACTTGGAATGATCAATGGAGAAGCCTTAGTTTAATTTTTGTCTGCACTCGATGAATTTGCCAAAGTTCGTTGAACGGAGATCAACGAACTGGGAAAGTTCTTGAGAAATTCGTCGAACGAAGATCGACGAACTCTCTGTGAGTGAAGTTATTTTCGTTAAACGGAGATCGAAGAATTTGCTTCATAAGACTTTCGTCGAACGGAGCTCGACGAAATGTCTTCAAATCTTTAGACTGAGCACGATGAATTGTATGCCTCCAAATTATTTCGACGACCTCAGATCGAAGAATTATTTTATTTTTCGTGTAACAAAGTTTGTTGATTCATATTCTGGAAAACATTATATCTAGGTTTTCTTTGACCTCCATCACGCGCTTTCATTTCCTTTGCACTTGATCGTCGTTTTTCTCTTACAGGTGCTCTAATGGCGATTCGAGTAGGAAGTCTTACGGCAATGAAATTTGACACCGACTTTGATGTCGATTTTGATTCCTTACAGCATTCAGACCCAAGCTTCCTAGAAATCCTGCAACTGCTTGAAGAACAGAAGTTAAAGACTCATATACCAATAAGGATCAAACTCGCCAGCGCTAAAATCAGGGAGTGGGTCTACACTTCCTCCACCACAGATGAGAACACTCTGACAGGGACAGTATCGGGTAATACCATTTCTCTTACTCTCGCCATCCTAATAGAAATTTTTGAGTTAAGTAATGGTGAAGAAGAGTTGGAAATTGCTACTAAGGAATATGATATGATGCTGGGTATGATGGGTATTTTGGAGAAATCCCAAATAAGTTGTTGAAGAAACACATCTATGCTGAATTTAAATTCCAAGCAGACATTGTCGGCAAAGTGTTGCTGGGCAAGCACACTGCACATAACTACATAACCAGGCACCAATTCCTGGTTATGTGTGCTGTGGTTAACAAGAGAAAGGTAAACTGGGCTCAGATCATGTTTGGTCTGATTAAGAAAAAGAATACAAAGAAAGAGGTCTACTTTGGAAGGATGTTAGGGATCTTCCTAAAAGAAAAAGTTGCTGAATCCCTGGTCTCCCAGACCATATTCATCAATGCCTCCAAGAGGCCCACCTGTGCTCTCTTTGGCAGGTGGGAGAGGACTATCACCAAGCCCTCCAAGGCTTCTTCCTCCTCCATCAGGCTTTCTGAGAGTACTAGGGCTGCACCAGCCACTTCCCTCACTATTAAAGAGATCCCTCCTCCACCTCCCTCACCTTCAGCCATCCCACCTTAACATCAGATGGTACAACAACCCCGCTCCATAGTTCAAACCACCATTCACACTCCTATACCTCCCTCATCCCCAGTACACCTATCCCCCACTGACTTTCCTAACTCACCTCCCTCCCAACATGATACATAAGTTCCATCACCACCCTCCTCTCCATTACCACCTCATTTGGCTGCTACTCCCCCCTTCCAATATCTCCACCCCCTTCTTTTAATCTGCATACTTCCCCTCCCCATACTTCTTCTACTCCATATATTCCAATGATAGATTATCTACCTCCTCCTGCACCAACTACTACCCTCCCCACTTCTATTTTCATTCAAACACCTTCTGCCACACCCTCTACCACTCCACTATTGGATCCCTCCATTATACCATCACTCATTGCACTCCCAACTCCCCTTCTTAAAACAATCATAGCAGAGGCCATTTCACCTCTTGCTTCTTACATTTCCTCCCTAGCTGCCCAAATATCTGCTCTTTCTGCTCCTCCCTCTTCAGTTAGGGGCTTGACTCCAGTATACACTGAAACCAGGCAGGGGGAGATACTCAATGAAGAAGAAGCAGTAAAAATTGCAGTAATAGTAGCAGTAGATGCAGCAGCAGACACAGCAGAAAAAGAAGTAGCTGAATAAGAAGCAGAACCAACAACAGATATAGATGCAGATGTTGATTCAGATTTATTTGATTTAATTCATTTTATTGAATCTGATATAGAAATAGATAAGCAGGTCCCAGAGAACATAACAACTGCTGGTGATTTTATTATAAATCCCACAGTTGATCTTTTAAATTTATTGTGCAGTTTTGATATAACCTACTTTAATAACCTTCCAGAGTACAACATCAAGCCATCTTTGGATATAGTCCCATACAACTCACCCATAAGCCCCAAAGTTGCTAAGCAACTAAAGGCTAGTTTTGTTACAACAGAGGTTCGAACTACAGAGGTTCCAGCTATAGTGGTTCCAGTCATTCCATCTCCACCCAAAGCTGCTTCCCCCATTATTTCATCACATCCAACAGATATTTCTGCTCCAGTTTCTGTTGGATGATTCACCCATGCCTGATCTTGATGCATTGATCATGGCTGACATTGAAGAAGAAAATAAGACAGTTGCTGAAAGCACTGAAGTGTACAGTTCTCCAGCACCAGCTCCTGCTCCTTCTCCAGCTCCTCCTCCAGCTCCTACTCAGGCTGAAAAGCCAATTGATAAATCAGTACTAAAGGCCATTGATGCCTTATATGATGCTCCTCAAGATTCTGATGGTGAGGATGATGATGAAGAGGACTCAGATGATGAGCCCAAGAAAAAGAAAGTATCTAAGAAGAGGAAAGCTCCTCCACCTCCTGCCCCAAAACCAAACCCCGCAAATTACACTCCTTATAATATACTCCAGAAGATTACACCTTACAAGGGCATGCCAACATGGATGTGGCTGTCAAAAAACCAACAGAAAGAAAGGAAGAAAAGCAGAAGATATTCTCCTCCTCCATAGAGACTCAGAAAGGACCCCCTCCACCTCCACCAGCTGCTGGTGCTTCTAGTTCTTAAACTCCAAGTACTACCAAGTTTCAGACCTATCAGAGACATCAGGGTAGATCCTCATCTTTAGGAAGAAGCCAACCAAGGCATTATTCATCTGGCAAGCAGCAGCATCAACAACATCAACAACAATAATTCACTGAACGTCAAAAGGTTGAAATCCCCAAGAGACCTGCTTCCCCTCCTATACCCTTTGAAGATCTATAGTCAGCTACAACTACTAGGATGGCCAGATTCTTGGAATTGGTTGGCCTATCCTTGATCAACAAATCAAGAGCTGAAGGAGAGGATCCATCTCAATACTCTACAATGTCCAAGTACAGAAAGGAAGAACTGAACAGGTTTGCTAAGGCTAACAAGTTTTTTTTAATGTTGATGATTATATGAAACTGCATCCAAAAGCATTAATGCCCACAACTACATCTCTTAATATCATTGGGGCTACTAACATGACAATGACCAAGGCTCAAGCTGCAGATCTTAACAGGGAAATTATATTTACATAGTATGGAGACAAAGCCAAAGAGGAGAAGCACAATGAGAAGAAGACGAAATAAACTTTGAACTGTCTTTAGTATTTTTGAGTTACTTTAAACTACTTATTTAAATTCTGATGTAAAGCTCTGTGTGTATATATATATATATATATATATATATATATATATATATATATATATATATATAATATATGCACATTTAAATTTTTCATGCCAGATATATGTTTTTATTTATATTATTATTATTAATATGAGTCTGTAATTAGTGACCTTACCCAAATAGGGGAAGATTGTTGGATCTCTAGTTGGATTTGGGCTTAGTTCACTAAATTATGATGTTTGACCCAACATGTATAGTCAGGGTCATGTGTGTGTTCTAGAGTCTAGGCCTTGTCCTTAGAGTCAACACTATATGGATCAGCCATCAATAGACTACAGAAGACTCAAGAATTAGAGAAATTTCAAAGACCCAAAAAATGAGTTCGACATTTTTCAAACTAAGGTAGACGAAAGTCGTGCTCAGCTCGACAAAATCAGAGACAATTCTCTGAGCTGAGCTCGACGAACTTGAATCTCAGGTCGACGATTTCTAGAGTATACTTCAACATTCCAAGTCCAGAATTCTTCACACTTAACTACAGTCAACGAACTTAGTTCTCAGGTTGACGAACTTAGTTCTTAGGTCGACGATTGTTGGGTATTCTACTTCAACATCTTGTTCCAGAAACATCTAAGTATTCTAAGTTCAAGATCACACTCCAGTCGACGAACTCACCTTCTCAGCTCGACAAACTTAGACCACAATCTTGGCAAGATTTATCAAGTAGCAGTTAGAAGCTCTCAGCTCGATGAAACTAGATCTCAGATCGACGAACCCAGTTTTGAGGTCGACGATTTCTGGACACGTTACTCAACATTCTTAAGTCCAAGAAACATGGAATTCTGATATTCAGTCGACGAAGTCATATTCTCAGCTCGACGATCTTGATGCACAAAATTAGCATGGTTCTAGAGAAGCAGTTGTCTGTCCTCAAGTCGATGATCTTGGATCTCAGCTCGATGAACAAAGATAATCTGGTCGACGAACTTGACCTCTCAGCTCGACGAACTCTGCACCCAACTCGACGAATTCTGTTCTCTGTTCAACGAATTCTATAAAGTTCCAGACTTAGAACTTTCCCTATATCTCTTTTCTATTGCAATAATTCCTAAGTAATCAATGCATAAATATTCTCTAAATATTACCGTTAGAAGCAAGCATTGATTACGGTCTTCATCAAGATTATTGCGTGCCGTTTTTCCGTGGGACAGTTGGGGAAATCAATCAATGCAAATATTCTCTAGGCTGTCAACATTAAATGAAGAAAGGAATTCAAATTTCAAAGGAAAATTATATGGAAAATATAAAAGGGATTTTCTTCATCTCTCTCGACAGAAGATATAGCAATACAGGAAAATAGAAAAACTGATACAGAGAATATACAAAATACAGAGCTCACAGGGCAACAACACCGTCAAGAGACAAGAAGTCCTTGCCCTTGATTAGAGAAAAGAATAGCAAGCTGAAGAAGAAGAAGAACATACATTCAAGATCAAGAGTCTTCTTCCTTGTACATCCCAGGATTCTTCAAAGGACAACAAACACTCTATCTGTCAAGAAGTTCCTTGAGTTCTTCTGGTCAAAGCAAAAGTTTGAAGACCTATCACCCTGCAGCAAGGCTTCAACTTCCTGAACCATTCTATATCTCAGGGGGAGCCTTTGCTAACAACATTTTTCCACTAGAGTCTTCTCAGTTGTATTTGAGAAAGAGAAGACAAAATCACACTCTAATCCCCCACTGTTTAAAGGGTTCTTAACTCCCTTGAAAAGGTATTCCTGGTTGCAAGTCACCCGATCAAAAGGCTTGAGGATTGGTTTTTGAGCACTTGATCAAAAGCTCATTTGTGGCAGTCACCTGATCAAAAACATGAGTGGATTCCTACCAGGGTGGTAGAAGTGTGGATGTACCCAGGTTGGGGAACCACTATAAAATTCTTGTGTTGTCTGGGTTGCTCTTTTCTTTTGTTCTTGCTGTGGCTATGCTAGCGAGGTTGTTGTCTTTGTGTTTTTAATTTAATTTCTGCAGCACTAGTAATATATTGAATTAATTAGCAAAAATTTGATAAACGCTAAATTCTCTATTCACCCCTGTCTAGAGTATTTCAAATCTAACCCTTACTTTCAAGATACTTAATTGACGACAATATAATCACGAATTGTATGTTAGAACAATTGGGTTAAGATGTTAGAGCATTTAAAAATATACTTTGTTGAGGCGATAAGTACGACACATCCTTAATTGTATGTAAACTCTTTCTACAAGCAACATAACCTCGAATTTAGGTCTTTTAAAAGCAATTTTCTCAATTTCCTTGTGAAATCGCAAACAACTTATACCATGTCTTCCATTTAAGGAAGCACGATCGCTCCTTAGGTTATGTATTATGTAGTTATCTACTTCATTAGGATCAAAATTACAGAAATTTTCTAAAGTCTTATGCAACTTTCATGATTTCAAGAGCTGCATGTACATATAACTGGGCAACCCTTTATGTATATCCTAAAGGATTAGTTTTCTACACTTTTTGTTTACTTTTCTTTATAGCCTTGGAGAAATGTAGAGAATGAATAATCATTCTTGAAATGCTCCAATCTCTTATTTTGCCAACAAATTTATAGCGACATGACTTGGAATTAACAATCCATGCTGCTTACGATGAAGTAATTCTTCAAGGGTCCCACTCTTATAAGGAGGGTTGATCATCATACCATTCATGCCTACACAAAATATAATATTTATTCGAGTTGCATTGAATACACCAAACTTCAAGATCACCACGTTTGAGAAACAACATCGTCTAAATATGGTCTAGGGAAACCAAAGTCAGTACCAAATTAGCCCAATAAAAAAGGATAAGCCCCCATACATATTGGGCTAAGTTTCTTTGATATCACTATAGTGCAATCATCCTATATATGCACATAATCCTTAGGGCGTACAATCTTAAACTTGGAGTTCTACCCTAATACTTGTTGATATGATGCACAGTTTAGGTCCTCAAAGTTACCATTCATGACCACCTTCTCAAGGTCATTATGTCACAAACCAAACCAATCAGACATCTTTGAATTTGAATTCCTATTCAACCTCTTGTATATGTCACTGTGATTGCTTAAATGTAAATAAGTCATTGGTATGAGGACTAAGTTTAAGATTCTTATAATATTCCACTAATAGATTACAAGCACTAATTGTTCTTGAGATGGTCCTATAAACTTGGGTAAGAGGTGATAATCTCACTCGATGGGTGAGAAGGAATATTGAAGTGTAAGTCTTAAGCATCTAGCCTCGCATTAAACTTTTACCTTAGACACTTTAGGTATCCTCATACCTTAACCAATCTATACCAGAGGTGGATTTTAGACTAGGATATATCATGAAATAATCTTGGTAAGTTAAACCAAAGTGGTGTCCTAGTTGGGTTGGCCTAACTTATTGATTAACGAACTATTTGTGTGATTTCACATAAGGGAACACCATTGCTTCTGATGCTTTAATTTGTCCACAAAGTAATGCACGAGTGGGGTACCAAGGTGTTTTTGTGAACTTCTTTATCTTATAATTGTTTGTTCAAGAGGTACCAGTTTGTAAAATACACCCTCCCGGTAATTGAGTACGGCTAAGGGAGCTTATATGCCCCGAATTATTGCCTTGCCGCGATACCAACTCATGGGATTATTGCCACCTTAAGACACTGATCATGTAGGCTAGTATGATCATCCTGGACAACCAGAGAAAGGAAGCAATTGAGAACCAAGTCCATAATAATATATATGTGTATATTGAAAAGTGATAGATAGTCCACAATGAGACAAACAAGAATGAGTATTGCTTATGCCCAACACGTGTCCAAATTAAAATAAAGTGCACTCTCTCTCACTCTACAATATCTATGCAGAAGCTAAGTAATGCTTTCATCAACTTGAAGTCAGGTAGTAGTAGGCACAATCTCTGCTCCTCAAGTCCTACTATCTTGTATTGCTGGTCCTCCTGGTCATATTGCTGCTGCGGCTCCATGCACTCCTAAAATTATGTGGTCTGCTGACCATTGGTCAAAAAGACTAAGCGGCGTCATCCTCACATCACCATCGTGACTCATAGGCACCATGTAGGAGGATTAAAGAAGATGATAACAAGGCACAATAGAAAAGTAGGTGGCATGGCTTTAGCTAGAAATTGTGTATATATATGCTACAATAGTATGAAAAACAAAGCTAGCAGTAATTATATAACACCCTGAAAATCGTAATCGAACCGGTCGCGTCCTAAGGAATGTTTGGTGCCTTAATAGGGGTATATGGCCAGGGACACGGCCGTGTCCAAGGCCGTGTATTCCTCTATGTTAGCAGGCTGTGTCCAGAAAAGGACAAGGCAGGAAACACGGTAGTGACACGGGCATGTCAAGCGTGACACGGGCGTGTGCATACCTGTGTCACCACCTGTGTTCCTAAGGGACGTGATGGTTGGAGTGGCGGTTATCTGTGATACGCCCCTAGGTCATGGGCGTGTCAGGACATGACACGGGCGTGTCAGGAAACGACACGGGCGTGTCAGGTTGAGACACTGGCGTGTCTTGACCCGTGTCCTTTTCTGTGCTCGACGATCGTGCCTGGATCGGGGCACACGGCCTGGGACACGACCGTGTGTAAAGCCGTGTTCAGTGTAGGATTGAGGAATTTTGGGCGTATCTGAGTCGTTTGTTTTCTTTAAATAAGATCTGACGGCCCAAGTGTGTTCCTGCTTTGTTAAGGCTGGGAATTGAGGATTAATTCCTCATTTTTCTCTTAAGCTTTCTCTTTCTAAGGAGTTAGAGAGAGGAGAGAGCAAGGAGGAAGGAAGAGGAGTATTCCGGCCGCCGACAGAGCATCGGAGCACCGAATCGAGAACCGAGACCGGATCCGCGGAGGAAATTCCCTTGCGAAGCTTTCCATCCGGATTGATTCCCATGGCGCAAAAGCAAACTATAAGGGTAATGATTCTCTACTTGAGCATATGAAGCTCTCTTTCTTTTGCATAAGGAAACCTGCTCCCGCGAGTGTGCGGTAAGTGTGCGGTGTTCCTTGGGGTTGACGTGAAAAGTCCCCTTTGTGTTGCATATAGAGTCCGGAACGGAAGTATGGACATAGGCATTGTGTGTGAAGCCTACCCGGATGTGTTGGTCTGGATCAGTGATGTTGCATATTGTATGGTTTTCCGGAGAAGACTACGTGCTTTGTGTTTTTGGGTTTCTACATAGTAGATTACAGTAGGGATCCTTGGGGATTAACTCTAAGGCGCACACGAAAAACTGAGCGGAAACGTAGTCTGCTAACTTGGCTGCCTGGGAGCCAACATTGAACATAACTAGGTTATGTGATGATTGGAAATGTTTTGGGATCCGATAGAAGCTTGGCCCGTGCGTACGTCTTAAAGAAACTATGCGGAGTGGGCAACGAGCAAGTGGAATCGGACCTCGGCTATGTGGTTCGTTGCTAGAGACCCATAGAGGGACTGGCTGTTGGCATAGTCGTGAGTCTTAGACTGTGGTCAGAAAGAGTAAAATGCTCACGATGTTGCCATCCCGGGGATGGTGGTGAAGCCACAGAATTGAGCGGATTCACTGAAAATGTGCCTTTAGTGCACGGGGTGTTTGGCCGTGCGAGCCTACACCTATGACAGATTATGTTTGTACTTTATTATTTAGCTGGGTTAATGAAATGTAGGGAAGGAGCACTGTCGTCCTGAGTAAGGGGAAGGGTCATTATAATTTGGTCGGCTTTTGCTGGCCGTTACTTTGTTTGCCACCGTACGGTGGAATGTTGCTTGCAGGTGCCGCAGAGCCAAGTATCAAATAGCGGGTTGAAGCCCATGTTGCTGAGCTAGCCCTCGAAGGCCAAAGCGAATTGTTGTTTTTTTATTTTGTCATGTGTGGCCGGCCTGCAAGCCGATATATGTAAATCATTAATTTGTTAAGTAAACTCTTCTAAGACCATAAGGCCAAGTACTTTTAGTGTATTTGTTATTTCATTCCTATGGCAGTATGTGGACATTCATGATAGTTGTTATTCAATTATGGTTTTTTTCCAACTGTTTAAAAGCTTCCGCTAGAATGCTCTGTGTTAGGGCGAGTAGTTATAGTTGGATTTTTGATATTCTTATATAACCCTTCCGACTGTCCGTCGTATATGGCGTCGGGTTCCAGCTGGACCTTCTGTTATATGTCATTCGACAGATGGGGGTGTTGCAATTTGGTATTAGACTTCGGTGTCAGTTTTCTTTATTTGAATTCGTGGGCGAATTCTTTTAAGTGGTGGTGAGCATATGTATGTGCGTCATCGTTATAACATAAAAGAACCCATGAATGTCCACTTAGGAATGAAAAAAACACTTGTTTTGAGGAACTTAAGTGTTCCAATGATTGCTTTTAGCAATCTGTTTGTCGCCTAATCAAGGGTTTATGCTATTATAGGCAGCTAGGAGCAGTGCTGGGCAATCGGAACGTCCGCGATCGGCGGAAAGTAGTGCATTGAATGACGTGCCTACAACACCTCCTTCAGCAGAAACGATCAGATTGGTGGCTGAAGAAGTCTTTGCTATGATAAATGCCCAACCTGCAGGGCAAATGCACCATGCACCACCTGTTAATGAGCAAGAACTGATTAGGGTGGCAGAGCTGGGAGTGGTAGAACACATGGCAGTTGATCAAGTATCACCAATGAGAGCTACAGAGAAGCAGCTCAAGCATGTAATGAGCTTTAATCCTACAATGTTCGATGGGATTTGAACGCCAACTCAAGCTGAGGATTGGTTCTCTACGATAAAGAGAGTCTTGACAGCCACGTTAACCGAGGAGTGGCCGAAGATCACCATAGCGACCTTCCTATTGGCCGGTGAGGCGAGGCTGCGGTGGGACGAGTTGGAGGTTCACCTCTTTGTGGGAAGGCAACTTGCAGATGTCCCTATGGAGGAATTCTCAAGGTTGTTCTTGGCCAGATATCTATCCTCTGCTCAGAAGCCTAAGATGGAGAATCAGTACCTTGGTTTGACTCAGGGAGATAGAAGCGTGGATGATTATCTGCACGAGTTTAAACGGTTGGGTCGTTATGCTGGTGCTACGTTTACTGAGGAGGTGCAGAAGACCAACTGATTTTATGAGGGTCTACGTGGCGACCTACAGCTACTCCTTGTTAGGCCTAAGGCATTGGGCTTCCTAGCCTTGGTCAATTCGGCCCGGTCTTTGGAACAGGTCATGAAGAAAGTGCAAGAGAAGAAGGACCCAGGGGAAAAGAAGTCAGATTTCAAAGTGCCGAATGCAAAGTCGGGTTTCCGAAGATGGAACAAGAAGCCGAAGACTTCGAGCTCAGTCCCTTTGTCTGGTGCGACGGGGGCAACCACAAGTCGAGTCCCAGGACCTTGCTACAATTATGGAAAGATGGGGCATTTTGCTCGTGAATGTTGGAGCGGACGTGCAAAGTCTGAGAGGAAGCTTGGAGCAACATATGAAGAAAAATGGAAGGCGGTGGAGTCAACCGCATCTCACCATAGTCGAGCCCAGCCTATAGTTAATAATCTTGGTCTACAAGAGGCCATAAAACAAGCTGACGTGGTGACAGATATGAGTTAAGTTATTGCAGTTTAACTTTATGCAGTTGTTACCTTTTGATATGTTAGCTTATAAGTATTGGTGTTAGGCTTTGTGTTGATTTTCGATTGTTCGGCGAGAGCCCTGTTTGATACGGGAGCTTCACATTCCTTCTTGTCCGAAAGATTCGTATCGTGCATCGGAGTCCCTTCCTCGATGGAAAAAGACAAGTTGGATGTGTTGTTGCCCATTGGGTGCTCAATGCGCGTGGATAGAATCTATGTGGTAAGATACAGATTGGGACCATGAGTTTGATTTGTGAGCATCGGTACTGCCGTTAGTGGTGTTCGACATAATCTTTGGTATGGACTGGCTCTCAGAGCAGCGAGCATGCATTGATTTCAACCAAAAGGAGGTTAAGTTGGGACTGAATACTGATCGGGAGACTACATTTGCGGGCATGAATGGGTCAAGTAAGACTTTGATGTCGGCCCTTTAGGTGATCAAGGCAGTTCGGTATGGGGCAGAGCTGTTTGTCACATTAGTGCAGACTTCAACTCCTAAGCCAAGTCTGGGCAGTATTCCAGTTGTGTCTGAGTATTCTGATGTGTTCCCAGATGATCTCCTAGGAGCCCCTCCTCAGCGGGAGATTGATTTTACTATTGAGCTGGTGTCGGGTGCCAAACCGGTGTCACGCTTTCCGTATCAGATAGCGCCAAGAGAGATGGCAGAGCTGAAGGTGCAACTGTAAGAGTTGTTGGAGCAAGGTTATGTGCGTCCAAATTCGTCTCCTTGGAGCGCATCGGTACTCTTCGTTAAGAAGAAGGATGGGAGCTTGCGACTGTGTATTGACTATCGGGAATTGAACAAGCTTACGGAAAAGAATAAGTTTCTGATCCCAAGGATTGACAATCTATTTGATCAGTTGGTCGGATCAACAGTATATTCGAAGTTAGATCTGAAATCCGGCTACTACCAATTAAGGATAAGGGAAAGAGACATCCCAAAGACAGCGTTCAACATGTAGTTTGGGCATTACGAGTTCACGGTCATGCCATTTGGGTTGACCAATGCGCCATCCATGTTTATGGATCTGATGAACAGGACGTTTAGAGAGTACCTGAACAATTTCGTGATAGTATTTATCGACGATATCGTGGTGTACTCGTAGTGTGAGGATGATCACTACAAGCATATACATATGGTGTTGGAGACGTTGAGAAGGAATAAGTTGTATGCTAAGTTCTCCAAGTGTGAGTTCTGGTTATCCTCGTTAGCGTTCCTTAGTCATATTGTTAGTGGAGAAGGGATAGCGGTGGATCCGACGAAGATAGTGGTGATACAGGAGTGGCCTGTGTTGTCTATAGTGGCAGAATTCCGGAGCTTTCTGGGGCTTGCCGTCTACTACAGGTGCTTTGTAGAGAACTTCTTGCAAATAGCGCTACCACTCACGATGTTGACAAGGAAGGATCAAAAATTTGTGTGGTCGCTGGAGTGAGAGCAGACTTTTGAAGAATTGAAGAGGCGGTTGACCACAGCGCCTATTTTATGTTCGCCGAGTGGGACCAAAGGGTTTGAAATCTATAGTGATGCTTCGGGCTGTGGTTTGGGATGTGTTCTGCTACAGCATGGGAGCGTGATGGCCTATTGTTCATAACAATTGAAGGTTCATGAGAGAAATTATCCGGTTCATGACTTAGAGTTAGAGGTCGTGATATTTGCTCTAAAGCTGTGGAGGCACAACTTTTACGGTATGAAGGTCGATATCTACACCGATCATAAGAGCCTGAAGTATTTGTTTGATTAGAAGGACCTGAACATGAGGCAATAGTGGTGGATGGAGTTCCTGGGGGACTACACCTTCGAGATACATTATGTGCCTGGGAAAGGAAATGAAGTGGCGGATGCATTGAGTCGCAGGGTTCCTGTACAGGCCAGCTGGTTGTCGGTACATGATGAGAGTTTGGTCCGTGATTTGGAGGCATTAGAGATCTCCTGCATCGACAAGCAGACTAGTACCGAAGCGAAATTATTTTCGATAGAGGTGCAGTATGACCTAGTTGATAGGGTTCGACGAGCTTTGGTTCAGGATAGCAGCATGAAGCAGATCTTAGATGAATCTTTGGATGGGTCAAATTTCCAATTTGCTATTGAGGATGGACTGCTATGGAGGAACGGTCGCCTATGCGTCCCTAGTACGGATAATCTTCGGGAGGAGTTGATGTATAAGGCTCATCATACCAAGTACTCAATCCACACGGGGAGCACGAAGATGTATAAGGACTTGAAGATGTTGTTCTGGTGGTCAAGATTAAAGAAGGATGTAGCACTTTATGTGGCCAAGTGCCAAACATGTGCCTTGGTGAAGGCAGAGTGCCAGAAGCCCGGAGGTTTCTTGAAGTCCTTGCCTATCCCAGAGTGGAAATTCGACGACATTTCTATGAATTTTGTGCATGGTTTGCCAAAGTCGCAGAGGAGAAACGACGCCATCTGGGTGGTCATAGATAGATTGACAAAAGTGTCGCAATTCATCCTGAACAGGAAGGAAGATCCGGTGGAAAAGTTAGCAAAACTCTATGTGGATAATATTATTCGATTGCATGGTGTGCCCCGCAGTATTGTTAGTGACCGAGATGGACGCTTCACGTCGAATGACTGGAGGCTGGTGCATAGTCTATTGGGAACTATGTTGAGTTTCAGCACAGCCTTTCATCCACAGACGGATGGTCAGACCGAGAGGGTCAACAGGATGATGGAGGACATGCTTCACATGTGTTTCCTAGATTTCAGAAAGCAGTGGGAAGATCACATGTACATGGTGGAGTTTGCATATAACAATAACTATCAAGCGAGTATTGGAATGGCGCCTTTCTAGGCCTTGTATGGGAGAAAGTGTCGCATGTCATTGTCTTGTTTGGAGACAGGCGAGCCGATGTTATTCAAACATCAAGCAGTGGAAGACGCCACTTCAATGATACGTACAATTCAGGAACGGTTAAAGATCGCTCAGGACAAGCAGGCAAAATACTATAACGCCAAGCATAGGAACATGGAGTTCGGTGTTGGTGACTGGGTGTATTTGAAAATCAAGCCATTCAAGGGTTTCGCGCGGGTTCGACGCTTGAAGAAGTTGAGTCCGAGATACCTTGTACCGTTTGAAGTCCTGGAGCGGTTTGGCGAAGCAGCGTATCGATTGAAGCTGTCACTAGAGTTGAGTGGGCTATACGATGTGTTCCACATATCGGTGTTGCGGAAGGCAGTACAAGAGCCTTCGAAGGTCATTGCGGTCGACCAAGTGCCAGTTGATTACGGGTTGACGACAAAGGTCAAACCAGTACATATTGAAGACTTTGAAGTTAAATGACTACGCAACAAGGAAATCTGAATGGTTAAAGTCCGTTGGGATAACTGCGGACGTGAGGAGCTTTCTTGGGAGCGAGAGCAGACTATGTTGGAGGAATAGCCCAAGTTATTCCACTTAGGTAACATTTAAATTTTGTGTACCTTTACATAATTTCGGGACGAAATTCTTTAATGGGGGGGGGGGATTTGTAACACCCCAAAAATCATAATCAAACCGGTCGCATCCTAAGAAATTTTTAGTACCTTAATAGGGGTTCACGGCTTGGGACACGAGCGTGTCCAAGGCCGTGTCTTCCTATGTGTTGGCCGGCTGTGTCCAGAAAAGGACACGACAAGAAACACGACAGCGACACGGGCGTGTTGTCACAACCCGCATTTCCTCAACGAGCATATCGTATCAGAGCAAGAGGAACTACGGGTTATGATGCCACGTCGTGCAGGGGATAACTGCACACGCTCAGGCAACTCTTGACGCTTACTTTATGAATTGAAATTCAACAGTTAGATGTAAGAAAACTAGTTCATTGGCTGGCCGTATCCCTCGGCCTTAGGTATCAAAACACATTGGTACGCGGCAGAAATCCTTGGTTTCTTTATAATGAGCTCCTATATGCAGCCTATAGTGATATTATTATAAGAAATTCTTTTTGTTTACGTTATTTGAAAATAAGTCTTAATTTCTCAAGTCATGTATGCATGCGATACCATAATAGTTTTGGTTTAGCTTCAAAATACCTACTGCACCCTACCAGAAAACCATCCCAAAAGCAAGTACATTCCATCCAAAGGAGTTACAATAGCAGTCTAGTTCATATTTACATAAAAGAAAATCCACCAAATGGGCGCCAACAAGCTGACACGAACCCATTGGGGCACATGTATGTCTGTACAACAAAAGAAGAACTACCTCGCTTTGCATGCTCGGTTCGCTCCCAAGAAACGCCTCCAACAAACCTACCCGCTCAACCGGCTACAACCTGCACCTGAGGCATTCAAGAAAGAATACCTCAGCAATCAACCAAACCATACAAAAGAGAGTATAAATTTCATAATGGATCAAGAAGGGGCTTACCGACCCCATAACAATGCTTAAGTCAAAAGAGTGCACAAAACAAGTGCGTACATGTAGAAAAACAATGTCATTCCAAAGGATCACAAACCTAAACATGGGAGAGCAAAGTCGTTTAGCATAGGGAATTTACCATAGGGAATTAGCTAATTTGACTGTAGCATAGGGAACTTTAGCATAGGAAATTAGCAAGGTCATAATTTGGATTGATCATAATTTGAAAATTAGCAAGGTCATAGGACATTAGCAAGGGCATAATGAACAAACAAGGGAAATTTAAGAACACAAGAACTAAAGCTAGAAAAGTGAAAGAGGAACACTAGCTATGTTGGCATAATTCATATCAAGAATGAAGATTGGCAAGGGTAGAGGACACCGCTTGCCTGAACCGAGACGATGTCGCGACGGCTGCTTTTCTTTTCTTGCCTTGCTTGAGCCTTTCTCTCTTTGCTTTCCCTTTGAGGAGAAGGAAGAAGAAGATGAAGATGAAGAGGAAGAAGATGAAGCTGAAAGGTTTCTGTTTCGGACTTATTTCCTCCAGAACCGAGCTAAACCGTTCGATGCAGGATCAAGGAAATGAACGGCACAAAAAAACTGGAAAAAGTCGATTTTCGGGCCGGTCACGCCCTGTGTCACGCCCGTGACACAGGGTGTGTACCATAAGCGGCGCCGAAAGGCGGCAATTCCATGTTTATCCAGACGGTACACGGCCGGGGTACACGCCCGTGACGGGTCGGTCACGCCCGTGACCTAGGGCGTGTAACCCGTGTCTCGACACCTCGTCGACAGAAAGTGTCGACACTCGACCCAGCTTGACACGCCCTGTGACACGCCCATGTCACAGGCCGTGTCCCCACTCTCGACGACTCGACACTCGATACTCGACGCTCGATACTCGACGATCGACACTCGACACTCGACGAAGCGGGACACGGCCCGTGACACGCCCGTGTCAGGGGGCGTGTACCCCATTCGTCGAGCTCAACTCGACGCAAGAAAAATCGTCGAGTCAAGGAGGTCACGCCCAGGTCACGGCCTGGGTCACGCCCGTGTCAGGGGGCGTGTCTCGCACAAAAACGACCATTTTCCCCTTTTGTGAAAAATGTTCCTGGGACGTCCTAGACCATTTTTGCCTTAAGCACTTTTTACCCTTTTTTTGTTTCCTGAACCAGCAACTTATTTTGAGCAACATTCCCTGGGCGCGAAAACGTGCAACCATTCCCTAAGAGGCCTCACCGAGTCCCTCATTTGGACTACGGTTTGCTGGGGAATCGTGCAACTCGGCAACCAAAACAGCCACTCGCAAGCTCGCGGGAAAACCATGCTCGAACAACAGTCAAAGCCAACGTAACGCCCATCATGCGTACGTAATAAAAATCCGGGGCGTTACACGTGTCAACCATGACACGGGCGTGTGTATACCCGTCTCACCAGCCGTGTTCACAAGGGACATGATGGTTGGCATGGCGGTTATCTGTGACACGCACCTAGGTCACGGGCGTGTCAGGACATGATACGGGCGTGTCAGGACATGACACGGGCGTGTCAGGACTCGACACTGGCATGTCAGGACACGACACGGCCGTGTTAGTACACGACACAGGCAAGTCAGGTTGAGACACGGGCTTGTCTTGACCCGTGTCCATTTCTGTGCTCGACGATCGTGCCTGGATCGGGGCACATGGCCTGGGACAGTGTCGTGTGCAAGGCCATGTTCGGCCTATGATTGAGGAATTTTGGGCGGATCTGAGCCGTTCGTTTTCTTTAAATAAGATCTGACGGCCCAGGTGTGTTCCTGCTTTGTTAAGGCCTGGAATTGAGGATAAATTCCTCATTTTTCTCTTAAACTTTCTCTTTCTAAGGATTTAGAGAGAGTAGAGAGCAAGGAGGAAGGAAGAGGAGGATTCTGACCGCCGGCGGAGCATCGGAGCATCGAATCGAGAACCGAGACCGGATCCGCGGAGGAAATTCCCTTGCAAAGCTTTCCATCTGGATTGATTCCCATTACGCAAAAGCGAACTACAAGGGTAACGATTCTCTACTTGAGCATGTGAAGCTCTCTTTCTTTTGCATAAGGAAACCCGCTCCCGCGAGTGTGTGGTGAGTGTGCGGTGTTCCTTGGAGTTGACGTGAATATTCCCCTTAACGTTGCATATAGAGTCCGGAACCGAAGTACGGACATAGGCATTGTGTGTGAAGCCTACCCGGATGTGTTGGTCTGGATCGGTGATGTTACATATTATATGGTTTGCCAGAGAAGACTATGTGCTTTGTGTTTTTGGGTTTCTACACAGTAGATTGCAGCAGGGATCCTTGGGGATTAACTCCAAGGCGCACCCGAAAAATTGAGCGGAGATGTAGTTCTGCTAACTTGGCGGCCGGGCAGCCAGCCTTGAACATAACTGGGTTATGCGATGATTGGAAATGTTTTGGGATCCGAGAGAATCTTGGCCCGTGCGTACGTCTTAAAGTGACTATGCGGAGTGAGCTACAGGCAAGTGGAATTGGACCTGGGCTATGTGGTTCGGTGCTAGAGACCTATAGAGGGACTGGCTGTTGGCATAGATGGGAGTCTTAGACTGTGGTCAGAAAGACTAAAATGCTCACGATGTTGCCATCCCGGGGATGGTGGTGAAGCCACGAAATTGACCGGATTCACCATTAATGTGACCTGAGTACACGGGGTGTTTGGCCGTGCGAGCCTACACCTGTGGCAAAGTATGTTTGTACTTTATTATTTAGCTGGGCTAATGAAATGCAGGGAAGGAGCATCGCCGTCCCGAGTAAGGGGCAGGTTCATTATAATTTGGTCGGCTTTGGTTGACCGTTACTTTGTTTGCCACCGTGCAGTGGAATGTTGCTTGTAGGTGCCGCAGAGCAAAGTACCAAATAACAGGCTGAAGCCCATGTTGCTGAGCTAGCCCTCAAAGGCCAAAGCGAATTGTTGTTTTTTTTATTTTGTTATGTGTGGCCGGCCTGCGAGCCGATGTATGTAAATCATTAATTTGTTAAGTAAACTCTTGTAAGACCATAAGGCCAAGTAATTTCAGTGTATTTGTTATTTCATTCATATGGTAGTATGTGGACATTCATGATAATTGTTATTCAATTATGAGTTCTTTCCAACTGTTTAAAAGCTTCCGCTAGAATGCTCTGTGTTAGGGCGAGTGGTTATCGTTGGATTTTTGTTATTCTTATATAACCATTCCGAATGTCTGTGGTATATGGCGTTGGGTTCCAGCTGTACCTTCTGTTATATGCCATTCAACAGATGGGGGTGTTACAATTAGGTAAGCATTAAATAGTAGAAGCAGTAAATAGTAGTAGTAAGTAAAGCGCGGTGAGGGTAATTAACTAAGTAAAGTAAACTACGCTACCATCAGAAAAGCGTACCTTAACTTATATGAATGCCCCATACAAACTTAAAAGTTAAGGTTTCTGGTATTGTAATTAATCATATAAAAGATCACATACTAATTTATCTGATGAGGGTCTATGAGAAATGAATGTTATTCTATGCAATGTAATGAATATGTTATTCTTCATATAAGTGTAACTCACCCACACTACTCTACTCCGTGTGCAAGATCTTTTGTTCCCACTTTTCAGAGGTAGCTAACCTCTCGGACACCCCGGTCATGGTCAAACGATGGCTGGGGAGCGGGCACCACCCCACTCCTATGCGCCTCTATACCCATCTTTGGTGTAATCTAAATTCTCTACGTACCCAATGCTAAAACCCACTAGTCTTTACAACTAAGTGATAAGTCATTAGGAAAAATGTCTTCAAGACACCAGGCTAAGTTGACCTTGTAGACCTTATAAATTTGTCAAGTCAATATACAACAGACAATTTGATGACTAGACTAGTACCAAAGACCTGTCACATCATATGCATATGCAAAGTATCACCTCACCAATCCGAACCTCCGGCTCATAGGACTAACTTGTCCTCCAATCTCTATAACACCGATCTTCTAGCTCAAATGAGTAATGTAACCCCCCCCCCCCCCCACCCCGATTTGGTTCGATGATTTTATTTAATTTGATATCGTCATATTTATGACGTCAAGGCTTTACTTTTAATGTCGATTTGACGGCGCGACGCCGTTATGACATTTTCGTGTTTGAGTGGTCGAGTCGGCCAATTTATCGAATTCTTGTTGTAATTTGAAAATTTTTAGTTTGAAAATTAAGTTAAATTATTTTGGTCTTGCTCGTCAAGTTTCATCACGATCCGAGCGATATTCGAGCCTCGACGATTGGGTTCGTAGCGTCAGTGTTCGCCTACGATGCAAATTTTGTTTAATTCGGCATGCGTTCGGGCCTCCGGTTTGAAGTCGTGCTTCCTTATTCAAATATATATATATATATATATATATGATTATTTTAATATTAAAGCACTATTCAAAAATGTCATTTACTATTCATCTCTATAGTTTGATTTTTTCGCTATATTTGTAAATTTCACGGTTCATGCAATTGTATTCTAGAGTAAGTTATTTCCTGTTCTCGAGTACTGCTTCATTTTCGCGAGTAAGTTATTTCCTGTTCTCGGTTACTTCTTCATCTTCTCTCGAGTAAGTATTTCTTGTTCTCAAGTGCCGATTTTCCTCTTCTCGGGTACTCCTAAACCTGTTCTCGAGTAGTCGGCCGTCCATCTCGAGAAATCCGTTCCAGTCTGCGTTTGGTCACCGTTTTGAGGATCAAAACTATGCCGTATAAAAAATTATTAACATGAAATTTGTTCGTCTCGACGAGATATACAACTTTCATGTTGAGCACTTATCAATTTGAAGCCATCGTAAAACTCTATTTTCATTTTTCGTGCGCCTGCAATTAAATTGACGGTTTTCTTCCTATTTAGACAAAAAATTATATAATTACATGTATATATGTATATATATATATATATATATATATATATATATATATATATATATATATATATATATATATACCAATATTCTTAAAACTTAATCTTTTTCCTTACGTTCGGACCAAACCGAAACCAGAGCGGCGACTCCCTCTCATTCGTGAATCTTCAGGTGGCCGTCGACGGAGCTCTATTACTCGAAATATTCAACCGAATATAGATCTAGAAAGCACTCGTCGAGAGATACGCCATCGTGGTAAAACTTTTCCCATTTCTTGAGTTTTCTCGTTAGGATTTTTGGCCCTAACTCCGATTTTGGCCATTTTTGTTAGATTTCTACTTCCCCCATCTTCTGTAGCCCCGATCTAAGTCAAGGAGTGATTTGGGCGTCTTTCTCCGGAAAAATAAATGCAAGTGATGGTCTCCTTTTTCACTTCCCTTCTTTACCCTAATGTTTGCAGAAATTTCTAACTGCTGGATATCATGATTACATTATATATTTTTGCTCATTATAGCAATGTTGAGATCTAATGCCTAATCTGCTGGGTTTCTCTATGGGGATGGCACAACACTTGTGCACGCAGCGGAAGAATATAACAATAAGAAAACCCAAAAGAAATAGGATCGGGCCATGATAGTTAAATCACGAAGTTAACATATAACAAGGCAAAAATTACCTCGGTGGCGTTGAGTCACAACTCAACGGAGATGCTCCAAACTTTGTATTCCTGCTGGTGGCGAGTTCTACGTGGAATATTATCCACGTCTCTGCAGAAATCCACACGAGCGGGAGAACACCGAGCTTTCCGTCGCACGGAAGATCGGGAAGAACGATGACTGCACCTTGCTGTTCCACGGACTGCTAGGTCCGCGCCAGGAAGAGCAACACCAGCGACGATCGCCGGAGATGAGGAGGTCGACGGAGCGAACACGGCGGCGGCGGAACCCTTCCGTCGGCGGCGGGATTCGGGATCGGCGGAACGAAGAACGGAACTCTTCCGTCGGGTTCCTATCAGCCAAGGATATATATCTCCCGAAAAACCCTAAGTATCCTATTTATACCAAAGGTATAAATAAACCTAGGAATATCGCTATCCGTAGATCACCCAGAAATAGGGTTCAGAATCGGCGAGTATCAATCGGCGAGAGTCTGC
Source organism: Platanthera guangdongensis (assembly GCA_039583875.1). Lineage (NCBI taxonomy): Eukaryota > Viridiplantae > Streptophyta > Magnoliopsida > Asparagales > Orchidaceae > Platanthera > Platanthera guangdongensis. Next base: position 27,560,264 of record CM077154.1, on the reverse strand, counting down.
GAGAATCGGCGAGAATCGATCAGCGAGCATCACCATGGATCGGCGAGAATCAGAGTACAATACTAGACGATTCTCGCCGATCATCGAGCCGCACTTGAGGATACACGTCGAATCTCGACGACCGTCGAGCCGCGGTCGACGATACTTGTCGAACTCGTCGATCGTCGAGAATCAGCATATTGATTCTCGACGATTCTCGACGATTCTCGTCGATCGACGAGAATCAGAGAGACGATTCTCGTCGATCGGCGGGAATCAGAGAGACGATTCTCGACGATTGTTATCGACCCTCGGACGACAATTCTTACCAGCCCTCCAAGGCAACATTTGCCCAACCCGACGATCCTTTAAGGTAACACTTTGCCCACAACCCCATTCAGGTCGGGGATTGGCAACCTTTACCAACACAGTCAATCATTCAACTTCTCCACATCTCTTATGTGCGACCCTGCAGGCTCATATCGCGTTGGCAGTGAGATTACATGTTTGATCACTTCCAGATCATAATGGTAACTCCAACAGACTCCCACTTGATCTCGAAAGTATCAAAGCAAAAACCTCACAAACAATGAGCGGCATCTAGCAATGCATCATTGCTTCCCAAGCAATAAGAGTTTATAACTCATAAGCCTATGTGACCAATGTATCAGCGTTGTATTTTTCCCTTTGTCCCTTACATCCGGAAAGAACTAGAGGCATGGACCGTGTCACCCTCGTAATAGCTCAATCCAAGTTTCTTGATCCAGGACGGACTTCCAGAGAATGGTGAGTCCAATATCACATATTGACTCAACCAAGCATGGCCATGCATTTCTCAGTCCAGTTCCATCAAGGGGCCCATGGATGCAACTCCTGTCATACAGGAGGACAAATCCCATATCTTGTTGGGTACATTGGTCAAATGTACCTGATTTGAAGAAGCCTCACCTAACTCAATGATATACATCAGAATGTATTTGATGTTTGTTTGAGTTATTTGTGCAGGTTAGGTATACACTGGACTGAAGCTGAAAATTTCTAAGTCCATGTGTCGACACCCAGAGGCAAAGTGTCGACACTTGAGAAAGCTTGTGTCGACACCCAGACATGCAGTGTCGACACTTGGAGTCATTGTGTCGACACCAGGGAAGAAGAGTCGACACCAGTCAGAAAGTGTCGACACTTGGAGCTGTGTCGACACTCAGTGTAGAAGGATGCAGAAAAGCTGTGTCGACACTTAGCAGAAGTGTCGACACCTTGAAGAGCTGAGTCAACACCAGACAGTGTCGACACTTGGAGTTGTGTCGACACTCAGCATAATTCTGCAGAGACTAAGTACAAGTGTCGACACTCAACACAATGTGTCGACACTCATTCAGCAGAGTCAACATATGAAGAATGTGTCGATACTCTACACAATGTGTCGACACACACTCAAAGAAGTCAACACTTGAAGTTTGTGTCGACACTCAGCACAATGTGTCGACACACACTCAAAGAAGTCAACACTTAAAGAATGTGTCGACACTCAGCACAATGTGTCGACACATAACCAGAAGACTCAACACTTGAAGATAGTGTCGACACAAGGAGCTGTGTCGACACTTAGCAAAGAACAGAAAACTTGTAAAATATTCTAAGTATAAGTGTCGACACTAATGGAATGTGTCGACACTCAGCTGAAGAATCAAGAATGAAGTACAAGTGCTTGTGTCGACACCAAGAAGCAGTGTCGACACTTGACAGTTTCTACACATGAAGATGTGTCGACACTTAGAAGAATACAGAAAGAATGAAGTACAAGTGCTTGTGTCGACACTCAATTTCAGTGTCGACACATGCAGAAGAAACTGTGTCGAGACATACAAGGGAATGTGTCGACACCTTGTAGACTTGTGTCGACACTTACACAACATGTGTCGACACTTGGTCTATAAGTGTCGACACTTAAGAACAGAAAGTCTCGACACTAACTGACAGTTAGAGAATTTCAAGAAGTGACTGGTTGACATGACAGCTGCCAATCCAGCCGGTCTACAGCAACTGTCAGCAAAGTCAAAAGACTGTTATAAACCGGATCAGCCGGTTACCATGAAGGAAGCCTATAAATAGGCACCCACAGTCTACAGAAAAAGAGTGGAGATAAAAATTAAGAAGTTCACAAACATTACATGGTGTGATTGAAGTAGTTGATCAGACTAAATCAAGAAGTGATACACAGAAGATCAACACAAGAAGATCAGGCAGTCCAACTGCAGATCTAAGTAGTTGGAGAGAGAGAGCTCCAACCAAGGATTCAGTCTTTGGAACTCAGGCTGAGAAGAAGAATTCAGAGTCATCTGGATTTCAAGAAGCAGAGATCAAGGATCAACTGCAGAAGATTCAGACTAATTCAGTTCTACTCAAGAAGCTTTGAAGAAAGCTAAGTCAGTTTGGATCAAGCTGAGTTCTTCCAAGAACTCTCCAAGAAACTCTCAACTCCTCTCATTCCTTCTGAGTTGTAGAGTTAGAATTTGTAATTTCTATTATAACTTGTAAGATCCATTGGATCTGAGTGATTGTAAGCCTATTTTATAAAGGCTGAGGGTAGGGCTTGGTGCCTGAGTGTAGGAGTTGAAGAACTCTGAGTGTAGGCCTTTGATTGGCTGAGTGTAGGCCTGGGTGGCTGAGTGTAGGCCTTTGGCTGAGTGTAAGGCTTTGGGCCTGAGGTAGGAACCTTGTTGGGTTCTGAGCTAGTGGAGAAGTTTGGCCGAATCTAGTACACTGCTAGATAGGCGAGAGAGAGCAAGTGAGATAGCTAGTTCATGTGCAAGTTTTCTTCTTTCTTTGTTGTTAAGTAGATTTTTTTTTCATTATTGTAATAGTATTTTTATTAGTATAACATTGTCTTTTTTATTATTGTGTACTCTTCCCTTTTTATTAATCAATGAATATGAATTTTCTTCATCTTATTTTTGTTTCTTTTTCAACCATGCGTAGCTAATTTTCCTGAGCATTCGATCGTGAGGATCCATGAAATGAGATGAGGTTTTCCTTTATTTTTTTAGTTTTATTTTTGTCTAAATTATTCTTGATCCTTCTTTGATTTATCTTGTGTCGACTCTGTATTTCCGGTATAGGGTAGTAGGCAATTTAATCTCATTTCATAGTAGTCGAGAGACTCGTTGATTTGAAAGATCACTCAAAGAAGGAAGGAGTTGATCGCAACCCTAAAGATAGGATGACATAAATCCTCCGGATTGGAGTCAAATCCAATAGTGCGGGTCACTTTGATAATGCAACTTTAAACCTTTTTGACTTGTAAAGAGATTTCAGTCAAAACGTCTATAAGTTAGGGGATTTAATGCTCTAGCGAAATTATTTCCTATAATCGGATCCGTCACGGTCGAGTTTAATTTGCAAATTTAAATCTATATTTTTATCTGTCTCGTCTCATTTCATGGTGAATCATTGATCTAATGCTAGCTTTTTATCATAAATTTTCATTTCAAAAATTATCTTTATTTTTAATTTTAAAATTCTCAAAAACCCTACAATCTTTCGGTAGGATAATAGTAGAAGCGTGAGTAGCAGTACTTGATAGCCCCGAGTTTAAATACGACCTTGGTACTGCAATTAGATAGGTACACTTGCCTTTTCGGGTTGATAGTGAATTCAATTCAAGAGACGACTTTTACGGGCTTGAAAGGGTCGAGCAAGACTTTGATGTCTACTCTTCAGGTGGTAAAGACGGTTCATGCCGGAGCAGAGCTGTTTTTCACGTTAGTGGAGGTTATAAAGCTTAAACCTACGATGGATAGTATTTCAGTGGTAGCTGAGTACCCTGATGTGTTCCTTGCTGATCTTCCTAGAGCCCCGCCTCAACGGGAGATTGATTTCACCATAGAGCTAGTGTCAGGTGCTAAACCTGTGTCACGCTCTCCGTATCGGCTAGTGCCTAAGGAAATGGCGGAGCTGAAGGTTCAACTGCAAGAGTTGTTGGAACATGGGTATGTGCATCCAAGTTCGTCGCCTTGGAGCGCACCGGTCCTCTTTGTTAAGAAGAAGGACGGAAGCTTGAGACTTTGTATTGATTATCGGGAGTTGAACAAGCTAACGGAGAAGAACAAGTACCCAATCCCGAGGATTGATGATCTGTTCGATCAATTACTCGGGTCAACGCTGTACTCAAAGTTGGATCTCAAGTCTGGATATTATCAGCTGAGGATAAGGGAGAGTGATATCCCCAAAATAGCATTTAGTACGAGATACGGGCATTATGAGTTAACGGTCATGCCGTTTGGGCTGACGAATGCGCCATCGGTGTTCATGGATTTGATGAACAGTACTTTCAGGGAGTACTTAGACCACTTTGTGATCGTCTTCATCGATGACATATTGGTGTACTCGCAGAGTGAGGAGGATCACCTTAAGCATCTATATTTGGTGCTGGAGATGCTGAGGAGGAATCAATTGTACGCCAAGTTCTCCAAATGTGAGTTTTGGTTATCCTCAGTGACGTTCCATGGTCATATAGTCAATGGAGAGGGCATTGCGGTGGATCCGGCGAAGATCGTTGCGATACGTGAGTGGCTTGTGCTGTCTACGGTAGCGGAAGTCCGAAGTTTTCTGGGGCTTGCCGGCTATTACAAGAGCTTCGTGGAGAACTTCTCGCAGATAGAGTTACCCCTCACGACTTTGACGAGGAAAGAGCAGAAGTTCATTTGGACACTGGAGTGCGCACGAGCTTTTGAGGAGTTGAAGTGTCGGTTGACCATGGCGCGTGTGCTGAGTTCTCCAAGTGGGACCGAAGGTTTTGAGATCTATAGCGATGCTTCAGGCAGTGGCTTGGGTTGTGTGCTACTGCAACATTGAAGTGTGATAGTGTATGGCTCGAGATAACTGAAATTGCATAAGAGGAATTATCTGGTCCATGACTTGTAGTTAGCGGCCGTGATTTTTGACTTGAAGCTGTGGAGGCACTACTTGTATGGAGTGAAGGTCGATATCTATACTGACCACAAGAGCCTGAAATACTTGTTGGATTAGAAAGATCGAAACATGCGACAGAGGAGGTGGATGGAGTTCCTGGGGGAATACACATTCAAAATCCATTATGTGCCTGGGAAAGGCAATGCAGTTATGGACGCGTTGAGTCGCCGGGCCCCAACTTATGTCAATTGGTTGTCGGTGCATGACGAGCGGTTGGTTTGGGAGTTGGAGGCGTTGGAGATCTCTTGCGTAGACAAGTGTTGGGTATTGTATCCACAATGTACCTGATTTGAAGAAGCCCCTGGACAAGCTAAGGTCAATAGACTATGTATTTGATAAAATCCTTCTAGTTGTGCTTGCAGTTTTTCCACGCTAAGTGCACACCAATGCCAGGGTGCAGTAGGTCAATATACACGGGTCTGCACGACGTAATCCATCGTTGAGCAGATCAGTGTGTTGGCCTACGTGTACTCTCTCTATTGGAGTGCACTTATTTTCAAGCACATGGCTGTAAATATGCAGGAGCAGACAAGGAGCAAGGATGGGTCAAGGAGCATCTCATGGGTGGAAAGACGAAATTTCGTCTAAGTTAGAATCGACGAGAATCACCAAGTGATTCTCGCCCATTCGGCGAGAATCACTTGGGATTCTCGCCGATTCGTCGAGAATCAGAAGTTGATTCTCGCCGAACTCGATCCAGCAACTTCTAAGCAAGCACCTCTGCGTCTAAGTAAGAATCGACGAGAATCACTTGGTGATTCTCGCCGATTCGGCGAGAATCACTAGTGATTCTCGTCGAATCGACGAGAATCACTGGTTGATTCTCGCCGTCTCGACTTGGCTTAAAGCAGTGCGTGCAACCAGGGCAAATTCGACGAGAATCATCTTTGATTCTCGCCGAATCGTCGAGAATCACCTTTGATTCTCGGCGACTCGGCGAGAATCACTTTCGATTCTCACCGATTTTGACTTGGCATTTTTCTGGAACTTCCTGAGCCGGATTCTGCCGCTGTTAAATCTCTGGACCGGGATTTGGGGATTTCTATTGTGGGTCCCACAAACGGTCATTTTGGAGTTAGCTACAGTATTTATACACAGGTATTTTGAACGGAATACCTAGACAGAAAGAAGCCGAGCGAGTGCAACCCTAAAATCGCGAAATCTCTCTGCCGCCTCCGTCGCCGCTCGCGCAAGTCCGTCGCCGCTGCTGATCGCATTTCTTCCCGATCTCCGGCGACAGAAGCTTAGCAAAGCTTGAGTCTCACGTGTCTATCCAGAGATCCCTTGTCTCTCGATTTGTTGACCGGGAAAAACTCCCCCGTCCGAATCGATCGAGACGACCGATCCTAGAGTGACCGTTGGTAGACCTAGTTTGCTTTGCAACGAAGATTGGATCTCAGAAGTACTGCTGCCGCGCATCGTCGTTGCCGTCGATCCCAAACCAAGCCGCCGCTCGGATTGCCGCCGCCTGTTTCGGGAAGATCCTTTCCAAGAGAGACCAAGGTTGTAAACTTTTCGTTGACTTCACGAACACGTCGTCGAACGAAGAGGAACACCGTAGTCTCCAAACGAAGTTTGTATCTCGTGTACTTTCTATATTTAATTTTGTTGTAAAGGAACGATTGTTCCGTGTTGTAAGGGTTGGGTGCAACCCGTTTTGTGGGAGTGTTGACTCTCACGTGTGGAAGGGTTCCTTCCGTTAGTGTAGGGATTGGATTTCAATCCCGTTGGAGAAGTGTCCGAGTCGTCCCTTGTTGGGGAGATAGGTCGAAGGGGGAAAGTGGATGTACCCAAGTTGGGGAACCACTATAAATTGCCTGTGTATTCTGTGTGTTGTGCTCTTTATTTTTATTGTGCAGGTACGTTCGTAAATTCCGCAAAAGCGCTACTCGTCACCTATCCCCCCCCCCCCCCCATAGGTGCACATAGCTGACACTAGGTGGACTTTCAAGTGGTATCAGAGGGAGGTTGCTCATCAAAAAGGTCAACACCTTGAGTTGAATCCTGCCCCTAGTGTCAAGAATAAGACAAATATCTACTATGGACGGGCTCAAGTTCTCCGGCAAGATCCCAGTATGCACCAGGCTAAACTTTCCGATCTGGAAGGAAAGAATCAGGTTTTACATGGAAGCAGTCGATCCTCGACTCTTCATGATCGTGGAGGAGGGACCTTATGTCCCCACCATGGCCTCCACCATCGATCCCACCAAGAAGGTGCCGAAGACACTTTCTGAAATGGACAAAGACGAGATGGTACTCGTGGGACTGGACAAGAAGGCACGGAACATTCTGGTGAGCGCAGTTGATGATTCCATGATGCAAAATTTCAGCAACTGCAGGACAGCTCAGGAGATCTGGCAGTGCCTGATCATCCTAATGGAGGGCACGGATGAAGTGAGGGATGATCGGAGATCCCTCCTGAACCAAAAATATGAGGCCTTCAGGCAAGGGCCTAAGGAAGAGATCGGAGTCACATACGAGAACTTCCTAAAGATTGTCAACGCCCTCAAGGGCTACGGAAGAGTGTTCACCAATGGTGAACTCAATGACAAATTCCTTAGGTCCCTTACTAAGGAATGGGACACAAAGATCTGCGCCATCAGATAATTTGGCAGACTAGCAGAAACTGATCCACAAATCCTGTTTGGGAAGCTGATGTCCTATGAACTTCAGTTGAACACCAGGAAGGCAGAGGAAGAAGCAGAGAAGGCTGCTGCAAAAGAAAAGACTGTGGCCCTAAAAGCCAGTTACTCCAGAAAGGGCAAGGGTGCGATGTCATACCGTGCGAGGAATAAGGAAGAGGAGGAGGACTCTGAACCATGCTCCTCCCGCTCAGAGCTGTCGGAGGAGGATTTCTCCCTCATCACCCGAGAGTTCAAGAAGTTCCTCAAGATGAGGAATCAAAGAAAGAAAGCCAGCTCCTCCTCCAGGCATCAGAAGAAAAATTATTCTTCTGACAGGTATGCATCTAAACCTAATAAACATCGTTCTTCTGATATTATTTGCTTTGGATGCAATAAGCCAGGACACGTTGTGGCCGACTGCCATCAAAGCAAAAGAGAAAAAAGGAAAGGAGAGGAGCTCAAATCCTCCAGAGATAAGAAGAAGGAGCGAAGCTACATCGCAAGAAGGCTAAAGACACTAAGTGAGTCTGATTCCTCAGACTCTAGTGATGATGAGGAAGCCTACTTCGGGCTGGTGGGTCGCTCCGACTCAGAAGGAGAATGTCCCCCATTTACTAGGAAGGTAAAAGCTCACACACCTCTCTCCGACTTCGACTCTGATCCTGAGTCTCAGGATGATGAACCTGAGGATGGCCCTTCAGCCCGTGAAGCTGAGCTCCTCGAGAAGTATGAGCTTCTGCTCAACACTTTCGATGAGTGCCGAAAGAGACTGAAGGCTGAGAAGAAGGAAGTAAAATTCCTTAAGGGTGAGTGTGTATCCCTAAGGGAAGAGGTCACTAGCTTGATTTCTCTCCGACAGGAACACCTTGACCTGACTTCCAAGCATTCAGAGTCTTTGAAGCTCCTTGATCTAATGCAGGAGGAAGTCGACAAGTTGGAAGAACTACTTGCGGCAGAAAGGAAGATCGTCAAGAGCTTCTCCATGCCAAAAATAGTTCTTCCATTCGTTGATACCTTCTCTGCTCAGGCCAAAGGAGCTGGCTTGGGGCATATAGGGGTATCTGGTTCTTCATCTAGGAGAAACAAGAACCAGAGGAAGAATAAGGCCGCCAAGAAGGCCTCTGCTGATGAAAAGGGTAAGGCTCCTCTTAGTCCTGTTGCGTTCAGAAAGCCTGGCTTTCCTTGCAACCAACACGACTTTGAGTCAACATTTGGGCATCATTTCCGGCCCTCGGTTGCAAAGCCAAAGAGCCGGTATGACGGTTGGAACTTTCCCCGGAATTTCGGTGAGAGTGCCTTCAAGGCACCTTATGAGGAAATCCACATAGGAAATTATGGTCCGTTCTCTAGCGGCCATAATGGAAAGCAGGCACCAAAAGCCAAGCCTGTTATACAGAAGGTGACAAAGTCATGCGACTATTGTCACCATGAGGCCTCCACCTCCAGATCCAAGGCCCCAGCAGTACCCACCATTCCCAGGGTAAGGCAGGAGCCTAGGAAGAGGTACAACAGATTTGACTGTTGGTGCTGTGGCAAAGTCGGTCACTTTGCCGTGGATTGTTGGTTTAATCCAAGGAACTACGAGACTCCCCATGTTAGCAATGCGAGACCGACCACTCGTAGGGTTAACCAACCGAGGGGGAGTGTGCTAACCAGGACTCTAGGACCCAAGTTCGATTGGGTTCCTAAGGCAAATTAATTTTGTTTTGCAGGAATGTCCAAAGGCCACCAAAACGCCGATCTGGTACTTGGACAGTGGTTGCTCCCGGCATATGACCGGGACAAGAAGCCTGCTGCGTGATTACACTCTAGTCGAGAATGGACCCAAAGTCATCTTTGGAGGGTCAGATCGAGGAGTCACCAGAGGTTATGGTATGATTTCCAACGGTATAATCTCTATCACCGACGTGGCTTATATTGAAGGGTTAAACCATAACCTGATCAGTGTAAGTCAGTTATGTGATAAAGGTTATGACGTTAAGTTCTGCAAGGATAAATGTCTAATAATTTCACGTACCTCTTCTGAAACGGTATTATCAGGCATTAGGAGCAGAAATATCTTTTGTTTAGATTTTCTCAGTTTAGATTCATCTACCCCCGTATGCCTTGTGGCAACAGGCAGTGCATCTCTTTGTGAACAATGGCACAAGAGATTGGCACATATTAATTTCAAGACAATTAGTATGCTATTTTCTAAGGACTTGGTAAGGGATGCTCCCAGTATCAAGTGCATCAAAGATAGCCCATGTCCTGCATGCCAGATGGGCAAACAGACTCGGGCTACCTTTAAGAGCATCGCTGACAAAGACTCTTCCCGATGTCTTTACCTTTTGCATATGGACTTGTTTGGTCCAATGCAAGTTCATAGCTTGGGAGGCAAGTCCTATACGCTAGTGATAGTTGATGATCATTCTCGGTTTACATGGGTGTTCTTTTTGAAACGAAAGTCAGATACGTTTGACATCTTCACTAATTTTATCAAGCAGGTTCAGAACGAATTTAACTCCTCCGTGGTCAAAATCAGAAGTGACCGTGGAACAGAATTCGAATCTGGTGCAATGACAGAATTTTGTGAAGAACAAGGTATCTTTCATGAGTTTTCTTCCCCGCGCACTCCTCAGCAAAATGGAGTTGCGGAGAGGAGAAATAGAACTCTCATTGAAGCCTGCACGACAATGTTGAAAGACGCTTCTCTCCCGGAATACTTCTAGGCAGAGGGTGTCAATACGGCATGTCATGTACAAAACCGAGCATTGATCAACAAGCATCATCGTAAGACGCCCTACGAGCTACTGAAAGGCAGGAAACCAACCATGTCCTACTTGAGGATTTTTGGTTGCCGATGCTATGTACTGAATAATGGGAAGTACCCGCGTACTAAATTCGGTGAAAAATGCTTCGAAGGCATATTCATGGGCTATAGTTCCCATAGTCGGGCATATAGGGTCTTCAATAAGAAAACCCTAGTGGTAGAAGAATCAATAAATGTTGTATTTGATGAAGGAAGTTTGCTTAACAACAATTCTTCCAGTAGTATTCTTGAAGATGCAGGTGCTAGACTTGAACAGCTGAGTCTGGATGAGACCCCTAAAGATGACGCTCCCAAGTACGTCAAAGTTTCCACCTCCACGTCATCTGAAAATGTTGAAGATCAAGATGGAACAAATCTCTTAGAAGAAAGAGAAGCCCAAGAAGTAGTTGAAGCTCCAGATGCCAGACTTCTAGCGCTCCGGCACGTGAGAGATCATCCTAGAGATCAGATCATCGGGGATCCTCGTGTTGGTGTCAGAACTCGAAGAGGTACAGTTAACGAAGTATTGCATCTTAGCTTCCTGTCACAGGTTGAGCCAAAGAAGTTCGACGAGGCGAACAAGGATGCGGCATGGATTCTGGCCATGTAAGAGGAACTACATCAATTCGAACATTGCAAGGTTTGGACGCTGGTTCCCAGACCATACAAGCAGAATGTGATTTGCACGAAGTGGATCTTCAGAAACAAGCTGGATGAACATGGTGTCATCGTAAAGAACAAGGCCAGGCTGGTGGCTCAAGGTTACAGACAGGAGGAAGGGATTGACTTCGACCAGACCTTCGCACCAGTAGCAAGGCTCGAGGCAATCAGGTTGTTCCTGGCGTATGCTTCACACAAAGGATTCACAGTCTATCAAATAGATGTGAAATCGGCATTCCTTAACGGAGACCTGAAAGAGGAAGTATACGTCGCTCAACCCCCAGGTTTTGTCGATCCTACTTATCTCAATCATGTTTATTTTCTTAATAAGGCCTTATATGGGTTGAAACAAGCTCCACGAGCTTGGTATGAGACTTTATCTAGTTTTCTTCTTGAGAACAAGTTCTCCAGAGGTAAAATAGATAAAACATTGTTTCTCAGGGAAGTCAAAGGCAAGATTTTGCTAGTGTAAATCTATGTCGATGACATAATATTCGGCTCAACGGACAACAATCTTTGCAAAAAGTTTTCTAAACTTATGCAAGGAAAGTTTGAAATGAGCAGTATGGGAGAGCTCAAGTATTTCTTAGGACTTCAAGTGAAACAGTCTGAGGATGGAATCTTCATCTCTCAGACGAAGTTCACAAATGAACTCCTTAAGAAATTCGGTATGGAGAGTGCAACCTCTATGAGGACTCCAATGGGATCCACCATGTCTCTGGATAAGGATGAGAAAGGTAAACCTTTCGATGAAACCAAATACAGAAGCATCATTGGATCCCTGCTCTACCTTACTGCCAGTCGACCGGATATTATGTTCTCCACATGTGTCTGTGCCCGATATCAGGTGAACGCTAAGGAATCTCACTATGTCGCTGCAAAGCGAATTCTGAGATACCTTAAAGGTACTCCTAATCTTGGCTTGTGGTACCCGAGAAACAATGATGTCGAGCTAATAGGCTTTTCAGATGCTGATTTTGCAGGGAGCAGGGATGACAGGAAAAGCACCTCCGGGACTTGTCAATTCCTCGGCAGGAGGCTTATCTCATGGAACAGCAAGAAACAGAATTGTGTTGCAACCTCCACAGCAGAGTCAGAGTACATCTCGTCAGGAAGTCATTGCGCACAACTTCTATGGATCAGAAACCAGTTAGCCGACTACGACCTTCAGTTCAAGGAAGTACACATGTACTGCGACTCCTCCAGTGCAATTGCCATTGCCAACAATCCGGTGTCGCACAGCAGAACGAAGCATATTGAAGTACGCTACCACTTCATTCGGGAGCACGTGGAGAACAAAGATATCTCTCTCTGTTATGTCCCCACGGACAAGCAGATTGCTGATATATTCACAAAGCCTCTAGACGAGGCCAAGTTCAATCTTTTCAAGACTGAATTGGGGATGCTCAATTATTACGAATGAAGACTACAGAGGCTCCAGGCCCGTGCAAGAACTGAGGGGGAGCAAAGGGTAAAACGCTACAAACCCCGATTTGTAGAAGCCGAAAAGGGGGAGATTACCCTCTCGGCTAAGGCTAAGGTGGCTCCAAGCTTGCTCCCAAGAAATTGGTATTGGTAATGGATAACTCACTCAACTCTCTTTTCAGCTTATGGTTTTCATTCTCATTTGCTCTATTCACCTTAGCTTGTAGGGTTTAGGCTTCTTCAAATATGGGGAGATTGTTGGGTATTGTATCCACAATGTACCTGATTTGAACAAGCCCCGGGACAAGCTAAGGTCAATAGACTATGTATTTGATAAAATCCTTCTAGTTGTGCTTGCAGTTTTTCCACGCTAAGTGCACACCAATGTCAGGGTGCAGTAGGTCAATATACACGGGTCTGCACGATGTAATCCCTCGCTGAGCAGATCAGTGTGTTGGCCTGCGTGTACTCTCTCTATTGGAGTGCACTTATTTTCAAGCACAGGGCTGTAAATATGCAGGAGCAGACAAGGAGCAAGGATGGGTCAAGGAGCATCTCATGGGTGGAAAGACGAAATTTCGTCTAAGTTAGAATCGACGAGAATCACCAAGTGATTCTCGCTGATTCGGCGAGAATCACTTGGGATTCTCGCCGATTCGTCGAGAATCAGAAGTTGATTCTCGCCGAACTCGATCCAGCAACTTCTAAGCAAGCACCTCTGCGTCTAAGTAAGAATCGACGAGAATCACTTAGTGATTCTCGCCGATTCGGCGAGAATCACTAGTGATTCTCGTCGAATCGACGAGAATCACTGGTTGATTCTCGCCGTCTCGACCTGGCTTAAAGTAGTGCGTGCAACCAAGGCAAATTCGACGAGAATCATCTTTGATTCTCGCCGAATTGTCGAGAATCACCTTTGATTCTCGGCGACTCGGCGAGAATCACTTTCGATTCTCACCGATTTTGACTTGGCATTTTTCTGGAACTTCCTGAGCCGGATTCTGCCGCTGTTAAATCTCTGGACCGGGATTTGGGGATTTCTATTGTGGGTCCCACAAACGGTCATTTTGGAGTTAGCTACAGTATTTATACACAGGTATTTTGAACGGAATACCTAGACAGAAAGAAGCCGAGCGAGTGCAACCCTAAAATCGCGAAATCTCTCCGCCGCCTCCGTCGCCGCTCGCGCAAGTCCGTCGCCGCTGCTGATCGCATTTCTTCCCGATCTCCGGCGACAGAAGCTTAGCAAAGCTTGAGTCTCACGTGTCTATCCAGAGATCCTTTGTCTCTCGATTTATTGACCGGGAAAAACTCACCCGTCCGAATCGATCGAGACGACCGATCCTAGAGTGACCGTTGGTAGACCTAGTTTGCTTTGCAACGAAGATTGGATCTCAGAAGTACTGCTGTCGCGCATCGTCGTTGCCATGGATCCCGAACCAAGCCGCCGCTCGGATTGCCGCCGCCTGTTTCGGGAAGATCCTTTCCAAGAGAGACCAAGGTTGTAAACTTTTCGTTGACTTCACGAACACGTCGTCGAACGAAGAGGAACACCGTAGTCTCCAAACGAAGTTTGTATCTCGTGTACTTTCTATATTTAATTTTGTTGTAAAGGAACGATTGTTCCGTGTTGTAAGGGTTGGGTGCAACCCGTTTTGTGGGAGTGTTGACTCTCACATGTGGAAGGGTTCCTTCCGTTAGTGTAGGGATTGGATTTCAATCCCGTTGGAGAAGTGACCGAGTCGTCCCTTGTTGGGGAGATAGGTCGAAGGGGGAAAGTGGATGTACCCAAGTTGGGGAACCACTATAAATTGCCTGTGTATTCTGTGTGCTGTGCTCTTTATTTTTATTGTGCAGGTATGTTCGTAAATTCCGCAAAAGCGCTACTCGTCACCTATTCCCCCCCCCCCATAGGTGCACATAGCTGACACTAGGTGGACTTTCAACAAGCAGTCGAGTGCTGAAGCGCTATTGAATTGGACGGAAGTTCAGTATGACCTGGCTGATTGGATTCGACAGGCTTTGGAAGTGGATAGCAGCATGAAGAAGCTCATGATAGAGGCTTTGGATGGGTCAAATTCCCAATATGAGGTTGTGGATGGATTGCTTTGGAAAGACCGTCGTCTGTGCGTCCCTTATGATTGCACTTTGCGGGTAAAATTATTGTACGAGGCGCATTATACCAAGTACACGATTCACCCGGGGAGCACAAAGATGTACCGCGATGTGAAGAAATTGTTCTGGTAGCCAGGACTGAAGAAGGATGTGGCATTGTACTCGGCAAAGTGTCAAACATGCGCCTTAGTGAAGGCAGAGTGCCAAAAGCCGAGAGGATTCTTGAAGTCCTTGCCTATTCTGGAGTGGAAGTTCGACGACATTACTATGGACTTTGTGCACGGTTTGCCAAGGTCGCAAAAGGGGAACGACGTCATTTGGGTGGTTATAGATCGTCTAACGAAGGTGTCGCACTTCATTCCGCATAGGAAGGATGATCCGATTGAGAAATTGGCAAAGCTATATGTGGACAATATTGTGCAGCTTCATGGTGTGCCCCGCAGCATCGTGAGTGACCGAGATGGGCGTTTGACATCCAATGATTGGAGGTTGGTGCAGCAGATATTGGGAACAAAACTGACTTTCAGCACATCCTTTCATCCGCAAACGAATGGGCAGACCGAGATGGTCAATAGGACGATGGAAGACATGCTTCGCATGTACGTCCTGGATTTCGGGAAGCAGTGGGAAGACCACCTATACTTGGTGGAGTTCGCATGCAACAATAGCTACCAGGCAAGCATACAAATGGCGCCCTTAGAGGCCCTTTATGGTAGAAGATGTTGCACGTCGTTGTCTTGGTTGGAAACGGGCGAGTCAAAGTTGTACAAGCAACAAGAGGTGGAAGATGCTACTTCATTGGTGTGAACCATTCGGGAAAGGTTGCTAATCGCTCAGGACCGCCAGGCTAAGTACTATAATGTCAAGCACAGGAACGTGGAGTTCGCTGTTGGCGACTGGGTGTACTTGAAGATCAAGCCGTTCAAGGGTATCTCGCGGGTGAGGCGCTTAAAGAAGCTAATCCCGAGGTACCTTGGACCGTTTGAGGTTCTGGAGCGGATTGGCGAAGCAGCGTATCGGTTAAAGCTATCAGTGGAGCGTTTTGAGTGTTTGCCGAGCCCCAAGCGATTCGGGGGTGGGTTGCTCTCTGCCCTTGTCACGCCACCATAACTCGCACGCGAGCCATCCAGGTTGAGCCCGAAAAAGAAGAGAAAATTTTCTAAGTCAAACGGGCAAAGGGGTGAGGTGCCCCG
Organism: Platanthera guangdongensis; assembly: GCA_039583875.1. Lineage (NCBI taxonomy): Eukaryota > Viridiplantae > Streptophyta > Magnoliopsida > Asparagales > Orchidaceae > Platanthera > Platanthera guangdongensis. The sequence goes on along the minus strand of CM077154.1, from coordinate 27,544,506 downwards.
GCCTGGCTCGTCTTCCTTTGGCGAGGCCCGGGTTCGCCACCTACTCGCCAATGCCGAGCCGGGAATGACGAGTCTGAACTTGCCCATGTAGAATCCTCTTGCTGATGCCGAACTGGATTAGCTGAGCCCGAGCTCGCCTCTACAGAACCCCTTTTCCCTTGCTTCCTGGCACTGAGACTTCTTGATCTTTATCTGGCGATTTCGGGGCCGACACCATCGAGTGACTTCCGGCCCTGTCAGCTAGGTGAGATCCTGACAACGGGATCTGCTCGAGGCCAAGGATGACACCGAGTGACTTCCGGCCCTGCCAGCTAGGTGAGAGCCTGGAAGCGGGATCTGATCTGGGTCCAAACATATTCCATCGAGTGACTTCCGGCCCTGTCAGCTAGGTGAGAGCCTGACAGCAGGATCTGCTCGAGGCCAAGGATGACACAGAGTGACTTCCGGCCCTGCCAGCTAGGTGAGATCCTGGCAGCGGGATCTGCTCGGGGTCCAAACACACTCCATCGAGTGACTTCCGGCCTTGTCAGCTAGGTGAGAGCCTGACAGCGGGATCTGCTCTAGGCCAACGATGACACCGAGTGACTTCCGGCTCTGCTAGCTAGGTGAGATCCTGGCAGCGGGATCTGCTCGGGGTCCAAACACATTCCATCGAGTGACTTCCGACTCTGTCAGCTAGGTGAGAGCCTGATAGCGGGATCTGCTCGAGGCCAAGGATGACACCGAGTGACTTCCGGCCCTGCCAGCTAGGTGAGAGCCTGGCAGCGGGATCTGCTCGGGGTCCAAACACATTCCATCGAGTGACTTCCGGCCCTGTCAGCTAGGTGAGAGCCTGACAGCGGGATCTGCTCGAGGCCAAGGATGACACCGAGTGACTTTCGGCCCTGCCAGCTATGTGAGAGCCTGGCAGCGGGATTTGCTCGGGGTCCATCGAGTGAATTCTGGCCCTGTCAGCTAGGTGAGAGCCTGACAGTGGGATCTGCTCGAGGCCAAGGATGACACCGAGTGACTTCCGGCCTTGCCAGCTAGGTGAGAGCCAGACAGCGGGATCTGCTCGGGGTCCAAACACATTCCATCGAGTGACTTTCGGCCCTGTCAGCTAGGTGAGAGCCTGACAGCGGGATCTGCTCGAGGCCAAGGATGATACCGAGTGACTTCCGGCCCTGCCAGCTAGGTGAGAGTCTGGCAGCGGGATCTTCTCGGGGTCCAAACACATTCCATTTCTCTATGCAGGCTAGCTATGATAATACTGGAGGGCTAAAGAAATTTATTATAATCAAAGTATCGCTTACATGCTTCAGGGGAAAAATCGTTTTAGGTCGTCACCACTCCAGGTGAGACTCAGGGTCTCGCCCTCTTCATTTTGGAGTTGATAGCCTCCTGACTTCAAAGCTTCCTTTACAATAAATGGTCCCTCCCAGCTGGGATTGAGCTTCCCTACGGATGCCGACCTCCCTGCTGCATCTACCTTCTTCAGCACCAAGTCCCCTTCCACGAACTGCTTGACCTTGATATGCTTGTCAAAGTACTTGGCCATTCTTATTTTTACCTCCTCCTGTCGGATAGCGGAAAGGTCCCTCAACTCTTCCACCATGTCAAGGAAGAGCCTCAGCTCCTACTCGTTCTCGGCTTGCCACTCCTCTCGGCCTTCTTTGGTCGCAACGACTCGAGGTGTTTGGACTCCAAATTCCATGGGGAGCACTGCCTCACACCCATGTGAGAGTTTGAAGGGGGTCTCTCCAGTAGCTATGTTGGGGGTGCTTCTTAGGGCCCAAAGAACACCGGGAAGCTGCTCCACCCAGCTCCCCTTCAAATTCTCCACCTTCTTCTTGAGGAGGTTGACGATGATCTTATTTGCGGCCTCCACCTGCCTGTTGCTCCTTGGGTGGTGGACCGAGGCGAACCTGAGGTCGATTCCAAGCTGTTCGCAAAAGCTGATGAATTCGGCGCTGGCGAACTGGGGCCCATTGTCCGTGATGATGGCCTGGGGCAGCCCATGGCGGCAGATGATCTCCCCCCAAACAAAGTTCCTGATTACCTGGGAGTTCACCTTGGCCAGCGCCTTCACCTCCATCCACTTTGAGAAGTAGTCAATCATTACTAGGAGGTACCTTCTCTGACCACTGGCTTGGGAAATTGGTCCAACCAAATCCATCCCCCAAATTGCGAAGGGCCAGGGGGCCGTGATACTTCTGAGTCGCTGTGCCGGCTGTAGTTGGAGGGGGGAAAACAGCTGGCACTTATGACATCTTCTTGCGAACTCCACGACGTCTCGGCCCAGGGTGGGCCAGAAATACCCTTGCCTGACTATCCTTCCTTCCAGGGTCCGACTCCCATAGTGACTCCCACATTCCCCGGAGTGGACTTCCTCCAAGATCCTTTGCACTTCGCCCTCGGCCACGCAGCGAGCCAGCATCCCTGAGAGGTTCTTCCTGTACAGCTGCCCGTCCTGGAGGAGGTAATACGCTGACTTGTGCCTTAGCTTCTTCTTATCTGCCCCTTCCGGATACTCTCCCGTGGAGAGGAAATCCACAACCGGGTCCATCCACGAAGCTTGTTGATCAATTTCCATAAGCTCTCCCTCTTCGATGGAGGGGCGGAACAGGTCGGTGATGGTACCCCCCACCTGGGGACCATGCTTTGCTAGCTGGTCGTCTTGTTCATTCTCTTCCCTGGGCACGTGTCGGATGGAGAAGGTTTGAAAAGTGCCTATGACCCCCTTCTCTTTGGCCAAGTATGATCGCAGGGTGGGCTCCCTTGCCTCGAACTCCCCATTGATCTGGGAAGCTACCACCATGGAGTCAGTAAGGACCTCCACGTCCGACACCCCCAGCTCCCTGGCCAAGCGTAGCCCTGCTATCACAGCCTCGTATTCGGCCTGGTTGTTTGTAATGGGGAAGTGTACCACCACCGTCTGCTCAATTCGAGTCCCTTGAGGAATTTCCAGGATCACCCCCACTCCAAGGGAATGCTTCCCTGAGGCACCATCCACCCTCACCTTCTAAGGAGTCGGGCGGGTGAGTTCTTCCTCCGCCACTTCGCCACGTAGTCGGCCAAGAAGTCGGCCATTGCTTGAGCTTTGATTGAGAGCCGCGGAACGAAGGAGACATCGAACTCGCTCAGTTCCACCGACCACTTAGCCAGCCTGCCTGAATGCTCCACCCCCTCAAAGATGTTGCGGAGAGGATGTTCGGTCACCACTCGGATTGAGTGTGCCTGGAAGTAAGGTTGTAGCATCCTGGCCGAGATGATCAGGGCGAAGGCTAGCTTCTCCAAAATCGGATACCGGAGCTCGGCCTTCCTCAGGACCCGGCTCACGTAATAAATCGGGAGCTGCCTCTTCCCCTCTTCACGAACTAAGACGGAGCTCAAGTCCTCCGCCCCAAACCCGAGATATAAGAACAGGTCCTCCCCCTCCTTCGGCCCTCGGAGCAGCGGAGCCTGAGTCAATTGCACCTTAAGGTCCTGGAACGCCTCCTCGCACTCCTTGGTCCATTCAAACTTCTGACCACCACTCAGCGTTTTGAAGAAGGGGGAGCACTTCTCCCCTGCCCGTGAGAGGAATCTGCTCAGCCCCGCTAGCTTCCCCGTCAGCCGTTGGACCTCCTTAGCATTCCGCGGGTATCCCAGCTCTAGGATAGCCCTGACTTTATCAGGATTCGGCTCGATCCCTGCGGGGGTGAGGAGGTGCCCCAAGAACTTTCCCCTGCTGGCCCCAAAGACATATTTTAGGGGGTTCAACCGCATCTTGTATTTGCGCAGGGTGGCAAAGGTCTCCTCCAGGTCCCGGAGGTGGGAGTCCACATCCCAACTTTTGATCATGAGTTCATCTACATACACCTCCAAATTCCTCCCCCTCTGCTCCTTGAAGACCCTATCCATCATTTTTTGGTAGGTTGCCCCAGCATTCTTCAGCCCGAAGGGCATCATCTTGTAGCAGTAGCATCCATCCCCTGTGATGAACGAGACATCCTTGATGTCTGGGGGGTGCATCCTGATTTGATGATAACCTGAAAAAGCATCTAAAAAACTCATTATAGAAAAACCGACGGCTGAGTCAACTAGCCCGTCGATTCGAGGCAAAGGATAACATTCCTTAGGACAAGCTTTATTAAGTAAGGAAAAATAGATACACATCCTACATCGGCCGTCTCCTTTTTTAACCATGACCACGTTGGAGATCCAGCCGGGGTACTGAATCTCGGACACAAAGCTAGCCTTGAGGAGCTTCGCCACCTCCTCCCCGATGGGCTCCGCCAACTTGTCCGCGGTGGACCTCTTCTTCTGCTGAACGGGCCGTGTTCCCGGGTCCAGGTTGAGGCGGTGGCAGGCCACATCCGCGTCAACCCCCGGCATCTCCGCGGCGTTCCAAGCAAAGATGTCCACGTTCTTCTGGATGCACTCCAGCATCCTGCCTTGGTCCTCCGGGGTCAGCCCCCCGCTGACGCGGATCTTCTGCGCCCTGCCTCCATGGGTGAGCACCTCCAGCTCCACCACTTCTTCCGCAGCCTCTAGCCTGGACTGCCTTCCCCATTCTTCAGCATCCCATTCCTCCGGGACGGGGACCTCTACTTCCATCTCTTCCCCTACGGCCATCACTTCGGCCACCTCCCCCAGGTCTCCTCCTGTCGCCTCCTCCTCTGCGCAGCTCTTCATCTCCAGCTCCTCGCCTCCTGCTTCCTGCTCAGCCTCCTCCATCCTTCGCCCCATCTCCTTGGCTCCCTCCTGCCAGGAGATGGTGTTCACCGCAGTGACATAACACTCCCGCGCCGGATTCTATCAATGGGATTGATCTTCATTGCAAAGGGCTGATGGCTATATCTGAAGAAGATCAGTGCCAGGATCGGCCTAGTCCCAGTAAGGTAAATAACCTTTCATCAGTTTCTGACTATTATACTGGATCAGAATCAGAAGCATCTGCATCAAGAGATGTGGATGGTTCAGAATCTGAAGGGGATGTTCATCAACTTATTGATGAATATGGTGATCTGTTGCATGCACTTAAGAGAAGCAGAAACCTTGTCAAACACTAGGCTAAGGAAATTGTTGCTCTTAAGTTGGTTGCATCTGATTCAGAAAAATTGTTGGATCAGAAGATGAATGAAGTTGCCAAGCTGAAGAATAAAACTTTTATTCAGATGGGAACAATTACATTGAAAAATGATCAGATCAAGAGTCTGGAAGTCAGACTACAAAGAGAAAAGGAACTTGTGGCTAAATTCTCAAAGCCAAAGTCTGTCTTACCATTGATTGATGACTTCATTCACCAAAAGGGTAAGACAGGTCTAGGTTTTAAGAGAAGAACTAGGGAAGCAAATTCTAAAAGAAAAGGCAAAGCTCCAGTTCAGCAACAAGCCCTCTACCCCCTATTGCTTTTAGAAAAGTGGTGCAGCCTACTAACAAGTTTGACTATGACATTACACATAACACCTTTGGGTCACCCCGACCCTGACCTGGACCCCCTCAGCGTTGAACTTCAAGCACTGATGGAAAGATGAGGGGACGCAGTGGAAGGCGCTGATAAGGGGCCTCCCGAAGATGGCGCTATAGCTGCTGGGGGTGTCCACAATGACGAACCTGCAGTTTCGGGACTGCCCCCCCCCCAAGGTAACATGGAGGCCTACTCCTCCCTCCACTTCCTTCCTCTCTCCTGAAAACCCGAATAAGGGCCCATCTGAGGCCAGCACCCTCTTTGCCTCCACCTTCATTGCGTCAAATGCCTTTTTGAAGATGACGTTGACGGAACTCCCGTTGTCCGCGAGGATCCGAGAGACGGTAAAATTCTCGATGGCTGCCTTGATGACCAGTGCATCACAGAACGGATCCTCGTGGTCTGGCATATCGCTCCTGGAGAAGGTGATCCTCTCCTCCGGGGGTGGGTTTTGGGATGTGGAGGCGACGCTCCGCCGGTACATGGTGTGGAGGCTCACCTTGCGGGAAGCCTCGACCCCCACTCCCCCGTGGATCACTTTGATCCCTCCTCGGGTTCGAACATCCACCCAGTCTTCGCAACGATCCTCCTCCGCCCGAGGTAGGACCTCCTCAATCCTCACTTCTTGTTGCCTTTGCTGCTGCTGCTGCTGCTCCCTATTCCCTCTCATCTCGAGGAACTCCGGGCAGGTGGTTGTGGCATGCCCCTCTTCCTGATGGAAGTCGCAATAGGGCAGCTCCACCCTGACCTCTTTTCTCCTCCTCCTCAACATCCCCCTCCTTGCTCCCAAGGCTATGGCCATGGCCTCCCCTTGATTGGGAAGTCGGGACCTATGGCCCTGCCTCCATCCCGGAGGGTGGCACTGATCTTGCTTCCCCTGGTGGTGATCCCTTCCGTGGTATCCCCGTTGTGGCCCCTGCCCTTGCCACTCAGGTCTCCAGCCCAGTCGACGGTTGGGCTCCTGACGCCCCCACCTCGGCTGCTGCTGCCACTGGAGCTGCCTTTGCTCCCTCAGTCGAGGTTCTCCTCTTCTCTCATCCTGTCCACTTCCTCCTCTCGTCTCCTTCTCTTCCTCCGTGGCCCACTTGGCTAGCTTCCTTGCAAACTCCGGGCTCGACGCCTCCCCGTCAACCTCTCTTGCCGCCCTCTCCATCAGCTCCTCATAGGAGAGGGGGGGGGAAGTCTCTTCAGCTCCATCCAGAAGAAACCCTGCAGCAGGCCCAGGGTAAAGGCCATCATCAGACTATGGCCCGGCATCTCCTGGACCTGAGTAACCTCCTCCTGGAACCGGTCCACGTAGCTTCCCAACGTCTCGTTCACCCCCTGCTTGATGTGGAATAGGGACTCGGACTCCTTCTTCCTCTTCTTCGAGGTAGTGAACCTCAGCATGAACCCCCGGTGCATGTCCTCAAAGCAGTAGATGGAGCTGGCCTGTAGTTGATGGAACCACTCCCTTGCCTTCTCCCTAAGGGTGATAGCGAAGAGTCGGCATTTGAACCCATCCGACATCTGCCGGATGGAGACTACATCCTCAAACCATTGCACATGCTGGACCGGGTCTCCCTTCCCGGTGTAGTAGGACATCTCGGGTTCCCTGAACCCATCTGGAACTGGAGCTGAGGAGACAAGCTCGCTGAAAGGACTGCCTCCCCCCACTGGGCGAGCCGGCGAGTCTCGCGAGCCCAGCTCGCCGAACCTGCCTCGGCCTGCCGAGCCGGGGAAGAGCTCGCGCCCGGGGAGCTCGCGCCCGGGGAGCTCGCACCCTCGGCCTTCCTCGGCCACTTCTTTCCCAGCTCGCATGCCGGGAGCATCCTTGCCCAAAGAGGGGGCGGCCGCGATCGGGACCGCTAGAGTCGAGCACTCGACCCGCGTGCCGAGTGCGAACTTGACGAGGCTCAGCACCTCATTCCTGAAGACTTCTAACATCCCCACTATGGCAAGAGGCGGGGGGTGGCGAGTTCGGCCCGTCGGATCCCTGTCCCGTCATTGAGCTCGCGAAAGCTTTTTTGCACTGACCACTGTCCACGCTCACCGCACCAAAATGTTGAAACTGATTCCTCGATATCCTGTGGAGTTCGACCCGTGGGGAAAGTGGTGATCTCGCTCCTACTTCGCCCTGCAAGCAAAACAACAAAGAAGACAAGGTAAGACCGACCCAAGGGCTCGGCGGGGGAGGTCCCACCACAAACCCGGAAGATCTCAGAGTGCTTCCCCTCCTTAGCCAGAAGCCGAGCTAAGGTACCCTCAGAAAGCACTTGAAGATTGGAGCAGGAGAGCACGGGAAAAACCTGCCTTCTGGGGTACCCCTTGGGTCCTATTTATAGTTTTTACAATCTGGACTGCCAATAACCGAAAGAGCTGACCTGAAATTACCTGAAAACCCTTGGGTGGGCCTGCCAACAGCCAAGCTCCGCTGTTCTGAAGGGCTATGGGCAGGCCAGCGGGGACAAAACAGTAAAAAGTACCGCATACATCCAGGCGAGCTGGGGAGCTTTGATCACCTCGGCAGGCCTTGCTCGCCTACTGTTGTCGAGTTCCACTGTGAGGACGCGAGTTGTGGCTCGCTCGGCGAATGCCGAGCTCGGGGTCGCCGAACGTCGATCTCTGGTCGACGGATGCCGAGCTCGGGCTCGACCCCCTCCACTGCCGAGCTCGCCTATTGTCCTCAGCCTGATCTACCTAGACCCAGGTGACCTTGCTCGCCGGACACGGGGTTGTACACAAATCACTTACGAAATTATTATGAGCTGTTTATTCATCGTAAATTCATGAAAACTTGGCTAGAGAACCTTTTAGGACATATTAAAGCTTGGAAAGTTATTTCATGTTATTTGGAAGAGATTACAAGTATGTTTTTTCACAAAGTATCCTATTAGAGATTTATTTGCAGTATTCTTCTATATAAATAATTGACCTTGGAATTGTATGAAACTTAGTTGGTAATGTTTTATGATCATATTAAAGATCTGGTAATTTTGTGTAATTTTTGGATTATGTTTGGTGGTACTTCCTTCCTTACCTTTAATTACTGCAATTATCTTGAATTAATTAATTAAGGGCTAATACATTTATGAAGTTTTGTGAAACTTGGTATTCTCTGATATTTTGGCATCATATAGTGTTCATAATTTTTGGGTGGTCATAACTTAAGGAATTCTAGTATTTCATGTTCAAAACCACCCATGGTTTAATTTTGGGGAAAATTTAATAAATTTCAAATTAATTAGGAAAATTACAAGTTTCTGGATTTAGTCTAAATATGTCATGATAGACCCCCAGTATTAATTCTAGGGCATTTAGATAAAATTTGAAAGGGTTAATAGAATTGGTTTGCACATAGTAAAACTGCAGAATTGTGCTAGCATGTAGGATGGACATATGGAGTTGGGGTTAATAGAATACTGATTTGGTCAGGTGAAGATGAGTTCATCATTAAGAGTCAAGATGGGGAGGGTGTTGGGCTGATTAGTGTTAAGCGGTGCTCAGGATCGACGAAAGATCGTATTCCCTGTGAAGAGAGAGAGTCAAAATACACTAGGGTTAGATTTAATATAACACTAAATGGGATTGGCTATGGGTAGATACCAACAATAATTAGTGTCTTGCGAAAGGGAGCTTTGGGATTCTGCTCAACGTAGTTCCTAGTGCCCCCGAGAGCCCTTCGCAGGGAATGTCCTAGGCAGTCTGAGGTCAACCTTAAACCTTAAGGCTAAAGCGAATACAAGAGTAATTAGCAATATACTAGGATTTCACTTTCACTCACCCCGGTGACTCGGGAGATTAGCTTGGTTAGGTTATCCGAGCGATAGGCTCGGTGGTTGTGGAAATGGGCAAGTTAGCCCGGTGAGCTGAAGGCTCGGAAGATAGTTGAAACGGACAGATTAGTCCGGGGAGCCGATGGTTCAGAAATTCATGGTTGCATGTGCATAAGGTGGTGGGTCTTCGATATTTGATGGTCGTTCACACTGACATCAATACGATGACTCGGCGGGTGTGGTTTATACTTAGCTAAGGAAAAGACTGGCGATGGGTCAGCATAGTACGCGGAGACTCTGGTGTGTCCTTCAGAGGCGTACGTAAGGGCTAGGACTGGTAGTGTGAATACCCGTCTAGGAGTGGGGTGGCCCGACCCACTATCTCTGTTGGCCACAGTGGAGGTTCCGGGAGTGAAGCTACCTTCCAAAATGGGGGAACTAAAGGTTTGTGCGCATAGAGTCGTGTGCATGTGTTGCAGTTGCATGAATCATGACATAACATATCACTACACACATACTTGTATACAACCTGACACCCCATCATATAAATTGGTATGAGACTTTTTATACTATGGGAGTCTTGCAAAAGACCACTTAATTTATATGTTTGTAAGGGCATTCATATAAGTTAAGGTTACTTATTTGATTATTTTACTTTACATGTACCAATGCTCTATTCTACTTGTTTACATTACTACTTCCATATTATAGAACTGCTATCTTGCTATTCCTTTTATAGCTCTACAGATGTACTATATACCTGCTAGATAGCTCCACCGTCACCTGCTTGTTCCTATTCTCTACCCTCATAAGCTTCCCTATCTCTCCTCCCGCACAGTGCCTAGGGGTCGCGGGTGCGAGGAGGGGATGTAGTTGGCTTAGTCTTTATGACTAACAGTTGGTGGACTGAACATTTCAGGGACTCTGGATGGGGGACAGGGAGCAACAGCAGGAAATGCAGCATCAGCGAGGTGCGATGCACATGAAGGTGGGCCAATCTAGTGCAGGAGCATTATCTCTGTCTCCGTTAGTGTTAGCTTTACTTAGCTTCCGCGAGATGGTTGTAGTGAGGTTTTGATGTACCGAGCATAAGCCCGGTTTTATTCTTATTATACTGATCTTTTTTAGTACTTGTATTATTATGTGGACTTGCTATGATTTCTGTTTCAGATATTTTATCTGATTTATGGACTTGACTTTATTTTCTTCTCGCACTTGTACTTCTACTTCTTGATGTTCATCATTGCCGGCAGAATCGGCATTTTGTAGTGGCGACCCTCCCAAGTGTCGGTGTCACCACAAAATGGCGGTTCTGGCGTAAGACCCGGTAGCGTAGCAAAAAAACGTATCTTACACTCACTAGCTGGATGGGTCGAATGTGCCTCGGTGGCGAGAATGTTCCAACCCCGAGAGGATCTCCTCATCCAGGCTCTCACTAGCTGGATGGGTCGAATGTGCCTCGGTGGAGAGAAGTAACCGACCCCCGAGTGGATCTTCTCATCCAGGCTCCCATAAGCTGGATGGGTCGAATGTGCCTCACTGGAGAGAAGGTTCCAACCCCGAGGGGATCTCCTCATCCAGGCTCCCACTCGCTAGATGTGTCAAATGTTCCTCGGTGGAGAGAAGGTTCCAAACCTGGGTGGATCTCGTCACCCAGGGTCTCACTAGCTGGACTGGTTGAATATGCCTCAGTGGCGAGAAGGAACCGACCCCCGAGAGGATATCCTTACCCAGGCTATCACTAGCTGGATGAGTCGAATGTGCCTAGGTGGAGAGAAGGTTCCTACCCCGAGTGGATCTCCCCACCCAGGCTCCCATTAGTTGGTGTAACACCCCGAAGTTCTGGGTCTTTTTGGGCTCATTTGGGTTCAGGCATGGGTGACACGGCCTGGGACACGGGCGTGTCCCAGGGCGTGTCAAGCCTGGGTTGTGTCGAGTCGTCAGGTCGACGAATTTTGCTCGACGATCGTCGAGTGTCGAGTGTCGAGTAAGGACACGGCCTGTGACATGGGTGTGTCACAGGGCGTGTCAGTGGTCGTCGAACTCAGCTCGACGTCTTGAGCCAGGGCGTGTTTGCGGGACACGGGTGTGTCCAGGTGCACACGGCCTGGAACACGGGCGTGTCCAGGGCCGTGTGAGTCTCGAGTGAAGTGGAGATTGGGCTGTGTGAGTGACACGACCAGCGACACGGGTGTGTCGGAAGGCGTGTCAGGTCACACGGCCAGCGACACGGGTGTGTCGGAAGGCGTGTCAAGTGACACGACCTGTAACACGGGCGTGTCCCATGGCCGTGTACTGTTGGTTTTGAGTCGGTTGACTGCCGCTTAGGGGGACACGACCTGTGACACGGGCGTGTCACAGGGCGTGTCAGGCCGTGTTCAGCTTTTCTGGCCAAATCTGAGCCGTTTGTTTCCCTCTTCCTGGATCCAATGGTTGAGCTCTGTCCAGGTATTGTGAAGGCCGAGAAAAAGGGGATTTAATCCCTCTTTTCATCTTCTTCTTCTTCTTCATGTTATTCCAAGAAAGGGAAGAAGAAAGGCCTAAGGAAAGAGGGAAGGGAGGAGTCAAACAGGTGCTGGAGGAGCTGCGGAGTGCGGAGCGAAGATCCGAGAGCGGATTCGTGAAGGTAGAGCTGAGGCGGTGATTTCCATCCGGCTACTTCATGGCACCGAAGCGATCTTCAAGGGTAACGATCTCCTTCTTGGACATCAAAGTCCTTTCTTTATGCATGTGCTTGGAATCCTCCACCAAGAGGTGGATCGCGAAAGTGATTCCTTTGTTGATTCTGCATTTAGAGCCGGAAATATGGAGTACGGCATAGGTGAAAGTCCACCTAGTGTCGGCTATGTGTACCTATGGGGGGGGGAATAGGTAACGTGTGGTTCTTTTGCGGAATTTACAAATGTACCTGCACAATAAAAACAACAAACACAGCACACAGAATACACAGCAAATTTATAGTGGTTCCCCGACTTGGGTACATCCACTTTCCCCCTTCGACCTATCTCCCCAACAAGGGACGACTCGGTCACTTCACCAACGGGATTGAAATCCAATCCCTTCACTAACGGAAGGAGCCCTTCCACACGTGAGAGTCAACACTCCCACAAAGCGGGTTGCACCCAACCCTTACAACTCGGAACAAAAGTTCCTTTACAACGAAATGAAAATGTAGAATGTACACGTGATACAAACTTCTTTTGGAGACTACGGTGTTCCTCTTTGTTCGACGACGTGCTCTTGAAGTCGATGAAGAGTCTACGACCTTGGTCTCTCTTGGAGAAGATCTCCCCGGAACCGGCGGCGGCACACGAGCGGCGGCTAGCTTCGGGATCGGCGGCTACGATGAAGAGTGGCTGCAGAACTTGGAGATCTAAACTTCGTAGCGAAACAAGCTAGGTCTACCAACGGTCACTCTAGGATCAGTCGTCTCGATCGATTCGGACGGGGGAGTTTTCCCGGTCAACAAATCGAGAGACAAGAGATCTCCGGATAGACGCGTGAGACTCAAGCCTTGCTAAGCTTCTGTCACCGGAGATCGGGAAGAAGATCGATCAGCGGTGGCGACAACTTGACGCGAGCGGCGGCGGCGGAGCGGAGCGATTTCGCGAATTTAGGGTTACGTGCTCGGCCTCTTTCTCCGTCGTTTTACTGTTCAAAATACCTGTGTATAATTACTGTAGGATTCTCAAATATGACCGTTTGAGGGACCCACAAATGAAATCCCCAAAATCCGGTTCAAACAAATCCAGAAGCAGAATCCGGTTCAGCAGCATTCTGAGAAAACGCCAAGTAAAAATCGGCGAGAATCGCAAACGATTCTCGACGAATCGGCGAGAATCACCAAGTGATTCTCGACGATTCGTCGAGAATCGTTTGTGATTCTCGTCGAATCACTTGTCGATTCTCAACGAATTGGACTTGGTATTCATGGGCTGCTTGACCACTGGTTCGGCGGGAATTACAAGTGATTCTCGCCGAATCTCACTTGGCACCATTTTGAGATGGCCAGAAGGAGTCGGCGAGAATCACTGACGATTCTCGACGATTCGGCGAGAATCACTTAGTGATTCTCGCCGATTCGGCGAGAATCACTTGGTGATTCTCGTCGAATTTGCCTTGGACGATTTTTCGTCTTCCACCTAGGAGCTGCTCCTTGATCCTCCATGCTCCTTGTCTTCTCTTGCATATGAGCGGCCCTGTACTTGAAAGTAAGTGCACTCCAATAGAGAGAGTACACATAGGCCAACACACTGATCTGCTCAACGAGGGATTACGTCGTGCAGACCCGTGTATATTGACCTACTGCACCCTGACATTGGTGTGCACTTAGCGTGGAGAGACTGCAAGTACAACTTGAAAGAGTTTATCAAATACATTGTGAATTCATCTTAGCTTGACAGGGGGCTTCCTCAAATCTAGGTAATCGTGGATACAATACCCAACAATCTCCCCCTATTTGACGAAGCCAAAACCCTACTAGCTAAGATGAATAACACCTATCAAATAATAATTATAGCATTTAAAAATTAATTATGCAACACAAGGTAATAAATGCAATCAGAACAGGACTTGAGTCATTCACACATTCAAGAATATATATATATATATATATATACCCAGAGAAATATATTCACCTATAAGTCAGAATTGTTCACACGACAGTAATAATTGTTAAATGTTCTTAATACACCGTGACCAGCTATAAAATAATGACTATTTGTCCTTAGCTCCGTCACCCTTAAGAGTTTGCGCCAAGTACTTTTTGCTCTGCCTTTCCATGTATTCCTTGGGCTTCGGGTAGTACCTAGGAGGAGCAACTTTGTCTGGATCCTTGTTGTTTCTGAAGAAAATGTTGCGTTTCGCTTCAAATGCTTTGTGCGTCTCCCATTCATACTGACTATATGCTTCATTTCGATTTATCTCTCCTCTTTCTTGCAGCCGGAAGGTGTCTAGGATGATGTTTCTTGAAACTGGGCTCCACCTTTCGTTTCTTACATCCTCCTCACTTAGTCTGATCCTCTTTTGAGTTGGTGTCTCCTTTGATGTCCCTTCCTGAACTTTCCTCTTTCCCCTTGCTTTAGCTAAGGCCTCCTGGTCAAACATACTTCTCAGCTTAGATTTGGAGATGGCCCTAGCGTCAGCTTCATCAGTGAAAATATCAGCAGCACTTGTACTTACATCTTCAGCAATATGTACTTCCTCAGCAGCCTTAGAAGTCTCAGGAACCTGAACACCGGCAGGTTGGTCAGGTAGGACGACGCCTAACGTGCCCAGTGCCTGTTGTAGCATCCACCAGCAACTCTCATAGACGTATTTGCTTGATTGGGCAAAGTTTGCATCCATGCTTTCTTGGAGCTCAGCCAGCTTAGCGATATACTCCTTCTCCCCCTTTTTGGCTTCGTCAGCAATGCAATTGGCATATGAGTGCAAGGAGTCATCAATGTGCTTAGTTGTCTTGCTGAATTCAGTGACTAGGGCCTGCTGATTTGCATTTAAAGTGACCATGTTGCCATCAAATTTCTGAATATTGTTGGCCACAACGTGTGCGTTCTGATTGACAACAGCCAGAGTATCAGTAGTCTTTTTCAAGCCGGCCATTAACAGTGTGACAGCTTCGCCGGCCGCAGTGTACTTTTCTTCAAACTTCTTCTCCATTATATCCAGTTTGTGGTTGATTGCCACCATATTCTTCAGCATGAGATCTTCAGAAGTCTTAATCTCTTGCAGCATTGTTTTCTGAGCTTTATCAAAAGAGGTTTTAAGCTCATTCACGATGCCCTGAATTATATGTACAGTGTGAATGGCTAGGTCATCTCGTAGTGGAATACCCGGAGGCACTTCTTGGCCTTGCTCTGGCTCGGCAGCAGAAGCATCAGTAGAGCTGGATACAATCACAGCCTCTATGGGAGGAATGTTGGTGGCCTCATTTACCTCCCCCTCCACTGGTGCAGACTTATCAGTAGGAGGTTCATCAGTATCCGGAGATTCAAATGCTTCATGGCCCTCATTTACCTCGTCCTCTCCGTCCTCATCCAAAAACTCATCCATATCAGCATCTTCTTCCACTTCTTGATCAGCAGTGTCCAGTGCCACAGCTTCAGTTCCGTGGGTGTTTCTGTTCAGGACCTCATCATCCTCCAACCCAGGTTCACTTTCTTCATGAACTTCTGCCACCGCATCCCTTGCCACCTGGGCGATTTCAGATATTATATCCAAATGAGTGGGTAGAGTCTCCCCCTCGATTCCTGCAGTCAGGGTATCAGGAATTTCACGGGGGGAGGCTGCGGGAGATACTTCCTCATGCTCTTCTACAGCAGGCTGTCCGATGCGCCGCTCCCATCGATCAAACACAGTAGCATCCATCTTTTTCAAGTAATGGAGAGGGACTCCTTTGCTCATGTCGAATTTGTCTCCGTTGAGCTGGTTGAGATATAGACTGATGATGCGGCCGAAGCTTGGAGTGCCCAGAGCGTCCTTGATCTTTTGAAACAGCAACTCTCCCCAGTTGAACCTCTTTCTGCAGACCACAGCTATGAGAATTTTGAACATATCTCCGGAGATATGATCATGGGAGCCTGGCTTGCAGATGAGTACTTTTCCTATGATGTCAGATAGTAGCTTCCCTTCTTCATTCATCTCTTTTCGCTTTACTGACCGAGTGCCTCTGGGTAGACCGCAGAACAGGAGGGTTCTGGCTTTGTCCTCGTCCTCCAAATAGTCTTCCTGCTCCGCACTTGAAAGCTGCAGGTAGCGTGTTAGCTTACTGGCAGACATCTTTACCTTAGTCCCAGCCACCTTGCTCTTGATGATGGAGTCTCTGTCTCGAAGCCTTGCGGTAGAGAAGAACTCCAGCACTTCTTTATCTAAAACTTTGCAAGGATGCTCCAATACGAAGGTTAGTCCGGCTTCTTCCAGCATGAGAATGATGTTCCGGAACTCGTCCGAGGCATGAGCAAAACCAGTGCGAACCAGCTCGCAACCAGAAATCAAGCCTGCAGTCGTCCTTGGGGCCATTGAGGATCTAGAAAGAAGCCCGACTCTAAACATTAGTGAATATTCAAAAGGAGAACATCACTTGGGGTTCGGCCTTGGAGCCATTGAGGAGGAGGTTACCTAAGGGCTTACTCGCAGGTGAGTTGACGAGCTTCGGGAAGATCCTCGGTGGAGAGAAGAGTATCCCGTGGGGTGCGGCCTTGCTAGTACCTTGCGGAGAGAAGATGGTCACACACAGCAGCGATTCGACGGCGTCGACAAGAGCGTCGGAGGGCTGCGGGTGTCGGCGAGTTCGCGGAAGTGCCCGTGCGCGAGTCTTGGGGAGTTCTCTTGCGCGAGGGTCGTCGGGTGTGTTCTTGCGCGAGTCGAGAGGAAGGCGAACGGGCGACGGCTGTGAGAGGGATTCGGTTTCGGCGGGATTTATATCAGTCGTCGGGATTCTTAAGGAAGCCGCGCGGTCGGCAAGCTCCTTCGGCGGGATTCGACGGGATTTGTCTAATTTGGCGAGATATAAAATGGGTCAGCGGGATTTGGAGTAAATATTGATGTTTGTCTTGAAACTTTGGGAAGCATTGCACAATTTTCAAATTCTTCGAGTGTCAAGTTAACACAAGATTAATAAATACATGTTTATTATAACGACAATCTATTTGGATTTGAGCGAGGCTTCTCCAGACACTTTTTGATGTCAATTGTGATTTGTCGAAATTCGCAATGACATATCTTGGTTAACTTTTTATTGATGTGTAATGATTTGCATGCCTCGAGGTAATCTCTCCTTAAAGGTGCACACATATATGATGAGCATAAGTATACTTATACACAAGGATAACAATATATATATATATATATATATATATATATATATATATATATATATATATATATATATATATATATATTTAATTTGAATGAGGATGCATCATGACACAAGTCCTTGAACTGATCAAAGTTACCTGGGATTTGGAGAGTTATCGTTTTAATCCCACAGATGGAACATATTAGTAGCTTGAAGTGAGTATGCTCAACAGGTAGCACATCTGTTATTGCAGACGCTTGTTCCAAATAAGCCTTGAGCCACCTACTGTCCAGATCCCATCGTATTTAAGGGGACCTAGACTACCCTGCAAAACAGAATTACTTTACCTTAGGAACCCAAATCATATTGGGTCCTAGGTTTCTATTAGCATGAGCACGCAACTGCCTTCCTTCAGAAAACCTGTCCGGAAGACTACCCCTGTCCCTAGAACATGGATAACCCCTTGCTGTGGGCACAGAGGGATTGTGCCAACAGTCAATCGCAAAGTGTCCCACTTTGCCGCAGCACCAGCAAGAGTGAATGTTGTATCGTCGTTTTTGACCTGATCTAGTGACTGATGTAGTCACGGTCCTAGGTCTCAAAGGGATAGGGCATGTTCTTGTCGCACAAATTCCTCTTCCGTCGAGGCATGATGAAGGGTGGAACGAATGCATGATGTGAGCGTTATGAGGCCGAGAAGGCGGTGCCATTCTTTCAGGCATCTTCCTTGCTGAGGCTCCATGACGCCTGACATCATGACTTCTATTCTCCCTATCCCGTGTCCTCGAATGGAGAGAATTCTTCTGTGAACTAGGACCTGCAGATCCACACTTTGTTGTGGCAGTGGCCGTGAATACAAAGGGCTCAGAATGAGCCTTAGGTATTTCCTCATGGGTGGCCATGACGCCTCTTGCACTATGGACGTTTCCACATGGGGACAATTCACCCTTGTAGTGACCACGATTATTCCTGTGGTCATACCTGAAGGCATGATGAGTTGCCTTCTCGCTTGGAGTGGGAGGTCGGAACACCGTTTCCCCATTTCTCCATCCCTGGATAATCCGGGAGATCCACCCGGTTTCTTGTTTTCTCTTTATAGCATCAACTTTGGAAAAGTTAGATACTATACGTTTCTCATTTTCTAGACTATTCTCTTGAGCTGAGATCTTAGAGTCCTTGACCTTGTTGGACGCCAATTGGAGAACCAACAAGATCTTCAGTCGAGCAATCTCTCGAGCTTGCTCCTCAGCAAGTAGATTGCTTTCCTGAAGGGCTCTCTTCAGGGAATCAGTATTTTCTGGAGGGGAGCAGTTTCTGTCTTCAGAAAAGTCAAAAAATGTGGGACAGGATGAAGATGATACCTGCTCATCTGGGTTATTGTCATTAGAATCAGTGACCAATGTTTCGTCCTCGTCGGAGTTGCTTTCCTCACTATCTTCTTCAGTCTCTGACAAGGATACTGGAGCTCTGATGCAATCCGAAGGATCCTTGCATTCATCTTCAGAGGTGAGGACTCCCACATACGCTTCATCCTCTGATTGGCAGCATATTTCAGCATTCTCTGACCCCCCCCCCCATCAGCTCTGAGATCGTCATCCACAGAGATTTAGCCGTTTTACATTTTTCCAACCTGGAGTGAGAGGCTCCAGACCAGACATCCATAATAATTTGTCGAATCCTCTGGTCCAGTTGGAAAAGTGAGAGTTCCATCTCTGTCATCTCAGCAATGCACATGGGCACTTGGATCCCCGAGTCGGAGGTCTTCATGGGGATAAACGGACCCTCTTCCAGGATGAGGGATGCTCGAGGATCGATGGCATCCAGGTGAAATAATACTCTCATCCTCCAGATAGGATAATAATCCTTTGTGCATGCAGGGAGTTTGAGTGGCAATACGTCATAATCCAGATCCATGCTTCTGACACTGGTGGCAGGATTCTACTCAAGGTGTTAACCTTTTTGAAGAGTAACCTCGCTCTGATACCACTTGAAAGTCCACCTAGTGTCGGCTATGTGTACCTATGGGGGGGGGAATAGGTAACGTGTGGTTCTTTTGCGGAATTTACAAATGTACCTGCACAATAAAAACAACAAACACAGCACACAGAATACACAACAAATTTATAGTGGTTCCCCGACTTGGGTACATCCACTTTCCCCCTTCGACCTATCTCCCCAACAAGGGACGACTCGGTCACTTCACCAACGGGATTGAAATCCAATCCCTTCACTAACGGAAGGAGCCCTTCCACACGTGAGAGTCAACACTCCCACAAAGCGGGTTGCACCCAACCCTTACAACTCGGAACAAAAGTTCCTTTACAACGAAATGAAAATGTAGAATGTACACGTGATACAAACTTCTTTTGGAGACTACGGTGTTCCTCTTTGTTCGACGACGTGCTCTTGAAGTCGATGAAGAGTCTACGACCTTGGTCTCTCTTGGAGAAGATCTCCCCGGAACCGGCGGCGGCACACGAGCGGCGGCTAGCTTCGGGATCGGCGGCTACGATGAAGAGTGGCTGCAGAACTTGGAGATCTAAACTTCGTAGCGAAACAAGCTAGGTCTACCAACGGTCACTCTAGGATCAGTCGTCTCGATCGATTCGGACGGGGGAGTTTTCCCGGTCAACAAATCGAGAGACAAGAGATCTCCGGATAGACGCGTGAGACTCAAGCCTTGCTAAGCTTCTGTCACCGGAGATCGGGAAGAAGATCGATCAGCGGTGGCGACAACTTGACGTGAGCGGCGGCGGCGGAGCGGAGCGATTTCGCGAATTTAGGGTTACGTGCTCGGCCTCTTTCTCCGTCGTTTTACTGTTCAAAATACCTGTGTATAAATACTGTAGGATTCTCAAATATGATCGTTTGAGGGACCCACAAATGAAATCCCCAAAATCCGGTTCAAACAAATCCAGAAGCAGAATCCGGTTCAGCAGCATTCTGAGAAAACGCCAAGTAAAAATCGGCGAGAATCGCAAACGATTCTCGACGAATCGGCGAGAATCACCAAGTGATTCTCGACGATTCGTCGAGAATCGTTTGTGATTCTCGTCGAATCACTTGTCGATTCTCAACGAATTGGACTTGGTATTCATGGGCTGCTTGACCACTGGTTCGGCGGGAATTACAAGTGATTCTCGCCGAATCTCACTTGGCACCATTTTGAGATGGCCAGAAGGAGTCGGCGAGAATCACTGACGATTCTCGACGATTCGGCGAGAATCACTTAGTGATTCTCGCCGATTCGGCGAGAATCACTTGGTGATTCTCGTCGAATTTGCCTTGGACGATTTTTCGTCTTCCACCTAGGAGCTGCTCCTTGATCCTCCATGCTCCTTGTCTTCTCTTGCATATGAGCGGCCCTGTACTTGAAAGTAAGTGCACTCCAATAGAGAGAGTACACATAGGCCAACACACTGATCTGCTCAACGAGGGATTACGTCGTGCAGACCCGTGTATATTGACCTACTGCACCCTGACATTGGTGTGCACTTAGCGTGGAGAGACTGCAAGTACAACTTGAAAGAGTTTATCAAATACATTGTGAATTCATCTTAGCTTGACAGGGGGCTTCCTCAAATCTAGGTAATCGTGGATACAATACCCAACAATAGGCATGCTGTGTGAAGCCCATCTGGACTGGTAGTCTGGATTGGTGATGTTCATGGGTAAACCGGAGAAGACTCCGTGGATTTGGTACGATGTAAATGGATTTCTATTGTGATGAATGTATGGATGTGATGCTGAATGTGAGGAGGCTTTGGCAAAGCTCCTGGTTATGATATGATCAATTGGTAGCACGCCTGGGGAGCTCGAGATAAACCCAGCCTGTTACACCACTAGGGTGGGTTGATCTAGTTAGGTAGGGATCGATTGGTGGCAATGCTTGGGGAGCCGAGTTAAACCCAGCTTGCTGCACCACATGGGTGGGTCGATCGGAATAGGAGGGGGGTCGATGGGTGGTAATGCTTGGGGAGCTTGGATAAACCCGGCTTGCCACACCACATGATGTGGGTCGATCTGCTCTTGTTGTTATTGGATGCTGTGAGGTTGTACCTCTGAGTGGTTTGGGCGGGATGTCGCCAGCTTGCGAGACTGGTGGACTAGGTCCGGTCAACCAACAAGTTAAAACCTAGGATCGGCGGTGTAGGACTGGTGGATTCCGGTACGCCAAGAAGGTGCCCTGAGTGCACGGAGCGTCTGGTGGATTCCAGCGTTTGTGATGTAATGTGTTTGCTAGCGGGATAAAGAAAATGATATACATATGCTGTTTGATGATACTTGATGATAGATGATAGCACTATATACAGGGAAGGAACCACAACCCCGGGTAGGGGGTAGGGTCGTTATAATGGGTCAGCCAAATGCTGACCGTTACTTTGTTTTCGATGTTGGCTTGGATGTCTACTTGCAGGTGCTGTGGCGTGAACTGCATAAGTGGAAAGAATGGCTAGCTTGCTGCTATAGGCCCTTGAAGGCCCTGCGACTGCGAAGAGTTGTGTTTGGATTTCATGTGTGGCCGGCCTACGTGCCGATGTACGAAATTATTAATGTGTCAAAGAGGAACTTGTAAGGCCATAAGGCCAGGGTGTGTGGGTTGTATACATTCCTGGTGTTGTTATATATAAATGTGATCTTTATATATTGGTGGATCTTCTGGTTTGAGTTCATGCTAACATAAAAATGCTGCGCTAGAATGGAATGAGTTAAGGATACGCGTAGAGTTTGATTCCCACAAGTAATTTCTTCACTTGTCTGTGATATATGGCGTGGGGCCCCGGCCGGACCCACCGTTATATGTCATGTGACAGGTGGGGGCGTTACAGTTGGCATGGCAGGTTGACCCCTCGTGGAGGCTAAGTGAATTATACCCGGAGGGGATCTTGCCACCCAGGCTCCCGTTAGCTGGCATTGTAGGTTGACATCTCGGAGAGGCCAAGTATTTTCGGCTCCAAGAGTGTTACACTCAGCGAATACGTTGGGTTGGACATTTCTTTCCGAGCGTGGAATATTATCGAAAAGAGCGAGGATTGTGTACAACCCCGTATTCGCGGAGTGTGATCCCTAAGCAAGCGCAAAGTGTAATCCAGAGAATGGTCCTGGACAAGTGAGCCCAAAGGCTAAGGGGGAAAATGGTCAGGTGCGGTGGGAGGCTGTTACCTGCCTTGGCCCCTTGAGGATCTCACCCGGCTTGAGGTTCTGCTAGTTTGCCCCTGGTGGGCTGTGAATAGTTGTTCAAAATAGCGGAGTTTGGCTGTTGGCAGACCATCCCAGTGTATTTCAGTAATTTTAGAGCAACGGGATTAAGCTGTTGGCAGGTCATCCCCAAAAATCTATAAATATACCCTTGGAGTGCCTTGGAGAGGGATCCGTTTTTCACGAATCTTCATCTTCTTCCTTCATCCTCCAAGGCACCTAGCTCAGCATTAGCGAGGGAGGGGGAGATCTCAAAGGTCTTCCGGGTGTGAGGCGGGACCTCCACGCTAGAGCCAAGGGTCATTTTCCAAATTCAGGTCTCTCATCAAGGGACGGCTTGGGAGAAGTAGGCATGAGCTGCACCCCTATGTCTGAACTCTAGATGAAACCAAATCTCAGTTTCAACACCGATGGTGGGTAGGTGGAAGCTGCTAAGGATCTTCTGGTGGAGCTGTCAGTGTCACCTGGAGCTCTAGGTGTTTCAAACTCCGGGGCAGAGGCTTCTGGTTCAAGAAGTAGGGGGAGTGTTGCTCCAAGTTTGCCAGACAATGGAGCTGATGAAGAAGGCGCGGCGGAGGTGGTCAGTAACGATCAGGCCCTTCGGAGATCGAAGAGGACCATTAAACCACCACCTCATTACAGCGAAGGAAACTTGGTGAGCTTTGTCTCCTGTTTGTTTGCAAGCCCCCTAGATGAGCGGGAGCCTTCAAAGTTTGAAGACGGCACTGGATTCAAGGAGTGGGATCATGCTATGGATGAGGAGATGGCAGCCCTCAGAAGGAACGAGACTTGGGACCTTGTCCTTAAGGTCGTTGTCATTACTCCTGTGACGTGTAAGTGGGTGTACAAACTGAAGAAGGTTGATGGAAGTATCGAAAGATATAAAGCTCGTCCGGTTGCTTGGGGATTCTCCCAACAGTATGATGAAGACTATGAAGAGACGTTTATTCCAGTTGCCAAGATGACTTCAGTGCGGGTGGTGATCGCATTGGCTGCTTGCCAAGGGTGGAAGATGTGGCAACTTGATGTAAAGAATGTTTTTCTTTACGGGAAGATAGATAAATACATCTTCATGGTTCAACCACTAGGTTACGTATCTGAAGATCATTCAGACTACGTCTGCAAGCTTCAGAAGGCTCTTTATGGGTTGAAGCAGGCTCCACGTGCATGGTATAGAAAGATCGTAGAATACCTCTATTTCTACGGATACTTTGCCTCTGATTCATATTCAAGCCTGTTCATAAAGAAGCAGGGGGCGCTTCATGTCTTCGTGTTGTTCTATATGGATGACATGATCGTCACGGGGAACTCTGAAGAGGGGGTAGCTAGACTCAAGGCCGAGCTAGTTTTTCGGTTCGAGATGAAAGATTTGGATGAGCTCCACCATTTCATTGGACTCGAGGTTGAGAGGAAGAAGAGCAGGATACTCGTCTCTCAAAGGGGCTATGTTGAGCGGATGTTCATCGATTTGGCTTGAGGGAGGGAAAGAGTAGCTCTACTCCTCGGGATTGTGGCATGAAGCTTCGACGAGATGAGGGGTGGATTCTGCCTGACCATTGGTATTTCGTGCTTTGGTTGGGATCTTGATTTACCTGACAATTACAAGGTCAGACATTGCTTATGTAGTAGGCCGACTTAGTCGTTATATGGCGGAATCAAGGAAACTTCATCTGGTAGCGGAGAAGAATATTCTGAAGTATGTGAAGACTACTTCTGATATGGGACTCCTGTATAGGAGGGACACGGGCTTTTCTCTGCATGGCTACACTGATGTTGATTATGAGGGAGACTCAAATGATTGAAAGTCGACGTCTGGTTATTTTTTTGCATGCGGATCAGCGGGTATTTCATGGTGTAGTAAAAAGCAGGACTCGATGTCCGTCTCTACTACGGAAGTGGAGTACAAGTCTTCAGCCTTAGCAGCTCAGGAAGCCATCTGGCTGGGGATGCTAGTAGAGGACGTTCATGAAAAAGTACGGGGTCCAACTCTGCTTCGCGATGACAACGAGAGTGCCCTGAAACTAGTAAATAATCGAGTTTGTCACGCGCGGACCAAACATATAGAGATTGAGTACCATTTCATTCAGGAGAAGGTGTTGGAGGGGTCTCTTATGGTTGAGCATGTGCGGAGCGAGGACAATATAGCAGATATATTCACTAAGACGCTGTCAAAGGGGCCATTTGAATAGTTACGGGGACTGCTGGGTTTGATCACCACTTCTCACTTCAAGGCCGAGTGTTGAAATTACTGAAGTGAAAGTGGGGGATGTTCAGGCAGACCGCACGACCTGGCGGTCTGAAGTTGAGGCCTGGTGGTGAGTTCTTGGTGGTAGCCGTGCGGATAGGTTGAATATCTGCGGCCTGGGCGAACTGGGTTGGAGTCCACGAAGTTCGCTCTATGCGGACTGTTTTTGGCACTCGCGAGATCGGCATTGGCTTGTGCCCTTGATCTCAGGTGGTACGGTTAGGAGGTAACCGTGGCTTTTGCGGTTAGGAGAACTGGATTGGAGCTGGCGGACTGGGCGGACTGATTGTTCGTGTCCGCGGAGCTCGCGCTAGAGGTTAACTGGGCGACTTGGTTTCGATCTGTGATAAGTTCAGGTAGATCGCGGAGTCCGCAATGTCTGCTGGTTGACCGGGCAGTTTGTGCCTTTGGTCGGGGGCATCGTTGGTGCGGACTGGTGCAGTATCTACAGGGATGCAGACTTTCTTTTATCCGGCCATCTTTGATGACAGGCGGATAGGCTGGTGTTCGGCCTTGTCCATGGGGACTGGGCGGACTACTCTGTGCTAGCCGCGAGCTGGCGTGGTGTTTCTATCTACTAGGGCAGTGACCACAGTCCTCTCCACGTTTATAAATAGGACCCCCTGTGTCATCATAATTAATCTGAATGAATAGTAAGTAGGACTTGGGTTAATTGTTGCGGCCTCGGATTTCTGTCCAGGCTGTTTGAGAAGGATCACCGGTTTACTGTTTGCAGGTTGTGCGGCTAGCACTGAGAAGCCAGGATTTTGGTGCTGACTGCGGTCAGGGATCAGTGGAACTTGCAGTTTACAATCAGCGGTTTGCAGTAGGTCGCGGTTGCGGCCAGTCGGTCTTCTCTCCTTCAGCTTTTCCAGTTCAATAACGTGTCCGCCGGACTCGGCGGTCTGTTCTTCAGTTCGACAGCGACTTGTTCGCGGACTCTAGCAGCTATACAACTCCAACGGTTAGGCGGCTTGCAGAGAGCGGACAATGGTGTTCTGCAGAATAACGGGTTGTCTGCGGTCTACGCGGACTTCGTAGTTCAGTTTGGTGCAGCAGAAGCTTGGCGGTCTCGACGAACTCGGCAGTTTCGGCGGTCTCTGAGACACTCCACCCAGCTTGTTTTCTTGCGTTGCTTGTATGCTCTTCCTTTATACATTGACGAATCATGTCTCTCCATGTAAGTCCTATCATGTAAAGAAGATTGTTGATAATACAATACTTGTTTGTTGCTTTCTGTTGTTTCTGATTTATTGAGCTTGGTTTACGGTTGAGTGTTCCTACGCCAGGTTCACGTTTTCCACTTGATCAAGATGTTATCTTGATAGCTTTGAAAGTTTTACTTGTATCAGAGCTATCTCCCTGATCATCTTGAGAAATTTTAACCCACATGACTTAGGTAAAGGGAATACTAAAAAAACGTGAAGAGAACACCTTAACTTGACCAATAGTATTTTAGAGAGCCGAGCTTTGAAGTATCCGGATATTCTAATATAGAATGAGGAGATTCCTATCAATATTTTCACTGAGAAAAGTGTTCTCAATCAGAAAGGATGAGATGTTTCATACTAAGCTCTAGAAACTTGCTTGAGACCATATCTTAGGTTTTTAAGTCTACAGACATAAGGTGGAAAATTCTGATATATAAAATCCTAAGGGCAGTTGGCCTTTGACAACCTTGGGATTTGTGACTGTTTAAGTCTAGTCATTAATTAAGCACCTCACATTCGCAACGCGTCGCCGAGCAACCCACACAATGCAATGCCTCCGCCAAGCATCCCACACCACGCAATGCCTCCGCCAAGCCTCTGGAGACTTGCTTTGAAACTACTGGATTATTTGAATAGTGGCCACAAGTGGATCAAAACTATTATTCAATGGCTCTACCTTCCAAATGCTTATTTCAAGTTTCTGGTTGCAATTGACGAAAAAGGCTACTTAAGAAGTGTTGGATTATGAGGAAAAACAGCAAAGTGTACTGTTCTACAAATTTTCTTGCTAGCCAAGCTGTTCACCAGTTTCGTGACAATAAGTTCATGACTCCAATAGATAGGTACTCCAATGACTCATTTATCTTTCCACCCAAGGTCTGTAGTAGAAGTCTAACTGCACATGGAGTACATTTAGGCTCCATTGATTGGGGACAATTGATGGTTCTGCATTAAAATTGGAGGTAAAATTTAATTGAAAATTACCTCCAATTTTAATTTTATGTCCCCAATTCTGTTCAAACTAAATGAAAGGTATTTGCAAAAAAGTCTTGGCTTCTTATAATTGATGTAAAGAATCTTCTCAGCAAAGAATGGTAGAGTAATATACTTTTGTACTCCTTTGAATGAACACCTCGACTAAAACATCACTCACCAGTGTATTGACCTCTCTATTTTCACCTGTAGGAATAATACTTGCTATTTTTTTCTTCTTCTTTCTAAAATATATATTGAACTGAGCAGGAACAACTTCATTCGCAACAACACTGTCTCTTTGGAGCAAAGAAACATCAAACATAAATACAAGTTTACTATAAATGTTCAGAGGTAATGGTTAATCAAGTGCGATAATCAGGTCGGAAAATGCAACTACAACTTCAAAACATACAACTACACGATTAATAAGCAGCAGCTAATTCGTCAAATCATAGTCTGGAGGTAACAGTTTTCAAAGAGGCCATCCCTGCATGTAGTTGTCCCGCGCTCCACCATTGCTTGGAATAGTTGCTTCAGAAGGCTCATAGTGACTATACCTAATGGGGCACAAGTAAAGTACGTCAATTTTTTAACTTGTGCATGAAAACAAATGAATTGTGATCATTTTGTAAACAAGTGCATGAAAACAAATGAGTTGTGATCATTTTTTAGACAACTGCGTCAAAATTTCTCACATGTCAATGGATTTCTCGATAATTCAGAAAAGTTTTTTTAAAAAAATAACACAACTTTCCTGCAAATAAGAAACAAAAGAGGCATACCCAATCTGAAGCGTGGGCTCTATTTCTAGGCCATTTGGATGGGTGGAATGAGTGGAACGGTTAAGGAATGCAGCTTCTGTTATGTGCGCATCAGGGCCCCAGGATCTGTTGATCGCTCCAGTGGGTCTGCGTTCTGCAGCAAGCTGCAGTTCAAACATGGTCAGATGATACAGTATTTGAAAATAGTGCTGGCTTCGGATTTTATTAAGAATCGTGAAAGGGCAGTTAAAGCATCATGTTGTCCTAGCCTCAAAAATCATTATACTATAAAGAAGTCTAGTGGGTCGGGAAACAAAAATTTATGATATTTGGGGGAGTTCGCCATTGTCCAAGGCTGCATTGCGTGATAAAGATTGACTAGTTTGTTGGAAATGAACCGTAGGTCCAATTAACTTGTACAAAGGAACGTTCTATTGCATTAGGGTAATGAAACAATTACTTGAACAACGCATCAACACATGCAAAGTGTTAAACAACAACAAGAATTATAATACAACACAAGACATTACTCATCATACACCACAACAGTTCAAACACTTCACGCTTGTAAGTAGCCGCACACAAATCAGGGGTGGATCCAGGAATTTCAATTACAACCACATGTCTAACTTCGGTCTACTCTGGGTAAGCCTCTCATCTTCTGTGTTCGCACAGTTTTTTTCAAGCTTGACCTCCCAAGCTATTCGCACAAGACCAGCTCGAACCTTCACTTTCTCCTCGTTCACTGGATTCAAGGAGGAGTTGCCAAACACCTATGTTGTTATTTCTAATGTTGAGCCCCAAATTACAAGCTCGACGCGTTGAGAAATGAAGGGACGACTCAACATCAAGAACTAAAGCGGCGGGCTTTAATGAAGCAGCGGAAGCCGAAGGGTGATCAAGATGATATGGCGGAAAACAAAGCAGAAGACATTAATTGATCCTTTAAATGTGATTGTAATTTACATGGAAACTGCAAGTATAAAATAACATTCAGTCTGTGATGTAATGTGTGAAACAAAAAACATTTCTGATGAATGAAGTTTGAATGGGAGTTCCCAGAATATTTTCTTATTCATCTTCCCTTTCTGTTTTTTCATGTTCGATCCACTTCTTGCTTTTCTAACAATGGTATCAGAGCCTTTTGAGGATTCTGCATATTAGCGCCATTATCAAATAATGGGCTTACCATCTACCCCTTCTCTACAACTTCCTTAAGTTGCGGCCCCCATCTTTAATGGGGACTTGTATGACCAGTGGGCTATTAAGATGCAAACGTTATTCAACTTCGAGAACCTCTGGGAGATCATCGAAAATGGACCTTAGTACAATGGAAAGATTAAAGAAGGAGAAAACAAAAAACACCCTGCCATTGCTGATCAACCAACAATCGGTCTCCTCCATTTTCTCGCGCATCATGTATGCCAAAACAGCAAAGGTGGCATGGGACATCCTCAAGTAAATCTATCAGGATGGCAAAAAGGTCATCCATATTCAACGTCAGAACTTAAGACGCCAGTTCGACGCCATAAATATGGAAGACAACGAGACGATATTTGGCTCCATGTCACGAATAACAGCCAGCACAATTCAACTAAACACTCTTGGAGCCCCAATTCCTGACCAAGAAATTCTGCTTAAAATACTCAGGAAAATTCCAAAGTCATATGAGCAAGTTGCTGCCGCCATTGAAGAACGCAACGACCTTTATACTCTTTCTATTGGAGTGCTCATCGGGAAGATACAATCTCATGAAGAAAGATTCATGAATCACTCTCTTCCTCTCTGTACAACCACATATCCGGCGAGTAGTGGTCGACAGGAGCCAGATCGGTCAAAGTCCAGCAGTCTGCCTCGCCCAAGTGGGGTGGACCGTTTGAGGGGCGAGTGGAGCAGGTCGGCTCGCACTCGCCCAGGAGGCTCGGCAAGCGGCGGGCGAGTGGGGCAGACAGGGCCCGCACTTGCCCAGAGCTGGGAAGAGGCGGCGAGTGCCATCTCTATCGAGCACTCGCCGCCCCTGGCGAGTGGAGGTTCCAGAGGGTCACTCGTCCAGTCTCTTGTGATGTGTTTTTACCATTCCACCCCCGCTGGTCTGTCTATAGCCAGTTAGAACAGCGGAGTTACATTGTTGGCAGATCCAGTTGGGTTGCACAGAATTATTCAAAACAGTGTGTTGGAACACCCTATTACTAATTTGGGTCAGGATCACTATGTCTCTAGGAAACAAATGTTTGACCTCCTGTATAGCTCAAAAGGTCAATTATAATTGAGTCTAAGGGTTAGAAGTCTAGGTTTGGAAGCTGCCCTCAAGATCAGGATTTTCTGTTTGGAGACTAAGTCATATCGTCGAGCTCAGCACGACGATTCGTCGAACTTCGATCGACGATCGTCTAGCTCAACTTCGACAGATCGTCGAACTCCATTCGACGATCGCTGAGCTCAACTTCATCATATCGTCGAACTCCATTCGACGATCGGTGAGCTCAGGTCGACGATCTTGACTCAGCTTTGGATCTCTATCTCTGAGCTCAGTTCGACGATCTTCGAGCTCAGATCGACGATATTTTGTTGCTGTATTAGTCCATATCGCTGAGCTCAGTCCGACGATAGCAGAGCTCAGTTCGACGTTTTCAGATAACTTCAAGTATGTTTCTAGATTCAAATTCAAATCAGTTAAGGAGTTATTCTGCAATTAATTCTAAAGATTTCCTAGTCGTTTTCATTCATTTCTGAACCAAGTTTCAAGAGATTTTCAAGGAATATTTCTATGGACTTTCCTCCAGAAGAGATTTTGCAATTAAGGATGCCATTAATGGAGACCAACGGCTATTTTTCTCAGAGAATGTCTTTCCATTCAGTACCAGAGAATAAAAGACAAAAATTTTTGAATCTCTAAGATAGACACACAGATTACAGAGATACATAGACAGACATAAGTATTCTTCAGAACAAGAACAAAATATACTGTCTCAAAGAATTCTCAATAACACTCATCCAAGGAGATCAACTTTTTCTGAAATCTTCAGATCTCTCTAGTTTTCAAGTGTTCAAGGCCAACATATTTCAAGACTCCAGACATCCAACATTTCAGCTGTTGCTGAGATCATCTTTTGCTGGAGCTCAACTTGTGAAGGTCTATCACCCTACAGCAAAGCTTTTTTTCCTGAAGATCTCAAGTACTCAGGGGGAGCTTTGACACCATCAATCCACATAGTCTTCTCAGCTGATCTGAGAAAGAGACTTCCATCACTCTCTCACCCTCTCTCTGTAAAGGG
Organism: Platanthera guangdongensis; assembly: GCA_039583875.1. NCBI lineage: Eukaryota > Viridiplantae > Streptophyta > Magnoliopsida > Asparagales > Orchidaceae > Platanthera > Platanthera guangdongensis. Next base: position 27,513,859 of record CM077154.1, on the reverse strand, counting down.
TTTCTCAAACTCCCTTCAAAAGTTTGAACTTGGTTTTTGAGCACATTGTCAAAAGCTCATTGGTGGCAAGACACCTGATCAAAAAATCTGATTTGGTTTTTGAGCACCTTATCAAAAGCTCATTGGTGCCCAGGACACTTGATCAACTCATCCTGCAGTGGATTCCTACCTAGGGTGGTAGAAGAGTGGATGTACCCAAGTTTAGGGGAACCACTATATTTCCTTGTATCTTCTGGTTTTGCTTGTCTTTATTTTTGTTTCTGGACTTGATTATTCTGTGATTAGCTTTTGATTAGTTTAGTTCTGTAATTAGATTTATACTTGCTTACCTGCTCACTCTCATTACAACAATTGTTGTAAAAACTTTTAAAGCATCATATGCTCTATTCACCCCCCTCTAGAGTATATCAGATCTAGCTGCACTTTCACAGTGGAGGTTGGCTATTTGCAGGCCATTTTTAGAAATCTATAAATAGACCCAAGGGTGTATCTCAGAAGGCATGTTTACTTGTGCCCCGGTCTTCTTACGCTTTCTGAGGTATCCATAGCTCGGAATTTGACTAGGGAGGGGAAGCGCTCTAAGATCTTCCGGGTATGTGGTGGGACCACCACGCCGGGCCCTTGGGTCTGTCCACAGTTCTTTTTCCTTAGTCGTTTGGCTTGCAAGAGAGAAGTAGGTGTGCGACCACCCCTTTCGCAAGGGTGAACTTCATAGAGATCGAGTTTTCGGTTTCAACATTTTTGGTGCGGTGAGCGTGAAGCGTGGTCAGCACAGAAAATCTTCAGCATCCTTGATGACTGGAGGAGAAGGGAAGCGTTCAGACAGGGACGACTCGCCACCCCCTCCCCCTCTTACCACGGTGGGGATGTTCGAGGAGTTCAGGCAGGAGGTGCTCGACCTATTCAAGCGTGCACTCGGTGCGCGTGCAGAGTGCTCGACACCAGCTGTCCCAGTCATCGCCGCCCCTGCTCTAGGCGAGGATTCCCCGGCACGGCGAGCTGGAAGGAGGTTGCAGAGGAGGGGAGAGGGTGCGATCTCACCGGGCGAGTGCTCTTCCCCGGCTCAGCGAGTGGAGGCCGGTTCGGCGAGATGGGGGTGTGAGATCCTCCGGCTCTCCCAGCAGGGGGAGGCAACCCCTTTAGCGAGTTGGTTTCTTCTTCCCCAGTTCCAGAGGGGTTCAGGGAGCCAGAGATGTCCTACTATATCGGGAAGGATGACCTGGTCCGACACATTCAATGGTTTGAGGATGTGGTTTTGATAAGGCAAATGTCAGATGCCTTCAAATGCAGGCTCTTCGTCATCACCCTCAAGGAGAAGGCGATAGAGTGGTTCCACCAGCTACCGGCCAACTCAATTTACTGCTTCGAGGACCTGCACCGGGGGTTCATGTTGAGGTTCACAACTTCCAAGAAGAGGAAGGAGTCAGAGTCCATGTTCTACACCAAGCAGGGGATGAACGAGACCTCGGTAAGCTACGTGGACCGGTTCCAGGAGGAGGTCACCCAGGTACAGGAGATGTCTGGGCACACCCTGATGATGGCCTTCACCTTGGGGTTGTAGCAAGGTTTCCTCAGGATGGAGCTAAAGAGGGTGCTACCCCTCTCCTACGAGGAGCTGATGGAGAGGGCGGCGAGGTAAGTCGACGGGGAGGCGTCAAACCCCGAGTTCGCGAAGAAGTTTGCCAGGTGTGCCACGGAGGAGGAGAAGGGGCCAGGAGGTGGCCGGGGTTAGAAGGTGAGGAGAGCCGAACCTCGGCAGAGGGAGCAGTAGCAGTAACAACAACACCAGCAGCCTAGTTGGGAGCGTCAGGAGCAGAACAACCGGCTTAGTTGGAAACAGCCGGAGTGGCAAGACCAAGGCCATCGTAGAGGTTTCCACGGAGGAGACTATTGTCACGGGGCCAGGGTCAGTTCTACCCTCCAGGATGGAGGTAGGGCCAGAGGCCTCCTCTCCTCGATCAGCATCAGTTTATGGTGATAGCCATGCAAAGGCGGAGAGGTCAGCAGAGGAGGAGAAGGGAAGTCCGAGTGGAGCTGCCTTACTGTGACTTCCACCAGGAGGAGGTTCACGATACGGCCACGTGCCCGGAGTTCCTCAAGGTGAGAGGAAACATTGAGCAGCAGCAGCGGGACCGCCTGGAGGTGAGGATCGAGGAAGTCTTGCATCGGGCGGAGGAGGACAGGTGCGAGGACCGGGCTGATGTCGGGGCCCGAGGCGGGATCGGAGTGATCCACTGGGGGGGAGTTTAGGCTTCCCGAAAGTCAAGCCTCCACACCATTTACCGTAGGATCATTGGCTCCACATCCCAGACCCCACCCACAGAGGAGAAGATCACCTTCTCAAGTAAGGACATGCCAGATCATGAGGATCTCATTTGCGACGCGTTGGTCATCCAGACCGCGGTCGAGAATTTCACCGTCTCCCGAATCCTCATCGACAACGGGAGTTCAGTCAAAGTCATTTTCAAGAAGCCGTTTGACGCAATAAAGGTGAAGGCCAAGAGGGTGTTGGCCTCGGATGGGTCTCTGTTCAGATTCTTGGGAGAGAGGAAAGAGGTTGAAGGAGTGGGGCTCCATGTCACTCTAGGGGGGTGGGGGGGCAGTCCCGAAACTGTAGGTTCGTCATCGTAGATGCCCCCAATAGTTAAAACGTCATCTTCGGACGTCCTCTAATCAGCGCCTTCCACTGCGTCCCCTCATCCTTCCACCAATGCTTGAAGTTCAACGCCGAGGGAATCCAGGTCCGGGTCCGAGGAGACCTCAAATGGCGAGGGAGTGCGATGTCACCACTGTGAACTCCATCTCTTGGCAGGAGGGAGCCAAGGAGATGGAGCGGAGGATGGAAAAGGCGGAGCAGGAAGTAGGTGGAGTGGAGATTGTAACGCCCCCGATTTTTTGATGTTTAGTTTGATTCTTTTTTGGCATATTTATGGCGTCAAAGTCTTACGTTGACGCGTGTTTGGCGTGTGCCGTGTTTAGAGCGTGGTTTTTGCTCTTTAGGTTTTCAGTATGGTTAGGTTTAGCCTGTTTGCAAGATTCGCTTGCGAGCCGGGTCTGTTTTGGTGAATCTGTGGAGCCTTTTTGGGAATGCTTGTGTTTTTGATTCGGGAGGTGTTTGCTCAAGTTTGGTTTGTCGGATCTCGATTTTGACTTTGCCGTTAGATTCGTAACATCGGTATTTAGCTACGGTGTGATTTTAGTAAGATTCCGAGTTGTTTTGAATTTCAGGTCATTTCGGCATTATTTAATTAATAATTATTATATTATTTATAGATAAACCCGTAAATTGAAACCCTATCCCCACTGTTCATTGTCTTGCCTAAACTGAGCTGCGACATTATGCAAAAAAGGGCGAGCGGCGGACTGGGCGTGCCTTTGGGCGACGGTGTTGGGTGCTCCGGTGGTCGGTTTCGACGAAGGAGTAGAGATTCGGAAAGCTCTCGACGAGAATTACGCGATCGTGGTAAGTTTTCCTAGATTCCTCGATTTTTATACGTTAGGGTTAGCGATTTTGACCCATTTTCCCCTCCAAAAGTTTCAGGAAACGTTGCTAGAGCCTTGTTGCGGTCGACCCTTGACGCGGTGCGAGTGGGTGGCATTTCTTTGAAGGTTTAAGACAAGTGGATTCTTCCCCCTGTCATGCCCGTTTCTTACTTGATTTCTTTTCTCTTTCCTCCTCCCTTAGAGAGTAGGGGTAGTACAGGATGAGCTCTAGAAGAATCCCTAGGATAAAGAGATTTTCGGTCGGGTATTCGTCGGGTGTAGGTAAGCTCGCCTAAGGAGTTTTCGTCGAATATCGGCATGAGTGTCGGAAGCCGGGTAAGTAATCGTCGGGTTTAGCCATGTAGTTTTCGTCGGGTATCGACTTGTAGGGTGCAACGGGTTTTTGCTTGAAATCGTCGGGTTAGGTAAGTTAAATTCGGCGTGTATCTGGTCAGAGTTGGGCGAGTAAAAGTTAGGAATTCATTAAGTACGATTCGTCGAGTATCGACGATAGGATTTTGTCGTGTATTGTTGGCAAATCGTCGGGTTTGGGTTGGTTAGTCTAAGTGTTTTTGGCATGTATCGCTGGGTGGTTCGTCGAGTATACACGACGAATCGAGCCGATTCGTCGAGTATCGTCGGGTGAAGTTTCGTCGCAAAGTCCTTTTTTGACGATTCGTCGAGTATCATCGTGTTTGTCGAGTATACTCGCCGAATTATCGTTGGACTTGGTGATTTTTGCCATCTTTTGTCTGATTCATTAAGTTTGGTCCTTAGGATATATTTTGGATATTTTTGTCCCGTTTTTCATGGAACCTGTTTTGTTTTTTGTATTTGGGCTTTGCGGGGTTTGGTTGTGGTTTATTTTTTTGTATTGAAGGTATATTTGGTATAGCCATGGTTGGCTGTGGATATTTGACCCTGGTGGGTTTGTGACTGTGGGTGTGATGGGTTGGTTCCCACCACCACAAATGTCGATTTTCCTTGGTATTAGGTGTGTCAAGGTATAAGACCACCTTTCTTTGGATCCTTGCAAGGTTTGTTACTGTTGGTGCGTTTGGTAGGTTCTCACCACCACAGGTGCCGGTTTTCCTAGGTGTTTTTTGATTGTTAGTGTGTTGGGTAGGTTCCCACCACTGCAGGTGCCGGTTTTTCCCCGATGGTTTTTGACTGTTAGTGTGATGGGTAGGTTCCCACCACCACAGGTGCCAGTTTTCCCCGGAATTGGGAGTGTCAAGGTATAAGACCACCTTTCTTTGGATCCTTGCAAGGTTTGTGACTGTTGGAGTGTTGGGTAGGTTTTCACCATTGCAGGTGCCGGTTTTCCCCGGTGGTTTTGTTTTGTGACTGTAGGTGTATTGGGTAGGTTCGCACTACTACAGGTGCCAGTTTTTCCCCGGTGTTTTTACTTATAAAGTTATGAGCAGACTATTTCCTGATACTTATACTTATAAACACGTTTCTTAAAGCATAGCTCTTTATCGCACTTGGTGCAAATTTTCCTACTCTTGGAGTCGGTAAGTCAGCTTTTATTCTTGTTTGATTTCTTATTCAGCTAAGGTTGTCAGTTTTTCCTTATAGTAGGGTTTGGTAAACCCTTTTTTGTTTTTGCTTGATTTCTAACTAATTGATTCTACTGTCACTTGTATTTTCTTGCTGAGGTGTTCTTTTTTTAAATGCCTCAGGTTCAGGGCAGTAGCCGGTTGAACGACTAGGTTTGGGAGTTTGCCAGTAGACTGCTTGTTGCAGAGGTTTCTCTCACCCTTGTGAGGTAGTTCTTGGATGTTTCCTTATTAGTACAAACATACATACCTTCAGGTGGTTCGTGTCAGGTTGTTGGCGCCCACTGGTGGTTTTCTTTTAGATGTTATGTATTCTGCTAAGCTGCTAAGTTTACCTCTTCTGGTTGTTTTTACTTGCTCTCTGGGAAGGCTTTATGTTAGGTTGCATGTTAGATATTTTAACTTATAAAAATATTACTACTAGTATTCCATATATGTCATCTTTCTAAAACTAAAATACTATTTTCTAGCTAATATAAAGACTATTTCTATACTTATAATAAATCTAGAGTCTTTCATGCCGCAGGTTATCCTTCAGGGAAGTTTATGCTCATGTAGGATGTTAAATCAACATAATCAAAGTATTTCCGCAACGCATAACTATATTTTTCTAGTGTACTAGTTGATCCACTGAGCCGAGCGATATGGCCATCTTAACTTAAAACTGAATTTCTTTCATAATAACTTATTAATTTCTTATTGAAAGTAGAGTTGGAGTCTGCCTGAGCGTCCACAGTTATCCCCTGCGTGACGTGGCATCACGACACATGTTTTCTCCTTACTCGGATACATCTTTTAAATGTGGAGAAAATGCGGATTGTGATAGTTGGTATCAGAGGGATGGGTTGTTTGACAATTGGTCGAACCGCCATCTCAGGTTTGTGTTGGTCGTCTAGCGTCATTTCATACACACACCAATGTGTCATCAGTTCGACTTGGCTGAAGCATGAACACTACACTCATAAGTATGATAAGAAGTATACGAGACATATTATGAAGTATGAGATGTATAATATGTGTTTGTATATGGATCCACCATAGGTTGCAACATGTGACAATTATGGAGAATGGGATGCATAATCATCATCACATGAATGACCATTAGCACGTTTTCTCTTTCGTTGTTTACGATGTTATGTAGTATGGGATGCATAAAATTTCATATGTACTCCGCTCATAACATGCATTAAGGACTTTTTAGATTGCATAGTACAATATGCATGACATAATATTACATCAGCACACGTGTCAAGCTAAAAATTTACATGATGACATATGTACACACATGGTTTTGAGTCAAAAATAATCAGAAATTCATGCATTCAGGGTTTAAGCACATTAGTCAATAGGATGATGGTGTATCATCCTAAGTCCAAGCATGACATCATAATTGAAAATCCCAGAGCAAGTTAGCACCATGAGCAAGTACTTAAGTATGTTTAGCCTGAACTATGTTGTTTTGTGTTAGTGGTTGAGCTAGGTTTTGATTAGTGTTTGTTTTTTATTAGAATTGCGCTTAAGCGTGTGACAACTAGGTCGACTCCCCAGTCAGAGGGCGAGTCTTCAGGTGCACAAAGCGAAGCTGTGATCGAAAGTCTGTGGCAGAGTAATGAGACTTTGTCCAGACAGATGGTGGAGATGCAGTCGCAGATCCAAGCGTTGTTATCAGTTGTGTCAGGACATCTGTCGAGGGTGTAGGACCCTGCAGTGGGTCAGACTGTTCCTCTTCCTGTCCCCCTGCTCCTCTGGTGCCTTCGGTGCCTCCGGTGTTATTGCAACCAGAGATGACGTTTATTTCACCTTTCCAGAGACTAGGACCCCCGACTTATGATGGTAGAGCAGATTTTATGGCTTTGGATGATTGGATAATGGCCATCGAAGAGATGTTTGCTTACTCGGGAGTTTCAGCGGACCAGAGGGTGATGGTCGTTTCCTAACAACTCAAGGGACTTGCTAAGAGTTGGTGGCTGAGAGAGAAGGAGAACCTTAATGATGGGTGTTCATGGGAATCCATTAAGGAGTTGCTGCTGAAAAAGCTTCTGTCATCGGTCGAGAGAGTCCGTTTGATGAATGATTTCCTACACCTTAAGCAAAGGCAGGTTACTGTTACCGAGTACGAGGTGGAGTTCAACAAACTAAGCCGATTTGCCCCGGACATGGTGTCTTCAGAGTCTAATTGAGTTAAACGGTTTTTGAGTTATCATAGGAATGACATCCAGCAGCTAGCTAGTGCATTTGGATCTGAAATATATGTTGAAGTTGTGGAGGCTGCTCTGATGGTTGAGGCGATTGACAATGTCAAGAATCAAGGTCAACAAATAAGAAAGGATATGAGAAATACCGGTGAGGGTAAGAGTTCCCAAGAATCCAGTGTTGCGTCGAGAAAAAAAAGTAAGGAGATATGCAGTTTCTGTGGCCAGCCAGGCCATCCGTTCAAAAAATGCTTCAAGTGGATAGGAGCCCAGAATCAGGAGCAAGTTCATGCGATCCAGAGTGCTCCTAAGGGAGATTTAGTCTATTCTGCGTGTAATAAAATGGGGCACGACGCTGACCATTGTTGGCGAAAGAAAAGAGGCTGCTTTCAGTGCGGGCAAGAAGGACATTTCAGGTCGAAGTGCCCGCAGGCTCAGCCCCCATTACAACCAGTTCCACTTCAGGCCTTGCCACCGCCGTAGCTATTGGACAAGTGGAAAGGCAAGCTGAACGTGGTATCTTTGTAGGAAGCTCAGACGGCTTCTCAAGTAATTTCATGTTAAACCCTAACCTAGTTCCAGCATTTAGTTTGTTGCTGTAGTTTCGACGTACATTCGTTTCCTTAGTTGCGTATATGATTTTATAGGAAAGTTTAAGGTCAAGAACCGCTGGGAGTGCGTGCTTTTCGATTCAGGTGCACCCACTCGTTCGTGGCTAGGACTTTCGTAGAGCGTCACGGTTTGACCCTTGATCTTATTGGCGATGCATTATGTGTCAAGTTTCCCTCTGGCGATTCCGTGGTATCGGAGAAAGGCATTCAGAGTTATCTGATTCTGTTAGGAGATTTTCTAGATGTTGTTGATCTGAAGGTGATAGACTTGGAAGATTTTGATGTGATTTTGGACATGGATTGGTTGTACAAGTATGATGCGGTTATCCAGTGCAAGGTTAAGCGCTTGGACTTCAAGATGGACAACGTTCAACACAGGAGTGTTTTTGGTCTTCCGCGCCAAGTTTCTTCGATTATTTCTGCTGTAAGTGCTTGGAAGCTTGTAAATTCTGGATGTTTTGTCTATTTGTTTTCGGTGTTTGCGACCGATAGTAGTTTGCCGCGAGTTGAGGAGATTGTTGTTGTGCGCGAGTTTCCTGATATATTTCCTGATAATCTTCCTGGTCTTCCGCCTGAGATGTGGAGTTCGTCATAGATTTATAGCCGGGTACCTGTCTTATTGCTAAGGCATTGTACCGTATGGCCCCGCGTGAGCTGGAGGAGCTGCATACCCAATTGGATGAGTTGCTGCAGAATGGTTTTATTAGGCGAAGTTCTTCTCCGTGGGGTGCTCATGTGCTGTTTGTAAAGAAAAAGAATGGATCTATGAGGCTTTGCATCGATTATAGAGAGCTTAATAAGTTGACCGTCAAGAATAGGTATCCCCTGCCGAGAATCGGTGACTTGTTTGATCAGTTACGTGGTAGCACTGTGTTTTCAAAAAAATGATCTTCGTTCAAGCTACCATCAATTGAGGATTCGTGAGACAGATATACCATGGACTACTATTCGTTCACGACATGGACTTTTCAAGTTCTTGGTGATGTCTTTTGGATTTACCAATGCGCTCTCTGCTTTCATGGATATGATGAACAGAGTATTTAAGGATTTCCTGGACCATTTTGTGGTTGTTTTCATAGATGATGTTCTGGTATACTCTCGCAGTGCTGAAAAACATGCCCAGCACTTGCACTTAGTTTTGTCTAACTTCAGGGAGCAGAAGTTATATGTTAAGCTGAGCAAGTGTGAGTTCTGGCTTTCTTAGGTTTCTTTTCTGGGTCATGTGGTTAATAAGGATGGAATTTTTGTGGACCATGTGAAGATGGTTGTTGTTATGAATTGGAACAGACTTGCCACACCCAAAGAGATAAGAAGTTCCTAGGGTTGGCAGGATATTATAGGAGGTTTATGGAAGGTTTTTTTTCGTTGTCAGCGTCGTTGACGAAGCATACGCAGAAGCATGCAGTTTTTGTTTGGAGCGATAAGTGAGAAGAAGCTTTTCAGAAATGAACGAGGAGATTGTGCACTATTCCGATTTTGGCCTTGCCAACTGAAGGAATAGAGTATGATGTGTATGCGGACGCATCACACGTTGGACTTGGTTGTGTGTTGATGCAAGAAGGCAAAGTGATAGCGTAATGGTCGAGGCAGTTAAAAACTCATGAAAGGAATTACCCTACGCATGATCTAGAATTTGCAGCGGTGATCTACGCCTTGAAGTTATGGAGATATCTTTTATATGGCGCTTTGTACAAAATTTATACTGATCATAAGAGTTTGAAGTACGTCTTTACTCAAAAGGAATTGAATTTGCGCCAACGGACATGGTTAGAATATATTGCAGATTATGATTTAGAGATCCAATACCATCCGGGCAAAGCTAATGTGGTAGCCGACGCCCTTAGTAGGAAGTCAGCAAAAATTTTAAATCTTTCTGTGGATTCGCTGGTGGAGGAATTTCTTTTGATGGATATATCGATGGGGAGTAGCGACTCGCCCAGCAGTTTGGAAGTATTAGAGCCTTCATGGATTTTACTGACAAGGCTACATCAAAGGGATGACCCCGATTTGCTACACCTTTATAATAGAACTGCGAAAGGGGAATTGCTGGACTTTTTGATTGATGATGCGGGTACTTTGAAGTGCCATGACAGATTTTGCATTCCCGCAATTGTGGATTTCCGAGCTAAGTTGTGCAAAAAGGAGCATGGTTCTAGTGTTGCTTACCACCCCGGTTCAACTAAAATATATAAGGATCTGAAGCAGATCGTCAGGTGGTATAGTATGAAGGGTGATATATCTAAGTTCGTATCAGAATGTTTTACTTGCAAGCGAGTTAAGGCCGATCATGGTAAGCCTGGATGCAAGTTAACGCCCTTAGAACTTCCAAGTTGGAAGTTGGAGAGCATTTCGATGGATTTTATTACTGGATTGCCGAGATCTCCACGAGGACACGATTCCGTTTGTGTTATAGTGGACAGATTGACGAAGTGTGATCACTTCGTGTAGTTCAAGATAGACTACTCCATGAAAAAAATAACTGAATTGCATTTGGATGAGGTCATCAGGTTACATGGAGTGCCTGTCAGTATTGTATCAGATCGAGACTTCAGGTTTACGTCTCGCTTTTGGAAAAGCCTACAGGAAGGATTGGGTACTGATCTGCGGTATTCCACTGTCTATCATCCCCAGTCAAATGGTTAGACGAAAAGAGTCAATCAGATCGTGGAAGATATGATCAGATGTTATATATTGGACCACGGAGGAGCATGGGATGAGCGTTTGAGACTAATGGAGTTTGCATATAATAACAGTTTTCAAGAAAGTTTGCATATGACCTCGTTTGAGGCTTTGTATGGGAGGCGTTGCAGAACTCCCTTGTTTTAGGCCAAGGTTGGTAAGAGGCCATTGTTGCGTCCTGAAGCGTTAAAAGAAATGGATGTTTCCGTAAAGCATATTCGAGAGAAACTTCGGATAGCTCAGGAACAATTTGGAGTTTGTTGTTGGGGACTTGGTGTTTCTTAATGTTTCCCCGATGTCTGGTGTTAAAAGATTTTGTAAGAACCACAAGTTGGACCTGAGATATGTGGGATCGTTTGAAGTGGTTGAGTAGATTGGTGTGTCATCTTATAGGCTGGATTTTCACGCAAGTTTTTCCGGTGTGCACGATGTTTTTCATGTGTGCCAATTGCGGAAGTGTGTGCTAACCGACAGGCAAGTTCTTGATTTTGTGCCCCAGTTCGAGCTCAACCTTTCGTATGGGGAAGTGCTTGTTCGTGTTTTGGAAACTCAAGATCGGGTATTGCGAAGGATGATAATATCGATGGTTAAAATTTTGTGGCGGAACCAAGACGTGGAGAGCGCAACTTGGGAGTTAGAGTCAGCTATGAGGGAGGCTCATCCTCATCTGTTCTCCTAAATTGTTTGGTGTGTAACCTTTTCGATAACCCTTGGTTATTTCCTTCTTCTGTAATAGAAGTTTTGTCCATAAAGCATAGTTGTCAAGGTGCGCGCCTAGGCGCGCCTAAGGCGTCGGGTGCACCAGGCGTAGCCCACCGCACCTTAGCACAACTGAGGCGGGCGAAGTGCCCCAGGCGCGCCGGCGCGCCCCGGCCTTTCAAGGTATTTTTTTAAATAAATTTTGATATGGGCAAAAACATGATCTTAGACGCACCCAAGGCACCCCCTAGACGCACTTGGGCGCCCAATTCGCTGAGATTGAGCGAATTGGGCGCCCAATTCGCTGAGATTGAGCCAATTGGGCGCCCAATTTGCTGAATCTCAGCGAATTGGGCGCTCAATTCGCTGAGATTGAGCGAAGTGGGCGCCCAATTCGCTGAGATTGAGTGAATTGGGCGCCCAATTCGCTCATATTGGGAGCACAATTTGCTGAAATTCCGCGAATTCCCTCAATCTCAGCGAATTGGGCGCCCAATTCGCTCAATTTCAGCGAATCGGGCGTCCAATTCGCATAATTTCAGCGAATTGGGGGCCCAATTCGCACAATTTCAGCGAATTGGGTGCCCAATTTTGCTCAATTTCTTTTTTCCGTAATTTTTGCGCCTCACGTGCCTCAGGCGCGCGCTTGCGCCTTGCGGCTAGCCTCCAGGAGTCTTTTGCGCCTCGGTGCGCCTTGCGCCTTTGATAACTTAGGCGTAAAGTTTCGGCAGAAACTTTCTTTTAGGAGAGGCTGCAATGCCCCCGATTTTTTGATGTTTAGTTTGACTCTTTTTGGGCGTTACGTTGACGCGTGTTTGGCATGCATCGTGGTTAGAGTGTGGTTTTTGCTCTTTAGGTTTCCTGTATGGCTGGGTTTAGCCTGTTTGCAAGATTCCCTTGTGAGCTTGGTATTTTTTGGTGACTCGGTGGAGCCTTTTTGGGAATGACTGTGTTTTGGCTTCGGGATGTGTTTTCCCGAGTTTGGTGTGTCAGATCTCGATTTCGACTTCTCCACAAGATTCCCTCTCCCGGTATTTCCACAGGGTATAACTATATTTTTATAGTGGACTAGTTGATCCATTTAGCCGAGTGATACGGCCACCTTAACTCAAAACTGAATTTCTTTCATAATAACTTATGAATTTCTTATGAAAAGTAGAGTTGGAGTCTTCCTAAGTATCCGCAGTTATCCCCTGCGTGACGTAGCATCACGGCACGTGTTTTCTCCTTACTCTGATAAATCTTTTAAATGCGAAGAAAATGCGGGTTGTGACAGAGATAGAGGGGGAAGAGATCCGAACCCAGGTGAGGGTGGAGGATATCCAGGAGGAGCCGGCCAAGTCAATGGTCGTGGAGGAGGCTGAGGAGGTCCTTGTTCCGGGAGAGGGGAACGTTGGAGATTGGGGAGAATAGTCTCGCTTGGAGGTTGCAGAAGAAGTGGTGGAGATGAAAGTTCTCACCCTGTGAGGTAAGGTGGAGAAGGTGCGCATCAGCGGGGGGCTGACCACAGTGGAACAGGAGAGGATGCTGGCATGCATCCAGAAGAACATGGATATCTTCGCTTGGAGCGTGGCAGAGATGTAGGGGATCGATGCAGACGTTGTCGGCCATCGCCTCAATCTGGATCCAGAAGCTCGCCCCATCCTACAGAAGAAGAGGTTCATCGCGGACAAGCTAGCCGAGCCCATCAGGGATGAGGTGGCCAAGCTCCTGAAGGATGACTTTGTATTCAAAATTCAATACCTCGGCTGCGTCTCCAACTTTGTAATGGTTAAAAAAGGAGAGGGTCGGTGGAGAATGTGTGTTAATTTTTCTTTACTAAATAAATCATATCCTATGGATTGTTACCCCTTGCCTCGAATCGACGCGTTGGTTGACTCAGCCGTCGATTTTCCTGTAATGAGTTTCTTAGATGCTTTTTCAGGTTATCATCAGATTAGGATGCACCCCCCTCCCCCCAATATAAAAGTTGTATCCTTCATCACCGAGGATGGATGTTACTGTTATAAGATGATGCCCTTTCGGTTGAAAAATACAGGGGCAACATACCAAAAGACGATGGATCGGGTCTTTCAGGAGCAAAAAGGGAGGAACCTCGAGGTTTATGTGGATGACCTGATGATCAAGAGCCGGGAGGTGGACTCCCACCTCCAGGATTTAGAGGAGACCTTCGACACCTTGCGCAAATATAAGATGAGGTTGAACCCTTTGAAATGTGTTTTCGGGGCCAACAGGGGCAAGTTCTTGGGCCATCTTCTCACCCCCATAGGGGTGGAGCCGAATGCTGACAAGGTCAAGGAGATCATAGAGTTGGGGTCGCCTCAGAATGCTAAGTGCAGCGGCTGACAGGAAAGTTAGCAGGGCTAAGTCGGTTCCTTTCTCGGGCTGGAGAGAAGTGATCTCCCTTCTTCAAAGAGTTGAGTGGGGTAAGAAGTTCAAATGGACTACGAAATGCGTGGAGGCGTTCCAGGCCTTGAAGAGACAGTTAACTCAGACCCCCCCCCCCTGCTCCAAGTGCCAAAGGAGGGGGAGGACCTATCTTTGTATCTCGGGGTCAGAGCAGAGGCCTTGAGCTCTGTCCTGGTTCGGGAAGAGGGGAAGAAGCAGCTGCCCATATACTACGTAAGTCGGGTCCTAAGGAAGGCAGAGCTCTGTTATCCCATCTTGGAGAAGCTGGCCTTTGTTCTGGTCATCTCGGCCCGGAGGCTCCGGCTTATTTCCAGGCACACTCCATCTGGGTGGTGACTGACCACCCCCTCCGCATCATCTTTGAGGGGTGGAGCATTCAGGAAGGTTGGCAAAATGGTCGGTGGAGCTGAGTGAGTTTGATATCTCTTTCATCCCACGCCTCTCGATCAAGGACCAAGCAATGGTCGACTTCCTGGCTTATTATATAGTCGAGGTGGCGGAGGCGGAACTCACTCGTCTGCTCCCTTGGAAGGTGATGGTTGACGACACGTCAGGAAAACATTCCTTGGGGTGGGAGTGATCTTGGAGAGCCCCCATGGTGGTGGCCTTCAAGATCAATGGGGAGTTTGAAGCAAGGGAACCTACTCTCCAGTTATACTTGGCAAAGGTGAATGGGGTCATCGGTATGTTCTAGACCTTCTCCATCTGGCATGTGCTGCGGGAGGAGAATGAGCAGGTTGATCAGCTAGCCAGGCATGGTCCCCGGGTGGGAGGTACTATCATTGACATGTTCTGTCCATCCATACAGGAGGGGGAGTTGATGGAGATAGACCAACACCCCTCATGGATGGATCCATTCGCAACATTCCTATCTACAGGGGAGTTCCCGAAAGGGATGGATAAGAAGAAGTTCAAGCACAAGTCGGCATATTACCTTATGCGCGACGGGCAGTTATATAGGAAGACTCTCTCGGGGATGTTGGCACGTTGTATGGCCGAAAGGGAGGTTCAGAGAATCTTGGAAGAGGTCCATTCAGGGGAGTGTGGAAGACACTCGAGGAGCAGAACCTTGGAAGGAAGAATACTCCGACAGGGGTACTTCTGGCCGACCCTAAGTCAGGATGTCGCGGAGTTCACAAGGAAATGCCACAAGTGTCAGTTGTTTGCTCCCCTCCAACTTCAGCCAGCTCAGCGGCTCAGGAGTATCACGGCCCCCTGGCTCTTCGCCATTTGGGGGATGGATTTGGTAGGACCTTTCCCCCAGGCCAGCGGGCAGAGGAGGTTCCTGTTGGTGATGATCGACTATTTTTCCAAGTGGTTGTAGGTGAAGGCGCTAGCCAAGGTGACCTCCCAGGTAATCATGAACTTCATTCGGGGGTGATCATCTGCCGGCACGGATTGTCGCAGGCCATCGTCACGGATAATGGGCCTCAATATATCAGCGCCGAGTTCATCAGTTTTTGCGGACAGCTTGGGATTGACCTCAGGTTTGTCTCAGTCCACCATTCCAGGAGCAACGGGCAGGTGGAGGCGGCAAACAAGATCATCGTCAACCTCCTGAAGAAGAAAGTTGAGAACTTGAAGGGGAGCTGGGTGGAACAGCTTCCTTCGGTTCTCTGGGCCCTGAGAACCACTCCCAACACGGCCATGGGGAAGACCCCCTTCAAGATCGCACATGGATGCGAGATCGTGCTTCCAATAGAGTTCGAGGTCCGCACGCCTTGGGTGGTTGAGGCAGAGGCAGACAGGGAAGAATGACACGTTGAAAATGAGAAGGAGCTACGACTCTCCCTTCACATGGTGGAGGATCTGCATGATCTCTCCGCCGTCCGACAGGAAGACGTAAAAAGAAGAATGGCTAAGTACTTTGACACGCATGTCAGGGTCAAACAATTCATGTAAGGGGACTTGATCCTGAAGAAGGTGGATGTGACCGGGGAATCAGCGGCAATGGGGAAGCTCAACCCTAACTGTGAGGGCCTGTACATTGTCCAAGAAGCACTAAGGTAGGGGGGATCGTCTCCAAAATGTGGAGGGCGAGACCATGGGTCACACCTGGAGTGGTGATGACTTGAAGCATTTCTATCCATAAAAATATGTATGTCCGTTCCTTTAATGAATATGAAATCCTTTGATGCTCCAAATCTTTTGCAGATTGTTGAAGTATTAGACCGGGCGGCCGTGCGGCCTTGTCTGGCGGGTTGTTGACTGCGCGGTCTAGCGGTTCCTTTCCAGCAGGTTCATATTCAGACTGTTGCTGTTTGTAGTCCGAGCGGTCTGGCGGTCTCACTCAGAAGCCTGGAGACCGGGCGGTCTATCGGTCTCCTATTGCGGCATGTTCTCTTCCTGCTGGAGTTGCCGAGCGGTTAGCCCATCTGTCTAACCGCGCGGCCTGCGCGGTCTCTTTATTTTCTAGCCGCTCAGCCCTGTACATTTTTAGTCCCACATTATTTTTTTGTACTCTCTCATATCTACTCCATTCTATAAAAGGGAGGTCATACCTTTGTAAATGTGATCTTTTTTGCATAATAAAATTTCAATTATTCAAATTTATGTCTGTTTGTTAGCTGCGTGTTCGCTACTTTTACATGGTATCAGAGCACTCGGTCCTTTCCTCCTGACTGAGCTCTATCTGTTCTTGCGGCTTGTTTTCTCTTTTGTCCGCTGCCCTGTTCGCGTGGCTTCTCCCTGTTCGTGCGACTTTATTCGGCCTGTTCTCTTGGGTCCCTTGCTTCCTCTTCTCTTCTGTTCGCTCGGCCTCTTTTAGTTCGCGTGACCTCTTTCCCTGTGCCTTGGTCTGCTTCCTGGCCGCTGGTGTTTTGCCACCGTGCCGCTGCAACTTCTTCTCTTTAGCCCGCTGCGGTTTCGTCCTTATTCGCTGCAGTTTCTTTCTCGTGTCCCGGCCTCCTCCTTAGGTCGTGCGGCTTGCTCTCCTTTTTTCTCTCCCCACGGCCTCTCTTCTTCTCGCGCGGTTTCCTGCCTTCTCTATGGCCACCTCCGGTCTCTCCACCCCCGTTATCTCTACCTCCACCACTCCTGCCGCTCCTCCTCCTCCTCCTACTCCTTCGGGAAACCTTGGCACGCTTTCTAAACTTGTTGGCTCCAACTATCCCGATTGGAGCGTTTCTTTCACCTTTCTTCTTCGCTCTCAGCGCAAGCGTCATCACCTCACCGATGACCCTCCTCCTCTTAACTCTCCTCAATTTGATGACTGGGATGCGAGTGATGCCCTCGTTCGCACTTGGCTGGCCAACAGCCTCTCTGATGAGTGCTTTCCCGTCATTCGCCATGATGAGACGGTCAAGGCCGCCTGGCTTCACCTCGCTGCTCTCTATTCGAAGGGGGGCTAGACGTCCCACATTTATACTCTTTATGTGGACATCTTCGTTCGCCCTTCCATGTCTCCTGCTGCGGCTTATCAGCAGGTTCGGGCTCTTGGCGCAGAGATTCTCCAGAATCGCCCCTTCTCCGCGGACTTGGCCGACCAGCACAAACACTTCCAGGAACTCCTGGTTGTTTGTTACCTTCTCCGTCTTCCCGATTCCTATGATATGATCCGCCAGCAGATCTTGGTGGAGGCGGAATCTCCTACTTTGGATTCCATCGCGGCTCGCATTGCTGTTGTTACTTCACTTCTCCAGCGGCCTCTATTGACCTCCCCCCTTCCCAGGACTCCTATGCTCACCTGGCTCAGAGGGGGGGCGGGCTAGTGGCCGCAACCACTCAGGCGGGCGTAGCTCGTCCAGGTTCCTCTGCACTCACTATGGTCGTACCGGCCATTCTGTTGACCGCTACTAGCAGAAACATCCTCATCTTCGCCCTTCCGGTGATGCTCCTTCCTCGACCTCCGCCTCCTCTTGGTCATCTGCCTCTGTGGCCACGTCTTTAGGTAGTGCACACGTCGTTACCCAAGGAAAATGGATGATTGACTCGGGTGCTACAAATCATATGACTGGCAACCCTCATTGCTTCTCTCTCCTTGAAACGCATGACCGACTGCCCCCGGTTCGTGTGGCGGATGGTTCACCGTCCCCGGTTCTTGGGACGGGCATGGTTCAAGTCACCCCGTCGCTTCCCTTGTAGGACACTCTCTATGTCCCGAAGTTCCCGTGCAATTTATTATCTGTTACTACTTTATGCCGGCAACTTCAGTGCTCCGTCATATTCACTCTCACTTCTTGTTCTTTTCAGGACCCGAGGACCCAGCGGACGATTGCTACTGGGACTGAGAGCGGCGGGCTCTACTTCCTTGACAACGTTTCCGCTCTGTCCGCCTACTCCTCCTCCTCTACAGATCTGCTTCAATGACATCTTCGCCTTGGACATCCTCCTCGGATTCTTCGACAGCTTCTGCCACACTTACCTCCGACCAGTTCTCCGCTCAACTGTGATGCGTGTCAGCTTGGCAAACATCATCGCTCCTCCTTCCCGCCGAAGCAAGGCTGTGGCTCCTCTCGCCCATTTGATCTCATTCATTCTGATGTCTAGGGTCCTGCTCCTACCCTCACCGTTGGTCGGGGTAGTTCCTACTTTATAACTTTTATAGATGATTTTTCTTGATGTACCTGGGTGTATCTGTTAAAAGATCGCTCTGAACTCTTTTTTATCTGGCAATCTTTCTATTTTATGATTAAAACTAAATTTGGCATTTCTATTAAAGTTTTTCGCTCTGATAATATTAAGGAATATCTTAGTCATGAGTTCTCCTCTTTCTTTCGACAACATGGTCTTCTTCATCAAACCACCTGTGTGTACACCTCCCAGCAGAATGGGGTGGCGGAGCGTAAAAACTGTCACCTGCTTGATGTCGCTCGCACTCTCATGACGCAGATGCAAGTGCCCCGCTGCTACTGGGGCTACATTGTGCTCCTCGCCTGCTATCTCATCAATCGTCTTCCTTCCACGGTTCTCCACGGCCAGACCCCCCTTCTCCATTCTATACCCCCGCAAGGAACCTTTTCCTCTCCCTCTCTGTGTCTTTGGGTGTACGACATTTGTTCACGCTCTGTCCGCTGCCCGCGACAAGCTTTCCCCCCGTTCCACCAAGTGTGTATTTTTGGGGTACTCTACCACTCAAAAAGGCTATTGGTGTTTTGACCCCGTTCTGCGCAAACAATTTGTCTCCGCAGACGTGACATTCTTCGAGAATGCATCCTACTTCTCTCTTGACTCTCCTCTTCCTCCTGATGTCTCTCCTTCTCCACCGCCTCTCTTCGTTCCTTCCACGCCTATCGACGTCTCGCCTCTTCCCTCATCTCCTCCTCCGTCTCCTTCTCTGTCCGTCTCACCCCCTACTCCTCCCTCTTCTCCTCAACCGTCTCTCTGTAGTCCCGGGCCAGCCTTCTCCGCCACGGACGCTCGGTCGTTGAGGAATGTGTCAACCTGGATCTTCTCATTGCTCTTCGCAAAGGGGTGCGGACGTGTACTCAACACCCGCTTGCGGCAGTTGTTTCCTATGATCGGCTTTCTCCTTCTCGCAGGTGTTTTGTCTTGGCTATCTCCGCTGCTACCACTCTCTGCACCAACCAGGAGGCTCTTGCTATTCCTCATTGGAAATCTGTCATGGATGAAGAGATGACTACTCTTACTGAAAGGGGTACCTGGACCCTTGTTCCTCCACCAGTGGGTACTGATGTGGTTGGCTGTCGCTGGGTGTTTGTTGTGAAATTTCGCCCCGACGGCACTGTGGATCTCTACAAGGCTCAGCTGGTAGCCAAAAGCTTCACTCAGACTTATGGCATTGATTACTTTGATACTTTCTCTCCGGTTGCTCGCCTCAGCACCATTCGGGTTCTTCTCTCTGTGGCTGTTAACATGGATTGGGCTATTTCCCAGCTTGATGTCAAGAATGTCGTTCTCTATGGAGATTTTCAGGAGGACGTCTACATGGAGCAACCTCCTGGGTATGTTGCTCAGGGGGAGACACCACGGGTATGCCGATTGAAGAAGGCCATTTATGGCCTAAAGCGGAGCCCCCGGGCTTGGTTCGACAAGTTCAGTGGCATTGTGGCTACCATCGACTTTGCAAGGAGTTCGGCCGATCACTCCTTATTTATTAGCAAAACGGCCTCGGGACTGGTGGTTTTGGCAGTGTATGTGGATGATATTCTTCTTACTGGCGATGACCAAGCTGGGGTGGACTTGACGAAGAAACACCTCCGTCAACATCTGGTCACAAAGGATATGGGCTCCCCGAAATACTTTTTGGGGATAGAAATCTCCCGGAAGCTTGACTTGTTGGTTCTCTCTCAACGGAAGTATGCCCTTGATCTTCTACAAGTGCCAGGATTGACAGGTGCCAAACCGGCCCGGTTTCCCATAGCTATTGGAGAAGACAAAACATGGATGGATGACTCGCCTCTTCTATCTGATGTCACAAGGTACAGACGTTTGGTGGGCAAACTCATCTATATCACGGTGACCAGACCCGACATCTCCTATGTTGTAGGCAAAGTCAGTCAGTTTATGCAACCTCCCAGGGAGTGTCATCTTCAGTCTGTCTTGAAGATTTTAGAGTATGTCAAAGCAGCACCGGGTAAAGGGCTAATCTTTCAGAAGAATTGTCATCTGAGGGTTGAAGCCTACTCAGATTCAAGCTATGCGGATGATAAAAGCGATCGTAAATCCACATTAGGTTTTTGTACTTTTGTTGGAGGAAATCTTGTGACTTGGAAGAGCAAGAAATAGTCTGTTGTCTCCAGATCCAGTGCAGAAGCCAAATACCGGAGTATGGCGTCAACCACGTGTGAGTTAAAGTGGTTGTGAGGTCTCATACTTGACCTAGGAGAGGTCTATGACTATCCTCTTCCTATGTTCTGTGACAACAAGACCGCTATATATATATCCAAAAATCCGGTCTTCCATGAGAGAACAAAGCATATAGAGGTTGACTGCCACTTCATTCGGGAGGAGGTTTTGAAGAAACAGATTTGTACTCCATTTGTCACCTCTGATAATGAATTGGCAGATATCTTCACAAAACCGGTCTCTACTTCCTTCTTCCACATTTGTGACAAGCTTGGCATGATTGATATCTATGCTCCAGCTTGAGGGGGAGTGTTGAAGTATTAGACCGGGAGGTCTTGCGGTCTTGTCTGGCGGGTTGTTGACTGCGCGGTCTAGCGGTTCCTTTCCAGCAGGTTCATATTCAGACTGTTACTGTTTGTAGTCCTAGCGGTCTGGCGGTCTCACTCAGAAGCCTGGAGACCGGGTAGTCTATCGGTCTCCTATTGCGGCATGTTCTCTTCCTGCTGGAGTTGCCGAGCGGTTAGCCCATCTGTCTAACCGCACGTCCTGCGCGGTCTCTTTATTTTCTAGCCGCTCAGCCCTGTACATTTTTAGTCCCACATTATTTGTTTGTACTCTCTTATATCTCATACATTCTATAAAAGGGAGGTCATACCTTTGTAAATGAGATCTTTTTTGGATAATAAACTTTCAATTACTCAAATTTCTGTCTGTTTGTTAGCTGCGTGTTCGCTACTTTTACACATATCAAGTTTGCGGCAAGTCGTATCTATCAAGCTAAGTCATGAAATGCTCCCGCCGCCAGGCTTCCATCTAGTTGGCGGGGGGCGGAGGTTGAATGAAGGAAAGTACTCTCGCTCTGGGATTAGGTCCCGAGATGCTCCTGCTTCCAGGCTTCCACCTAGCTGGCAGGGCCGGGATCCTCGAATGACGTCATTATGAACCTAGAGGGCTGAGTCCGGTGGATGTTCAACACCCACCATCAGGCTCTCACCTAGCTGATTGGGCTGGTGGTAGCGCCTGGAGGTGGACAAATGGAAAGTATTCTCGCTCTTGGGTTAGGTCCCGAGATGCTCCCATTGTCAGGCTTCCACCTAGCTGGCAGGGTCGGGATCCTCGAGTGACGTCGTTATGACCCTGGAGGGGCGAGTCTGGTGGATGCTCAACACCCGCAGTTAGGCTCTCACCTAACTGATTGGGCCAGTGGTAGCGCTTGAATGTGGATGGAAGGAAAGTATTCTCGCTCTGGATTAGGTCCCGAGACGCTCTCGCTGCCAGGTTTCCACCTAGCTGGCAGGGCCGGGATCCTCAAGTGACGTCGTTATGACCCTGGAGGGATGAGTCTGGTGGATGCTCAACACCCGCCAGCAGGCTCTCACCTAGCAGATTGGGCCGGTGGTAGCGCCCGAAGGTGGATGGAAGGAAAGTATTCTCGCTCTGGGGTTAGGTCCCGAGACCCTCCCGCTGCCAGGCTTCCACCTAGCTGGCAGGGCCGGGATCCTCGAGTGACGTCGTTATGACCCTGGAGGGCCGAGACCGGTGGATGTTCAACACCCATCGTCAAGCTCTCACCAAGCTGATTGGGCCGGTGGTAGCACCCGAAGGTGGATGGAATGAAAGTATTCTCTCGAGGGGGGTTAGGTCCAGAGACGCTCCCGCTGCCAAGCTTCCACTTAGCTGGCACGACCGGGATCCTCGAGTGACATCAATATGACCCTAGAAGGCTAAGTCCGGTGATGCTCAACACCCACCGTCAAGCTCTCACTAGATGATTGAGCCGGTGGTAGCGCCCGGAGATTGACAGATAGAAAGTATTCTCGCTCTGGGGTTAGGTCTCGAAATACTCTCGTTGTCAGGCTTCTACCTAGTTGGTAGGGCCGAGATCGTCGAGTGACGTCGTTATGACCTGGAGGGATGAGTTCGGTGGATGCTCAACACCCGCCGTCAGGCTCTCACCTAGCTGATTGGGCCGGTGGTAGCGCCCAGAGGTTGACATATGGAAAGTTTTCTCTCTCTGAGGTTAGGTCTTGAGATGCTACCGCTATCAGGCTTCCACCTAGCTGGCAGGGCTGGGATTCTCAGTGGACGTGACGATATCTAAAGTCGGGACCCAGACATTCGAACTTCGGAGGCAAAGATCATAGGGATGACAAGTTGAGCTCGGCAGGACGGCGAGCCGGAAGGGGAGAGCCGAAACCTCGGCAGGTCAGCGAACCGATACTATTATCAGCAGTTACACCCCAGCCCGCCAAAATTTTACTTGGAAGATTCTTGGCTTTTTCGCTAAGTGTTAAAGAAAGAGAGTCGTCATAGGAGAGCTATGCATTCGCGGGCCTAGCTCAGCAAGCGACCAGCCCAACTATCATGGGGTAAATATCTAAAGGCGGCGTAAAAGGGGTGGCGAGCTGAGGTCTCAGCATCTACTAAAGAAGGCGATAGGAGGTGGTCCTCGGCGGTACATTTCTACCCTCCTAAAATTTTACTTAGAAATTTCTAACAATTTCAGCTTGACATTGGTGAGAAAGCAGAGAGCTCGCGGGCGAGCTGGGTAGTCACGAGCCTAATGCGGCGAGTAATCCACCTCTTGACTGTCCGGGTTTGCGAGCTCCCAAGTTCTCTCCACGGGTACGAATCCTAACTCAATTACATTCTAATGGCTCGCACCCCCTGGCGAGGTCGCTCTATGGAAGAGGACAGCTCGCAGGCGAGTGCAACACAGTAAGCAAGTTCAAAAAAAAGACAAATTCGAGCCGAATATTTTTTTTCATTAACACATGCTATGCTACAAAATGGAGAGCTCGCCTTGGCGAGATTACAAAAGGGGGAAGAGAATTATAACAGGTAAAAACAAAAATAAGAGTGAGGCGCAAGTCAGCTCTCGCCCTCCCCTCTTGACAGGTGTTCCTCCTCGCCCTCCCCTCTAGATGTGCGACCATTCTTGTAACCCTTGATGTCTTTGAAAAGAGATTCAAAACTCTTATCCTTCTCACTGGGAGGGGTAGCCGACGGGAACAGGTTCGGCACAAGGTCCCTCGATGTGATCTCCTCACATCCCTCCATAGTACCTCCATGTCTTTCATCATCTGCAAGGTGTAGTCGGCGGTGCTGATGGAGTTGATCTGCAGCCCCTCGGCGACCTCAGCCTCGCTATATACTTTTGTCCATTTGGTAGGAATGCTAAGCTCACCGCCGGGCTGGGGGAAGAAGATGTCTGGTTGTCGGATCAGCTCGCTCTGGAGTCCTTTGTTCTCCTCCCTCAGCTTGGCATTCTCCATCTCCAGCTCGGCGGCGCGAGTCTCCAGCTTAGCGGCGCGAGCTCGCAGCTCGCTCGTGGCTTCGGCATCTTGGAAAGAAGGGCAAGGTAATATCAATTTGCATGAACATTCCAAAGTGAAAAAGGAAGGGGATAACCGCCACTTACCATCCTGCCCGCAGCCTTTGCGAGAAGGTTCATAGCGACAGGTAGTCGCCTCGCCAGTTCGGCGGCGTTGTCGTTGGCGAGGTCGCGCTCCTGCTCAATTTTCAGCAGTTGGTGGTTGAGGCTGAAGCCGCGACGGACCGCCATATGATGCAGCTCCAAGGCCCGCATCTGGGCTTGCAGACCTTCTCGACCGAGCTGCCGAAGCGTCGGGCCCTTGTAGACCTCGACATCCTCGCTCCCATATAGGCCGAAGCCCAGGGCATATGCATGCCAAGAGGCGGGTTGACCCCCCGACCAGGAGGGATGGAGTGATGAGATGGATACTCTGTGGGTCTGCTCAACCCATCACACCATCGGCTCACCGGCCGAGTCTTTTTATTTTCCCACAAAGCCAAAAATGGGTGGCTCTTCGGCAGTCCCAGCTCGCGGGCCACAATCTTCGTTGCAGTAGGGGGAGCGGAGGGCTCGCCGCCTTCCAGGTCTTTCATCGGCGAGCCCTTCAGGGAGCTCTCTAGCGACCCTTCGGGTGTGGTTTCCGGTGAGCTTATGTAGATTTGTGGTTGTTTTCTGGAAACCACCAGAGCCTTCATCTTCTTTGGCGGCGGGGGGCGGCGAGGCGAGCTGGACCCTTCCAGGCCAGGTCATTTCCGGATGGAGAAAGGTCCACCAGACCCCAGCTCGCCTCGGCATGCCGCTGCGGCTGCCCGCTCGCGCGCGAGCGGGTCCGGTAGAGTCCTGAGCCCACATGATGCGACTCCAGCTCGCCAGCCCCAGCTCGCCAACTCCAGCTCGCCGACTCCATCACGTCGACCCAAAGACCTAGCTTATACTAGTCCGAGTTGAGCCTAGATGACACATCCTATTATTTCAAATAGCATATTGAGTTCTAAAAAATTATTTAAGTTATTACAAACCGGGACGTTCGCAGCCCTGGGAATGAAGAAGTTCATAGTAAGCAGAAAAAAGTTCTGTCAACACGCGCGAGCTGGGGGTGTTGAGGGGCGAGGGCCGGTAGGCTCAAATAGAGAGTCATTTCCATCTACCACGGCCTCGCGCCCCCATCCCCAGAGGTCGGCACGGGTTGAGGAACTCGCGAACCAGGTCCAGGTCCCGACTGAAGGTCTGCAGGTTCTCATC
Organism: Platanthera guangdongensis; assembly: GCA_039583875.1. Taxonomy (NCBI): domain Eukaryota; kingdom Viridiplantae; phylum Streptophyta; class Magnoliopsida; order Asparagales; family Orchidaceae; genus Platanthera; species Platanthera guangdongensis. Next base: position 27,488,919 of record CM077154.1, on the reverse strand, counting down.
AATTCTCTCCATGACTGAGGTGGGGGACATCATCTCTCTCGCCGAGCCGTGCTCCACCTTATCTGCAAGCAGCACTAAGTCCTGCTCCAGCTCCTGCAGTCTCTGCTCACGATATGCGTTGTCCTCTCGAAGTTGGTGCAAGACGGCATCCTGCTTCTTCAACACTTCTATTACTCGCCTCCTCGGCTCGGCAGGATCCAACGAGTCGTCCACGAAGCTTTCCATCCCGGGGTCAGGGGGTGGCGAGTGCCGAGCTATTTCAGAAGATTCCTCGACTTCAGATGGAGCAAGGAGACCTGAAAAAATGATCAACTCCGATAGAAAGAAGGTGCGAATACAATAAAGATGCCTCGGAAAAAAGTTCTAGTAAAAGTGGAGCTTACATGTTGAGCTCGGCAGTCCTGGGGGGTGTGCAAAGGAGGCATAGCTAAGTTCTTGCCGCGACCCGGAGGATGGATTCCTGGGAAGATGAGGTTGAAGCTGGGAACCAGGATGTCTCCGGCCCTTTCCCCCGCAAGTGCAGGAGTAGGTGCAAGGTGCTGAGAAGGAGTGCGAGCTGGCGACTTGGACTTCAGCGAGTCCAGCCCTGTGGTCCCAAAGGGAGGTGATTTACTCTGCAAGCGAGTGTTGTGGGAAATCTGAGCCCGCGAGTCTTCGGGAGGGGTGTCTACTCACTGCGTGGAGGTCTCGTCATCGGCCTGACGACTCTCGGGGTCGGCCGGAATGTCGATGGCCATTTTCCCCTTGGGGTCGGCAGCCGGTTTAGAGGAGGCGAGCCCGGGAGTCAGGGTGGTCTCTAGGTAGTCGTAGATGGATTCCACATCTTTTGGGATGGACTTGGCCTTCTTGGCAGAATTGAATTTCGTTGGATCGTGTAGTGCTTCACTGGGAGGTATGCTGACTAGCGCGTCAGCGCGAGCAGTGTTGAGCTCGCAGGCACGGCTAAGCTTCTCTTAGAGCTGTTCGGAGAGAGGTATCTCGGCAATACTTAAGTAAGGGGAATGGCGGAGGCCACCCAGGTATGCAGGCATGTATTTATAGTGACTGGTGGAGCCCACCAAAAGATTCTCTGGCCCCTGTCGCACTCGCCACATATTACGGAGTTGGATGTTTTTTTCTGAGCTTGGGTCAACCTCACAAAGAGCGGGGATTGTGTAGAACCCCATATCCGGCGAGTAGTAGTCGACAGGAGCCAGATCGGCCGAAGCCCAGCAGTCCGGCTCGCCCAAGTGGGGTGGAAGGTTTGAGGGGCGAGTGGAGCAGGTCGGCTGGCACTCGCCCCAGGGGCTCGGCGAGAAGCGGGCAAGTGGAGCAGGTCGGCACGCACTCGCCCAGGAGGCTTGACAAGTGGCGGGCGAGTGGGGCAGGACGGGCCTACACTGGCCCAGAGCTAGGAAGAGGCGGCGAGTGTCAGCTCTTTCGAGCACTCACCGCCCCCGACGAGTGGATGTTCCAGAGGGCCACTCGCTCAGTTTCTTGTGATGTGTTTTTACAATTCCACCCTCGCTGGTCTGTCTATAGCCAGTTAGAATAGCGGAGTTACGTTGTTGGAAGACTCAGTTGGGCTGCACATAGCTGTTCAAAATAGCGGAGGTTGGCTATTTGCAGACCATTTTAAGAAATCTATAAATAGACCCAAGGGGGTACCTCAGAAGGCATGTTTACTTGTGCCCCGGTCTTCTTGGACTTTCTGAGGTATCCTTAGCTCGACTTTTGGATACGGAGGGGAAGCGCTCTAAGATCTTTCGGGCGTGTGATGGGACCTCCACGCAGGGCCCTTGGGACTGCCCCAAGTTCTTTTTCCATAGTCTTTGGCTCGCGAGAGAGAAATAGGTGTGCGATCACCCCTTCCCCAAGGGTGAACTCCACAGAGACCAAGTTTTTGGTTTCGACACTCTCGATCAAGCTCTCCAAACAAAAATGCACCTTGGCCATATAAATTAGGGGGCAAATTCAATAAGAGATCTTTCGGGCGTGTGATGCGATGGAGAAGAGGAAAGGCAAAACGGGGGGTTGCGGACTGGGCGCGCTGGTCCTCCGAGCTCCAACGTCAAAACGATGGGATTTTCCCCTTTTCAGCCGGCCGGTTTAAAATGAGTTGAAACAAGCAACTTTTCAAAAGACTGTACAGGTGCGTTCAAAACGAAATGAAGCTCAACTGGTCTGTCAAACAGACCCTTTGTCTTGGCAAAAAACTTTTTTCAACATTTTGCCGCCACCACCTCTAGGGAGGATTTGCCTATTCTAACACTCCCCTAGCCTTCAAACTCGGCAACACATGTCAAGTTCGATTATGCACTTGTGGAATGCATCGTCCAGAAGTTTCGTAAATATGCCAGCAATTTGATCTTTCGTTCGACAATATATTAGTTCTACAACTCTATTCTGAATTTGCTCACGAATGAAATGGTACTTCGTATCAATATGCTTACTGCCCCTTTGTGATTTTTCATAAGCCCAATGGTCGACTTATTACCAACATAGATAGTGACAGGGCCTTCTATTGGATGATGGAGTTTGCTTAGAAGATTTCTAAACCAAATCATCGGACAAGTACATGTTATTATCTCAATGTACACTACTAGAAAAATGACTTTTAGCCACGGTTTTTTTGCCACGGCAAAAAACCGTGGCTAATAATAAGTATTAGTCACGACACTTGAACCGTGGCAAATACGTTAGTATTAGCCACGGATGACTGAACCGTGGCAAAAAAACACTTTTTGCCACAGTTTGCCTATTCCGTGGCTAATAAGCTAGTATTAGCCACGGAAGCCTGAACCGTGCCAAAAAGTCGTGGCATTTTTAGTCCCACACCGCCAATTTCAATAAAAATTTCGGGTTTATATAGCACATTCCGCAATGAATGTTTGAATTATCTGGGCTCGCGGGTGGCGGGCGGCGGCCGGCGGCGGCACGGCAGCCGGCGACGGTGGCGGAATCTTTTTTGTTTGTTACAACCCCTTTAGCCACGGAAATTCAACCGTGGCAAATAAGGAGGTTTAGCCACGACAATGGGACTGTGGCTAATAATCACTGAAAAGAGACCCTTTAGCCACGATTCTAAACCGTGGCTAAAACTCTTTTTGCCACGGATTTAGCATGACTAATACTATTAGACATGCTCGCATTGCCCACGCCCATTTGCCATGGGTAAGCCGTGGCTAAAAAGTATTAGCCACGGTTTTTGACTTTTAGCCATGGCAATCTGCCGTGGCTAAAAGTCTGTTTTTTAGTAGTGGTACTTTGCCTTACATGTAAACAACACAATCGTCATCTGCTTCGTTGAAATCCAAAAAAAGATTATCGAGCCTAAGTTAAATGCATAACTGGAAGTGCTCTTGAAGTCATTCGCATCTCCTAGTCTCCATAGTCGCTATCCGAATAGCTGGCTAACTTCTTATCTTCAGCAATTTAATAACACAAGCCATGATCTCAAGTGCTAATTATATATCTCAAGAACCGCTTTGTTGCAGTGAAATGGTCTTGCTTTGATATCTTCATGTACATGTTGACAACTCCTACATCATGTATGATATCTGGCCTTGTAAAGGTAAGATATCCAAGACTTCCCACTGGTCTCTTGAACAATGTGGGATCTACAACATCTTGTTCAGGCTCTTTCTTCAGCTTCAATATTGGATCTGCTGGAGTAAAGATTGGCTTGCAATCTTTCATTTTGAACTGGATTCAAAATATGATCAGCATACTTTTTCTGAGAGATGGAAAATTCCATCTTCACTTTATCACACTTCAATGCCAAGAAAGTATGTCATCTCCCCAATGTTCGTCATCTAAACCTCCTTCGTCATTGTCTTCTTCAAGTTGTAAAACATATGAGGATTATTGCAAGTAAAGATCATGTCATCGACATATAGGCAGATGAACATGTTATCTCCATTTGACTTATCAGTGTGCAAGGAATGCTCTTACAGACTTTTGACATACCTATTCTTGTGAAAGTATAAATCAACCCTCGGATTCCAAGTGTTGGGTACATTGGAAAATGTGTACCAGATTTGAAGAAGCCTAACCTTACTCAATTATATGCGTCAAGGTGTATTTGATGTTGTTTTGAGTTTATATGTGCAGGTTAAGTAAATGCAGGAATGCAGAAAAATTTCTAAGTCCATGTGTCGACACCAGGAGAAGCTGTGTCGACACTTATGAAGGCTTGTGTCGACATTGGAGAAAAGCTGTGTCGACACTTGAAGTTAATTGTGTCGACACTTGGAAAGGCTGTGTCGACACCAGAAGAAACTGTGTCGACATGCAGAGGCAGTGTCGACACACAGTGAAGCATTGTCGACATCAACTGTGTCGACACCAAGAGGCTGTGTCGACACACAGGAATACTTAGTCGACATCAATTGTGTCGACACCAAGAGGCAGTGTCGACACACTGAAGACTTTGTCGACATCAACTGTGTCGACACACAACACTTGTGTCAACACACATAGTAGAGATTCAACAAAGTTAAAGAGAAGTGTTTGTGTCGACACACAGAATCAATGTCGACACATTCTACAGAAGGCTGTGTCGAGAAGCATTAACAACAACAAAGGAGATGTGTCGACACCAGCAAGGCTTGTGTCGACACTTAGTTCACTTGTGTCGACACTTAGTCTACTTGTGTCGACACATGATGAAGTTCAGTCTCGACATTTTGTTGACAGATACAGAGTTCAAGAAGTGACTGGATGACTTGACAACTGTCATTTCTAACCGGTCTACTGCAATTGTCAAAGCTGTCAGAAGTTTGTTAGAAACCGGATCAGCCGGTTACCATGGAGAAAGTCTATATATAAAGGCTTTCTCCTTCAATAGATAATGATTAAGAAAAAAAGAGGATTGACGACCAATCAATACAGAATTCTAAAGAAGTTATTCTGATACAGAATACAAACAGAAGAAGATTTTCGTCAAGAAGATCAAAGAAGAAGTTGGAGAGAGAGAGCTCCATCTATTGAAGAGCAGTTATTGAACCAGGCTGCTAAGAAGGATTCAGATTGTGATCTGAATATCAAGAAAGAAGATGATTGAAGATCAACTTCACAGGAGATTCAACCATACTGAGTTCATATTCAGGAAGTTTTGAAGAAAGCTAAGAGTGGTTGTTCTCTGCCATCAGTTTCTTCCAAGAACTGATCAAAAAGCCATCCATCCATTCTCTCTCTACCAGGTTGGTGGTAAAATACTTTGTAAATCAATTTGTTGTAGGATCTTTATAGATCTGAGTTGTAAGCCTGTGTTTATAAAGGCTGAGTGTAGGAGAGTATTTTCTCTGAGTGGTAGGCCTTGTTGAAGGCTGAGGTAGGGCTGTGAGCCTGAGTTGTAGGAGATTGTGATCTTTGAGTTGTAGGCCTTGTTGAAGGCTGAGGTAGGGCAGATTGTCTAAGCTGTAGGAGTGTGGACTCACTCTGAGTTATAGGAGCCGTGTTGGGGTTCTGAGCTACTGTAAGATCTGAGGATCTGAGGTGAAGTGAAGAAGTTAGGCCGAATCTAGCACAATGCTAGATAGGCGAATGAGGAAAGTGGATGTACCCAGACCTTGGGGAACCACTATAAAATCTGTGTGCAATCTGTGTTATTGTGATTCTGTGAATCTATGCTGTGTTAGCAGTAGATTAGCAATTTCTGATTAATTAACAGAACAGATATTCTGCCTTAAAAGCAAAAAGAGAATTACACCTATTCACCCCCCTCTAGGTGGTTAGGCACTAATTCTTTCAAGTGGTACCAGAGGGAGGTTACTCAAAGAAGGACTTAACAGTATGAGTTAGATCCATAAGGCAGATTCGAGATCAAGAAAATGGGTTCAGGAGAAAATCATAAGGAACTAGGTTCTATGAAATTACCCATATGCAGGAAGGAGATATTTGGAATATGGAAAGAAAGGGTCAGGCTGGTTATGGAGGCTTCTGATCCAAGGATCTACATTACAGTAAAGGAAGGTCCTTATATTCCAATGAAGGTGTCAGTTCTAGATGCAAACCAAAGAATTCCCAAGGATTTTTCAGAGATGACTAAGGATGAGATCATCCTGACAACTATGGATAAAAGAGCCCAGAATATCATAGTAAGTGTCATAGATGATTCAACCTTTCAAATTTTGATTCACTGCAAGACCTCCAAGGAAATGTGGGATACTTTTATAGTCTACATGGAGGGTTCTGAAGAAGTCAGACAAGATACAAGTCTATGCTGAACCATGAATATGAGAGTTTCAGACAAGGAAAGTTTGACAGTATAACTGAGTGTTATAAAAAATTCTATAGAATAGTAAATGAGTTGATGTCTTATGGAAGAATCTTCAGTACATATGAACTGAATGATAAATTCCTAAGATCCTTGACAAATGATTGGGACACTAAGATTTGTGCCATTAGGGAAGTGGCCAAACTTGCAGATATTTCTCCTCCAACTTTGTTTGGAAAATTACTGTCATATGAGATGCAGCTGATGGCTAGAAAAGAGGAAGAGAAAAGTGCAAAAGGAGATCATAGAGAAAAGTCTGTAGCCTTCAAGGTTGAAGCCACTAGGAAGAATAAGAGGATGTCTTCATCACCTCCTAAGATAGTTGCTGAAATTACTTCAGATAATTCAGACAACCAAAGTTCATACAGCAGTGACTCAGATAAAGACTTTGCTGCCTTCACAAGGCAGTTTCAGAGATTCCTGAAGAAGAAGCAGTGGAAGTCTAAGCCCTCCACATCACAGCCTAAGGATGACTATTATCAAAATAGGAAGTCATGCAGGAAGGATAGGAGCAGGTCTAAGCCAAGCGAATCTACAACATCAAAGATAGTTTGCTACTGCTGTAATAGGCCTGGACATGTTGTGGCTAAGCATCCAGACAAAAGAAAAGATTCTGCTGATAAAAAGAAGATTCAACACCAGAGCAAGAATGAGAAATCCTTTGTTGCTAAGAAGGAGAAGAGCTTGACAGACCAATCATCTTCAGAGTCAGAATCTGAAGCTGAGACAAACATTGGTCTATATGCATCAGATGAAGAAGATGAGTTTCTGCAAGTGCTGAACTCTATCTATGAACAAGAAGACCATCAGTGCAAGAGACTGATGTCTGTGTCAGAAGAAGACAAGTGCCAGGATCAGCCTGGTCCTAGTAAGGTATAATGTTTTTCTAGAAATTCAGATTGTAGTACTGGGTCAGAGTCAGCAACATTTGCATCAAGTGATGTGGATGGGTCTGAGTCTGAAGGTGATATTCATCAGCTGATAGATGAATATGGGGACTTGTTGCAGGCACTAAAGAAAATCAATAACCTGGCCAAAACTCAGGCTTAGGAAATTGCAGATCTTAAGATGGCTGCTTCTGATTCAGAGAAGATGCTGGATCAAAAGATGAATGAGATTGCCAAATTGAAAAACATAACTGTTATTCAAATGGGCACAATCACATACAAAAATGATCTAATTAAAAGTCTGGAAGCCAGACTTCAAAAAGAAAAAGATTTCGTGGCTAGTTACTCCAAGCCAAAATCAGTTTTACCCTTAATAGATGAGTTTGTGGCTCAAAAGGGTAAGGCTAGAATAGGCTTTAAAAGTGACACCAGGGCTGTCCAGTTTAATAGAAAGGGCAAAACCTTAGTCCAGGCACTGAACTTTAAAGTCCCTGTAGTTTTTAGAAAGGTACAAGTTCATTCTAACAAGTATGACCTTGAGAATACTCATGGTCATAGTAGGACTGAAGTTCTGAATGACAAGGGTGTTTATGTCAATAAGGCAGCCCATGTCCATAAACCCCATGTTCCTAAGAAAACAGTGGGTGTAACTGCAGCAGTCCCAGCACAAAAAAAAAGATTAGCTGTCAACAAGACTGGCAAGAATGTATCTAAAAATAGATACAACAAGTATGAATGCTGGTGCTGTGGCAAGACAGGTCATTATGCCTTAGACTGCTGGCACAACATTAGTGTTAGGAAGAACAACAATCTATCTGTTAGAAGAGCAGCATGTAGATTTGTTAAATATGAAGCTAACTTGAACCAAGGGCCCAAGACTTTTTTTGGTTCTAAGGTTAAGTAATTCTTTATTGCAGGTGAGTTCAAGTTGCCATGCCCCTATATGGTACTTGGACAGTGGATGTTCCAGGCACATGACTGGAACAAGGGGGTTGCTGAAGGACTACTCACCTATCATGAATGGGCCTAAAGTAACCTTTGGTGGTTCTGAAAAAGGAATCATCAAAGGATTTGGTAACATTTATAATAACCAGATTACTATCACTCAAGTGACCTATGTGAAGGGTTTGAAACACAACCTTATAAGTATAAGTCAGCTGAGTGATTTAGGATATGACATTTTATTTATTAAGAATGGATGTCATATCAAAAGATCAAGTGATCAAAAGGTCATATTGACAGGAAATAGAAAAAGAAATGTGTACTGTCTTAACTTTGAGTGTGAGAACAATGTTTCTCCTATTTGTCTTGTAGCTGATGAGAGAGCCTCTCAATGTGTTAAATGGCACAAGAGGCTGACCCATCTTAACCACAAGACTATTGGCCAACTCTTTAGCAAAGAGTTAGTGAGGAATGGTCCTCAAGTTAAGTGTATAAAGGATGGGATATGTTCAGCTTGTCAAAAAGGCAAGCAGACCAAATCCTCCTTTCATAGCCTTGAAAACAAGGATTCAGTGAGGTGTCTATACCTCTTGCATATGGATCTATTTGGTCCTATGCCAGTTCATAGTTAGGTAGGAAGGTTTACACTTTTGTGGTGGTAGATAACTATTCTAGATATTCATGGGTGTTCTTTCTGAGACAAAAATCTGAAACCCCAAGTGTTTTATATAGTTTTGTCAAACAAATTCAGAATGAGCTGGACAGTACAGTGGTCAAAATCAGAAGTGACCATGACACTGAATTTCAATCTGACAGTATGACAAGACTGTGTGAATAATTTGGGATTTTTCCAGAATTCTCCTCACCTAGAACATCACGGCAAAATGATGTTGCTAAAAGGAAGAATAAAACACTGATTGAGGCTGGTAGAACTCTATTGAGTGACACTTCTCTCCCAGAATATTTCTGGGCTGAGGCAGTAAACAATGCATGTCATCTCATCAATAGGGCTTCTATCACCAAAAGCCACAAAAAGACTCCCTGTGAGATTACGAAAGGCATAAAACCAAACTTATCCTATTTTAGGATCTTTGGTTGCAAGTTTTATCTAACTAAGTTTGCTGTCAAATCCCAAGATGGGATATTTGTTGGGTACAACAACAATAGTAAGGCTTATAGGGTCTACAACTTGATTACTCAAGTTGTAGAAGAGTCTGTACATGTTGTCTTCGATGAAACAAGACTTATTAACAGTGAGTTGCCAAGTAGTTCTTGCAGTTCTACAGGTCTAAATGAGAGAATGGACAAGCTAACCATTACAGAAAATTCAACTGCAAATCAGGAAGTGGAAAATGGTGGTGCTGTTCAGGGGGAGTACAAGACTCTCCAGATGCTGATGAAAACCAAGAGGTGCAACATAATGAAGAGTCTAGAGGTGTTCAACCTGAAGATAGACTACCTCCAGCTAATAGACACTTAAAGGATCATCCAGCAAATCAGATAATTGGTGATCCAAGACAAGGAGTACAAACAAGGAGCAGGAATCTGAACATAGTTCCTTGCTCTAGCTTCTTATCTCAAGTGGAACCCAAGAAATTTGAAGAAGCTGTTCTAGACCCACATTGGATTGATGGCATACAAGAGGAGCTGAATCAGTTTAGAAGTTGCAAGGTCTGGAAGTTAGTTCCTAAACCAAAAGACCACAACATCATTGGAACAAAGTGGATCTTTAGGAACAAACTGGATGAGAGTGGGATCATTGTGAAGAACAAAGCAAGACTTGTTGCAAAAGGATACAGACAGGAAGAGGGTATTGACTTTGATCAAACCTTTACCCCAGTAGCAAGACTGGAAGTAATTAGGATGTTCCTTGCTTATGCAACATATCAAGGCTTCAAAGTATTCTAAATGGATGTAAAATCAGCATTCCTAAATGGAAATCTAAAAGAAGAAGTCTATGTAGAGCAGCCCTCAGGTTTTGTTGATTCTCTCAAACCTGATTATGTTTATAGACTTATGAAAGCTTTGTATGGGTTAAAGCAAGCCCCAAGGGCCTGGTATGAAACCCTTTCTACTTTCCTCATTGAGAACAAATTCTCAAGGGGGAAAATAGATAAGACTCTATTCCTTAGGGAATCCAAAGGAAAGATAATCCTAGTCCAAATATATGTTAATGACATAATATTTGGTTCTACTGAAAGTAACCTTTGTAGAAAGTTTGCAAAACTTATGCAAGTGAAATTTGAAATGAGCAGTATGGGCGAACTTAAGTTTTTCTTGGGTCTCCAAGTAAGACAGACTGAAGATAGCTTGTCCATATCTCAGTCTAAGTTCACCCAGGAGTTAATTAAGAAGTATGGTATGAAATCATCCACTACCATGAGAACTCCAATGGGGACAAGTGTATCTCTTAGCAAAGATGATGCAGGGAAACCTATAGATGAAACTTTGTATAGAGGAATAGTTGGATCCCTCCTATATCTGACTGCTAGTAGACCAGATATCATGTATACTAGATGTGTCTGTGCTAGGTACCAATCCTTCCCTAAAGAATCTCATCTTACTGCAGTCAAAAGGATTTTGAGATATCGTAAGGGCACACCTAATCTAGGCCTTTGGTACCCTAGGAAAGAAGATTTTCTACTGACAGGCTATTCAGATGCAGACTTTGCAGGTTGCAAAGAAGATAAAAAAAGCACTACAGGCACCTGTCAATTTCTAGGAGGAAGATTGGTGTCTTAGAGCAGTAAGAAGCAAACTAGTGTGGCAATTTCCATAGCTGAGTCTGAATATGTGGCAGCAGGAAGTTGCTGTGTACAGCTGTTGTGGATTCAGCACCAGCTAGAAGTCTATGGTATTCAGGTAAGTAAAACACCTTTGCTTTGTGATTCTACAAGTGTTATTTCTATTGCTAATAATCCTGTTTCACATAGTAAGACTAAGCACATAGAAATTAGATACCATTTTCTTAGAGAACATGTAGAGAAAGAGGACATCTCACTAGAATTTGTCAAAACAGATTATCAAATTGCAGATATGTTTACTAAGCCTCTAGATGAAACTAAATTCAATAAGTTTAAAATTGAATTAGGAATGTTGAACATAGGTTAGTTTAACAAAATTGGCTAAGTAAAACTGTGTCAACATATCCAGCAAAATGGTGTCGACACAGAGAAGTGTTGTCGACACTTCAGGAAAGTGGTGTCGACACTGGGAATAAGTGTCGACACATAAGTTCTGTCGACTATATTGGTGTCGATACATGCAGATGTCTGTGTAGACTGTAACGCCCCGACACTCAAAAGAGCGACGGGGGACGTTTTGGGCCAGATTTAGAATCTAGCTGTAGGCACATAGCCTGAGACACGGGCGTGTCCCAGGGCGTGTCAGGCTGGAGTCGACGATTTGGTTGAGAGGTCGATGATTTTGGAGTCGACGATCGTCGAGCAGAGAACACGGCCTGAGACACGGGCATGTCTTAGGGCGTGTCGAGCCCGTGTCGACGATCAGCCAGGGAAGTCGACGATTTTCGCTTGACGAAGTGTCGAGACAAGGCACACGGCCTAGGACACAGGCGTGTCCAAGGCCGTGTCGGGCAGTCGACGAACTTCGCTCGACGAAGTGTCGAGACAGTGAATACGGCCTGGCGCCCAGGCGTGTTCGAGTAGACACGGGTTAGGATACGGGCGTGTCCAATACCCGTATGAGTCTCGGGTTATTTTTGGGCTATGTCGATGGAGGCACACGGCCGACCACACGGCCGTGTCAGTTGGAACACGGGCGTGTTGGATGCCCGTGTGTTGTTCCAGGCGCGTCGATTTTGACGGCGAATGGGGGACACAGCCCTAGACACGGGCGTGTGCCAGGTCGTGTTGAGCCCAGGTATTACTTTTCAGGCCCGAATCAAGGCCGTTCGTTTCTTTAATTTGAGATCCAACGACTGGGGGTTGTTCCTGATGGGATATACCCGGGATTGGACCTTTGAAACCCTCATTTCTTTTGAGTGGTTCTCTTTCTAAGTCAAGAGAGAGAGGAGAGCAAAGGAGGAAGAAGAAGAAGCTAGATCCGGCCATTGGAGGAGCTTCGAAGCTCCAAATCGCGAGCCAACTTCGGATCTACAGAGGCAAAGAGAGTGCGGTGCTTTTCATATGCTTACATTTCCATGGCGCCAAAGAGGAACGCTAGGGTAACGATTCTCTACTTGAGCATGTGAAGCTCTTCTTCTTTGTATAGGAAGCCCGCTCTCGCGAGTTTGCGGTGAGTTGGAGGCGTTCCTACGGGTAGACATGAATAGTCCTCGTTGTGTAGAGTCCGTATTCGAGAACGGACATAGGCATGATGTGTGAAGCGTACCCGGACATGTTGGTCTGGATCGGTGATGTTGCATTGCATAAATGCCGGAGAAGACTCCGTGCGATTGGTTGTTTTTCGGGTTTTCTACATGGTAGATTGCAACAGGGAGCCTTGGGGATTAACCCTAAGGTGCACCCGGAAAACTGGGCGGATGCGTGATCTTGCCAACTTCTGGGCCTGAGTGCCAACGTGTACATAACTGGGTTATGTAATATTGTACGTTCGATTCACGGGCTTCGGGGAAACTTAACTCGTGCCGATGATATTAAAATGTCATGGCAAGTGAGCAACGGGTTGAGTGGAACCGTTCCTGCTTTATGCCGAGGGCATAGAGGTTGGGTCTTGCTGTCGATGATATTAAAGTATCGTGACATAGGCTGTTGATGACATTAAAGTGTCGTAACATCTGCCTAAAAGACCAATTTGCTCACGAGATATTGCCGTCCTGGAGATGGCGGTGAGTCAGCGGCTTAGACTGCGATCACCGAGAATGTTCCCTGAGAGCACAGGGCGTGTGGCCATGCATGCCAACGCCTGTGATGCAATGTATTTTTATACTGCCTGGTTATGCTAATAAAAATGCAGGGAAGGAGCATCGCCGCCCCGAGTTGTGGGCGGGTTCGTTATAATTTGGTCAGCATTGCTGACCGTTGCTTTGTTTGCCACCGTGAGGTGGTTTTGTTGCTTGCAGGTGCTGCTGGACCAAGCGGTCAATAGCGGGCTAAAGCCCAAATTGTGAAGTCGACCCTCGAAGGCCTAATTGGAGTGTTTACTGCTTTTACTCATGTATGACCGGCCTGTGTGCCGTGGTTTGTAAACCATGTAATATTGAAGTAAACCATTTTGTAAGGCCTTAAGGCTTGTACTCGTGTATGTACGACATTCCTATTTGGTGTATTAGTGGACATTCATGCTCTTTGTGCTGGGTTCTAAATTGCAACTTATATAAACTGCTTCCACTAGAATGCTCTGTGTAGGACGTTGGATTGGTTGGATGGTTTCCATTGAGTAACCACCCGGTCTGTCTGTGGTATATGGCGTCGGGCTCCGGCCGGACCTACTGCTATACGCTATGCGACGAATAGGGGGTGTTACAATTTGGTATCAGACTACTAGTTTTGGTCGGGTTTAAACTGAATTCGTGGACGAATTCTTTTTAAGGGGTGGTGAGCACTTGTGTGTGCGTCATCGTTATAACAGTAAAAAAACCCATGAATGTCCACTTAGGAATGAAAATACACGTGTTTGGGGAACCTGCGTGTTCTTATAATTGATGTTTGCAATTTTATTTGGTCACTTAACGGTGTTTTGTACCACTATAGGTGACCAGACGTGATGCTGACCCGTCGGAACGTCGAGTTTCTGAGGCTAGTAGTGCACCTAATGAAGCTCCTACAACACCTCTATCAGCTGAGATCATACGATTGGCGGCCGAAGCAGTGTTTGCCATGATTAATGCGCAGCCTGCAAGGCAAATACAGCCGCCCGCTCCTGCGATGGAGCAGGTACCGCTACAAGCGGCTGAGCCGAGGAGAGTGGAATAGGTGGTAGAGGAACCGGTGGTGCCAAGGAGGGCAACCGAGAGACAGCTTAAGCATGTCATGAGCTTTAATCCTCCGGTAGTTTCGGGGTTGGGAACCCCATCTCAAGCTGAAGACTAGCTCTCCAGGGTGAAGAGAGTCATGACAGCAACAGAGACGGAGGAGTGGCAAATGACCACCATTGCTACGTTCCTTCTGGACGGTGAAGCGAGAATATGGTGGGAAGGATTGGAGCTGCAACTTTTGAGAGGTAGGCAACTTATTGATGTCTCGATGGAGGAGTTCTCGAGATTGTTCTTGGGTAGATACCTCCCTTCGGCCCAAAGGATAGCGTTGGAGAACAAGTTCCTGAAGTTGGTTCAAGGAGACAGTACCGTGGATGAATATCTCCATGAGTTTACTCGTTTGAGTCGATATGCTAGCTCCACCATCGCGGATGAGGAGCGTAAGACGAATCGATTCTACGAAGGGCTGAGAGATGATTTGAGGTTACTACTCTCGGTGCCGATGACGCAGGGTTTGTTGACCTTGGTCAACACAGCCCGGTCCTTGGAGAAGGACATGAAGAATGTGCAGGCAAAGAAAAGCTTGGGTGAAAAGAAGTCGGAGTTCAGAGTGTCGAACTCCTCAAAGTCTGTGTTCCGGAAGTGGAACAAAAAAGCTAGGACTTCGGGTCTAGCCCCCTCTGCTGGTGCTTCTGGGGCGACTACGGGTCAGATCCCGGGCACATGTTACAACTGTGGGAAGCCGAGACATTATGCCTGTGAGTGCCGCAGCGGACATCCCAAGTCCGAAAGGAAGCCGGGAGCAACTTGCGAAGAGAAGGGCAAGGCGGTGGAGTCAACCGCGTCTCACTATGCTCCGGCCCAACCAAGGGTGTATAATCTTGGCCAACAGGAGGCCATCAAACAGGCGGATGTGGTGACAGGTACGGTTTAATTTATAGCAAGTTAATTTCTTTAAATACTTGTTATGCACATGTTACCTTACCACTGCTTGTTTAGGATTCATTTTGATTTGTGAAAATCCGGCAAGAGCACTCTTCGATACGGGGGCTTCACACTCCTTCTTGTCCGAAGGATTTATATCACGCATCGGAGTCCCTTCTTCGATGGCGAAGGATAAGTTGGATATGTTGTTGTAACGCCCCCACCTGTCCCATGACATATAACGGTGGGTCCGGCCGGGGCCCCACGCCATATCTCACAGACAAAGCAAAGGAATCACGTGTGGAAATCAAAATCGATGCGTATCCTTACCTCATTCCATTCTAGCGCAGCATATTTTATGTTAGCATGAACTCAAACCAGAATGTCCACCCATATATAAATACCACATTTATATAACAACACAAGGAATGTATACAACTCACACACCCTGGCCTTATGGCCTTACAGGTTCCTCTTTACACAACAAGCATTTCGTACATCGGCACGCAGGCCGGCCACACATGAAATCCAAACACAACTCTTCGCATGACCTTCAAGGGCCTATAGCAGCAAGCTAGCCATTCCACTTCTTCCATTTAAGCCGCAACACCTGCAATTCCACATCCAAGCCAACACAGAAAACAAAGTAACGGTCAGCATTTGGCTGACCCATTATAACGACCCTACCCCCTACCCGGGGTAGTGGTTCCTTCCCTGTATACAGTGCTCATCAAGTATCATCAAATAGCATCAATCATCATCTATCATACTCTTTATTCTGCTAGCAAACACAATCCATCACAAACGCTGGAATCCACCAGACGTTCCGTCCACTCAGAGCACCTTCTTGGTGTACCGGAATCCACCAGTCGTACACCACCGATCCGAGGTGTTAACTTGTTGGTTGACCGGACCTAGTCCACCAGTCTCGCAAGCTGGCGACATCCCGCCCAAACCACTCAGAGGTCCAACCTCACAGCATCCAACAACCAGAGTAGGTCGACCCACAACATGTGGTGTAGCACGCCGGGTTTATCTAAGCTCCCCAGGCAATGTCTACCCATCGACCCCCCTCCTAATCCGATCGACCCACAGTATGTGGTGCAGCAAGCCGGGTTTAACTCGGCTCCCCAAGCATTGCCACCCATCGATCCCTTCCTAACTAGATCAACCCACACTAGTGGTGTAACAGTCGGGTTTATCACGAGCTCCCCAGGCATATTACCAATTGATCATATCACAACCAGGAGCTTTGCCAAAGCCTCCTCACAGTCAGCATCACATCCATACATTCATCACAAGAGAAAACCATTTGCATCTTATCAAATCCACGGAGTCATCTCCGGTTTACCCATGAACATCACCAATCCAGACTACCGGTCCAGATGGGCTGCACACAGCATGCCTATGCCGTACTCCATATTTCCGGCTCTAGATGCAGACTCAACAAAGGAATCTCTTCACGAATATCCACCTCTTGGTGGAGGATTCCAAGCACATGCATAAAGAAAGGACTTCGATGTCCAAGAAGGAGATCGTTACCCTTGAAGATCGCTTCGGCGCCATGAAGTAGCCGGATGGAAATCACCGCCTCGGCTCTGCCTTCACGAATCCGCTCTCGGATCTTCGCTCCGCACTCCGCAGCTCCTACAGCAGCTAGTAGACTCCTCCCTTCTTTCTCCCTTAGGCCTTTCTTCTCTCTCTCTCTTGGAATGAAGATGAAGAAGAAGAAGAAGAGAAAAGAGGGTTTAAATCCCCTTTTTCTCGGCCTTCACAACACCTGGACAAAGCCCAGCCACTGGATCCAGGAAGAGGGAAACAAACGACTCAGATCTGGCCAGAAAAGCTAAAACACGGCCTGACACGCCCTGTGACACGCCCGTGTCACAGGCCGTGTCTCTCTAAGCGGCAGACAACCGACTCAATCCAACCAGTACACGGCCGTGTGACACGCCCATGTCACGTGCCGTGTACCCGACACGCCCTCAGACACGCGCATGTCTGAGGCCGTGTGCCTCAACGAAAATAATCCCAGACCAACCCGAGACTTCATACGGCCTGGCACACGGCCTGGCACACGCCCGTGTTCATGGCCGTGTGCACCAGGACACACCCGTGTCCCGCAAACACGCCCTAGCTCGACCCGTCGAGTTGATCTCGACGACCACTGACACGCCCGTGTCACAGGCCGTGTCCTCTCGACACTCGACACTCGACGATCGTCGAGATAAATTCGTCGACATCACGGTCGATCGTCGACACGGCCCCGACACTCCCTGCGACACGCCCGTGTCGCAGGCCGTGTCCGCTGTGTCAACTCCGAATTTCGTCGACTGCCCGACTCGACACTACCCAGGCCTAACACGCCCTGAGACACGCCCGTGTCCCAGGCCGTGTCACCCAAGCCTGAACTCGATTTTGCTCAAAATGATCCACTTGACTTCGGGGTGTTACAATCCTCCCCCCCTTCAAATAATTTCGGCCTCGAAATTTGACTCCAATCAGCCACAACATCATCAAAGCTTACACCCCAAGCCTCCGCACAAACTAACAAACATACATTACAAACAAACATCCCTATCTTCCACTTGTGCACATTCAACCACAGAAGACCTCAAAACAAAACAACATGATTTCGTATCGCCTTACCATCACACGTGCACCACATTTTAATCAAGATTGTCACCATCACGATTTTATTCATCATCTATCAATCTAGTTTACATACAACTATATATATAAACATCATGTACATACACCACTATGGATGATCGATCAAGTTTCGATTCAGTCAAAAATAATTCGCATCACACGTCACTTTCGCTCAGCCTCCCGATTTTTGAAATTCATGATTAAGAGACAACTTAAACGCCCGAGGCTGAATTTCACCAACTGAGCTTTGCGGCTCTTGTACTTCCATCGCATGAAATCGAGATTGCGTCCGGGGTGCAGATGATTCGGCCACTGCTTTTCCTTTTTCTTCATAGGACGCACCCATCTTTTTCTCACTCCCTGGAGGGGCATTCCGACAAAATCTTGCTATATGTCCTTGCCGCCCACATTTATAGCATATACGTGTATCCACACGTCCTGGCCCATATGTCGGGGGCGATGAAACAGTTGACGGCGCTGATTCCGCCGGCCTAAATCTTTTCTTCTCTTGTCGTCGAAACTCCGATTGCTCCGATGGTGACATTTTAAACTCTGACTTCTCCGTTGCCCGTCTCTTATTCGCTTGTACTCGCTTCATATCCTTCTCCAAAGCACGGGCTGTATCGACCAATGCTTGGAAGCCTTGGCTCACTGAACTCGAAAGTGCCAACCTCAATTCATCCCGCAATCCTTCATAAAACCGATTTGTCTTTCGCGCTTCCTCCGCAAAGGTAGATCCCGCATATCTCCCCAATCGTGTAAACTCATGAAGGTAGGTATCAATATCTCGCTCACCCTGCACCAAACGGAGAAACTCATTTTCCATCGCAATCCTCTGCGACACTGGCACATACTTGGCTAAAAATATTTGGGAGAATTCCTCCATTGAAACCTCCATTAAACCTCGACCTGCCAAGTGGTGCACTTCAATCTCGTCCCACCACAATCTCGCATCGCCCTCCAACAGAAAAGTGGCCAACATCACTTTCTGTTCCTCGACCGTCCGGATTGCAGTCAGGATCCTTTTTACTCTTGCCAACCAATCTTCTGCCTGCGCTGGTGAAAGCGCTCCACCAAACGTAGGTGGATGAAAGTGCATAAAACGTGACAATGCGTCGTCACTTGCTTGCACTTCCACCACCTCAGCAGCATGCTCTTGCCTTCCACCAGGTCTTACCTGTCCAGTTGGTTGTGCTTGTAACACTGCAAGCACTGTCTCCGCCACCACCCGTATGGCCTCTGCCGAGGGAGGCATCGGCGCTTCCACGGGTGCTGCACTCTCATCCGACCGCTGGGGCTCAGACGGCCCAGCTCCATCCCTCGCCACCTATCAATGTATAGAAGACCATTAATCCTTCAAATCATAACGGTACTGCTACATTGACTACACACGCACGCACATCATGTGCTTGACATACATTCTTAGTGGACATTCATGAGTTCATTTATGTTCTCTCCTCCCAAACAATCTAAACCTGGCTCTGATACCACTTTGTAACGCCCCCACCTGTCCCATGACATATAACGGTGGGTCCGGCCGGGGCCCCACGCCATATCTCACAGACAAAGCGAAGGAATCACGTGTGGAAATCAAAATCGATGCGTATCCTTACCTCATTCCATTCTAGCGCAGCATATTTTATGTTAGCATGAACTCAAACCAGAATGTCCACCCATATATAAATACCACATTTATATAACAACACCAGGAATGTATACAACTCACACACCCTGGCCTTATGGCCTTACAGGTTCCTCTTTACACAACAAGCATTTCGTACATCGGCACGCAGGCCGGCCACACATGAAATCCAAACACAACTCTTCGCATGACCTTCAAGGGCCTATAGCAGCAAGCTAGCCATTCCACTTCTTCCATTTAAGCCGCAACACCTGCAATTCCACATCCAAGACAACACAAAAAACAAAGTAACGGTCAGCATTTGGCTGACCCATTATAACGACCCTACCCCCTACCCGGGGTAGTGGTTCCTTCCCTGTATACAGTGCTCATCAAATATCATCAAATAGCATCAATCATCATCTATCATACTCTTTATTCCGCTAGCAAACACAATCCATCACAAACACTGGAATCCACCAGACATTCCGTGCACTCAGGGCACCTTCTTGGTGTACCGGAATCCACCAGTCGTACACCGCCGATCCGAGGTGTTAACTTGTTGGTTGACCGGACCTAGTCCACCAGTCTCGCAAGCTGGCGACATCCCGCCCAAACCACTCAGAGGTCCAACCTCACAGCATCCAACAACCAGAGTAGGTCGACCCACAACATGTGGTGTAGCACGCCGGGTTTATCTAAGCTCCCCAGGCAATGTCTACCCATCGACCCCCCTCCTAATCCGATCGAACCACACTATGTGGTGCAGCAAGCCGGGTTTAACTCGGCTCCCCAAGCATTGCCACCCATCGATCCCTTCCTAACTAGATCAACCCACACTAGTGGTGTAACAGTCGGGTTTATCACGAGCTCCCCAGGCATATTACCAATTGATCATATCACAACCAGGAGCTTTGCCAAAGCCTCCTCACAATCAGCATCACATTCATACATTCATCACAAGAGAAAACCATTTGCATCTTATCAAATCCACGGAGTCATCTCCGGTTTACCCATGAACATCACCAATCCAGACTACCGGTCCAGATGGGCTTCACACAGCATGCCTATGCCGTACTCCATATTTCCGGCTCTAGATGCAGACTCAACAAAGGAATCTCTTCACGAATATCCACCTCTTAGTGGAGGATTCCAAGCACATGCATAAAGAAAGGACTTTGATGTCCAAGAAGGAGATCGTTACCCTTGAAGATCGCTTCGGCGCCATGAAGTAGCCGGATGGAAATCACCGCCTCGGCTCTTCCTTCACGAATCCGCTCTCGGATCTTCGCTCCGCACTCCGCAGCTCCTACAGCAGCTGGTAGACTCCTCCCTTCTCTCTCCCTTAGGCCTTTCTTCTCTCTCTCTCTTGGAATGAAGATGAAGAAGAAGAAGAAGAGAAAAGAGGGTTTAAATCCCCTTTTTCTCGGCCTTCACAACACCTGGACAAAGCCCAGCCATTGGATCCAGGAAGAGGGAAACAAACGGCTCAGATCTGGCCAGAAAAGCTAAAACACGGCCTGACACGCCCTGTGACACGCCCGTGTCACATGTCGGGTCTCTCTAAGCGGCAGACAACCGACTCAATCCAACCAGTACACGGCCGTGTGACACGCCCGTGTCACGTGTCGTGTACCCGACACGCCCTCAGACATGCCCGTGTCTGAGGCCGTGTGCCTCAACGAAAATAATCCCAAACCAACCCGAGACTTCACACGGCCTGACACACGGCCTGGCACACGCCCGTGTTCATGGCCGTGTGCACCAGGACACACCCGTGTCCCACAAACATGCCCTAGCTCGAACCGTCGAGTTGAGCTCGACGACCACTGACCCGCCCTGTGACACGCCCGTGTCACAGGCCGTGTCCTCTCGACACTCGACACTCGACGATCGTCGAGATAAATTAGTCGACATCACGGTCGATCGTCGACACGGCTCCGACACGCCCTGCGACACGCCCGTGTCGCAGGTCGTGTCCGCAGTGTCGACTCCGAATTTCGTCGACTGCCCGACTCGACACTACCCAGGCCTGACACGCCCCGGGACACGCCCGTGTCCCAGGCCGTGTCACCCAAGCCTGAACCCGATTTTGCTCAAAATGATCCACTTGACTTTGGGGTGTTACAGTTGTTGCCCAATGGGTGTTCGATGCGCGCGGATAAAATCTGCAGTGTTAAGATTCACATTGGGAATCAAGAGTTCGATCTACAAGCATCGTTACTACCGTTGGTGCAGTTCGACGTTATATTTGGCATGGACTGACTCTCGGAGCAGCAAGCCTATATTGATTGTGGTCTCAAGGAAGTGAAGTTGGGAGCAAGTCGTGAAACGAATTTTACGGGCTTAAAGGGGTCGAGCAAGACGTTGATGTCTGCTCTTTAGGTGGTGAAGGCGGTTCGTGCCGGTGCAGAACTGTTCTTTACACTAGTGGAGATTGCGAAGCCAAAGCCCGCGTTGGATTGTATTTCAGTGGTATCAGAGTACCCTGATGTTTTCCCTAGAGATCTTCCTGGAGCCCCGCCTCAACGGGAGATAGATTTTACGATAGAGCTCGTACCAGGTGCAAAGCCTGTGTCACGCTCTCCATATCGGCTAGCGCCTAAGGAAATGGCGGAGCTGAAGGTTCAACTGCAAGAGTTGTTGGAGCAAGGGTATGTGCGCCCAAGTTCTTCGCCTTGGAGTGCGTCGGTCCTCTTTGTTAAGAAGAAGGATGGAAGCTTGAGGTTATTTATTGATTATCGGGAGCTCAACAAATTGACGGAAAAGAACAAGTACCCGATCCCCCGGATCGATGATCTCTTTGATCAGTTGGTCGGGTCGACGGTGTACTCAAAGTTGGATCTCAAGTCTGGGTACTATCAACTGCAAATAAGGGAGAGTGATATCCCGAAGACAGCGTTCAGTACGAGATACGGGCATTATGAGTTTACGATCATGCCGTTTGGGCTGCCTAATGCTCCGTCAGTGTCCATGGATCTGATGAACAGGACCTTCAGGGAGTACTTGGACCATTTTGTGATCGTCTTCATCGACGATATTTTGGTGTACTCGCAGAGTGAGGAAGATCACTTCAAGCACCTTCATTTGGTTTTGGAGACGCTAAGGAGGAATCAGTTGTATGCCAAGTTCTCGAAGTGCGAGTTTTGGTTATCCTCAGTGGCGTTCCTCGGTCATATAGTGAGTGGGGGAGGGTATTGCAGTGGATCCGGCGAAGACTGTTGCGATACGGGAGTGGCCTGAGCTTTCTACGGTAGCGGAAGTCCAGAGATTTCTGGGGCTTGCCGACTATTATAGGCGCTTCGTAGAGAACTTCTCGCGGATAGCGTTACCTCTCACTACTTTGACGAGGAAGGAGTAGAAGTTCGTTTGGACGCCGGAGTGCGCGCGAGCTTTTGAGGAGTTGAAATGTCGGTTGACCACGACACCTGTGCTGAGTTCGCCGATTGGGACTGAAGGCTATGAGATTTATAGCGATGCTTCGGGCAGCGGTTTGGGTTGCGTGCTACTACAACACGGAAGTGTGATATCTTATGGCTCGAGACAGCTGAAAGTGCATGAGAGGAATTATCCGGTCCATGACTTGGAGTTAGCGGCCGTGATTTTTGCCTTGAAGCTGTGGAGGCATTATTTGTACGGTGTGAAGATTGATATCTACACCAATCACAAGAGCCTGAAGTATCTGATTGATCAGAAAGATCTGAATATGCGGCAGCGTAGATGGATGAAGTACCTGGGGGACTATACTTTCAAGATCCACTACATGCCTGGTAAAGGTAATGCGGTTGCGGACGCGTTGAGTCGCCGGGCCCCAGCTCAAGCCAATTGGCTGTCGATCCATGACGAGCGGTTGGTTCGGGAGTTAGAGGCGTTGGAGATTGTTTGTGTGGATAAGCAATCAAGTGCTGAAGCAGTACTGAATTGGACTGAAGTCCAATATGACCTGGCTGATCGGATTCGGCAGGCTTTGGATATGGATGTCCATATGAAGCAGTTCATGGTACATGCTCTGGATGGGTCAAATTCCCAATTCGTTGTGGAGGACGGATTGCTTTGGAAAGACGGTCGTTTGTGCGTCCCAAGTGTGGGAAATTTGCGGGTGGAATTGTTGTACGAGGCACATCATACCAAGTACTCAATTGACCCAGGGAGCACGAAGATGTACCGTGATGTAAAGAAACTATTTTGGTGGCCGAGTTTGAAGAAAGATGTGGCGCTCTACGTAGCGAAGTGCCAAATTTGCGCCTTGGTGAAGGCGGAGTGCCAAAAGCCGGGAGGATTTCTGAAGTCCTTGCCTATTCCGAAGTGGAAATTCGACGACATCTCTATGGACTTTGTGCACGGTTTGCCAAGGTCGCAAAAGGGGAACGACGCCATCTGGGTGGTCGTAGATCAGTTAACGAAGGTGTCGCATTTCATCCGGCATAGGAAGGATGATCCGGTGGAGAAGTTGGCAAACCTGTATGTGGATAACATTGTACGACTTCACGGTGTGCCCCGCAGCATCGTGAGTGACTGAGATGGGCAGTTCACGTCCAATGTTGGAGGCTTGTGCAGCAAATTTTGGGAAGAAAGCCGAAATTCAGCACAACCTTCCATCCACAAATAGATGGGCAGACTGAGAGGGTCAATAGAATTATGGAAGACATGCTTCGCATGTGTGTCTTGGATTTTGGAAAGCAATGGGAAGACCATCTTTATTTGGTGGAGTTTGCGTACAACAATAGCTACCAAGCGAGTATTCAAATGGCACCCTTTGAGGCCCTATATGGTAGAAAATGTCGCACACCGTTGTCTTGGCTAGAAACGGGTGAGTCAAAATTGTATAAGCGATTAGAAGTGGAGGATGCTACTTCGTTGGTGCGTACCATTCGGGAGAGGTTGCTTATCGCCCAGGACCGGCAAGTGAAGTATTATAATGCCAAGCACAGGAACATGGAGTTCGCTGTGGGCGACTATGTGTACTTAAAGATCATGCCGTTCAAGGGTGTCTCGCGGGTGCGGCGATTGAAAAAGCTAAGCCCGAGGTACCTTGGACTGTTTGAGGTTTTGGAGCGGGTTGGTGAAGCAGCCTATCGGTTGAAGCTCTCAGTGGAGCTAAGTGGTTTGCATGATGTATTCCATATTTTGGTGCTACGGAAGGCGGTGCAAGAGCCTTCGGAAGTGATCGCTGTTGATCAAGTGCCGGTGGATAGTGGGTTGACGACAAAAGTCAAGCCCGTGCGGATTGAGGACTCGGAGGTCAAGCGGCTACCTAATAAAGAGATCAGGATGGTCAAGGTCCGATGGGATAATTGCGGTCGAGAGGAGCTCTCTTGGGAACGAGAGCAGACTATGCTTGATGAGTATCCGGAGTTGTTCCACTCAGGTACAATTTAATTTTGGTACTTGTCTTTCCTTTATATAATTTCGTGGAAAAAATTCTTTTAAGAGGGGGAGAGTTGTAACGCCCCGAAACTCAAAAGAGCGACGGGGGACGTTTTGGGCTAGATTTGAAATCTGGCAGTAGGCATACGGCCTGGGACACGGGCGTGTCCCAGGGCGTGTCAGGCTGGAGTCGACGATTTGGTCGAGAAGTTGACGATTTTGGAGTCGACGATCGTCGAGCAGAGAACACGGCCTGAGACATGGGCGTGTCTCAGGGCGTGTCGAGCCCGTGTCGACGATCGGCCAGGGAAGTCGACGATTTTCGCTCGACGAAGTGTCGCGACAAGGCACACGGCCTAGGACACAGGCGTGTCCAAGGCCGTGTCGGGCAATCGACGAACTTCGCTCGATGAAGTGTCGAGACAGTGAACATGGTCCGGCTCCCAGGCATGTTCGAGTAGACACGGGTTAGGACACGGGCGTGTCCAATACCCGTGTGAGTCTCGGGTTGTTTTTGGGCTGTGTCGATGGAGGCACACGGCCGACCACACGTCCGTGTCAGTTGGAACACAGGCATGTCAGGTCGAACACGGGCGTGTTGGATGCCCGTGTGTTGTTCCAGGCGCGTCGATTTTGACGGCGAATGGGGGACACGACCCTGGACACGGGCGTGTGCCAGGCCGTGTTCGGCCCAAGTATTACTTTTCAGGACCGAATCAAGGTCGTTCGTTTCTTTAATTTGAGATCCAATGGCTGGGGGTTGTTCCTGATGGGATATACCCGGGATTGGACCTTTGAAACCCTCATTTCTTTTGAGTGGTTCTCTTTCTAAGTCAAGAGAGAGGAGAGCAAAGGAGGAAGAAGAAGAAGCTAGATCCGGCCATTGGAGGAGCTTCGAAGCTCCAAATCGCGAGCCGACTTCAGATCTATGGAGGCAAAGAGAGTGCGGTGCTTTTCATCCGCTTACATTTCCATGGCGCCAAAGAAGAATGCTAGGGTAACGATTCTCTACTTGAGCATGTGAAGCTCTTCTTCTTTGCATAGGAAGCCCGCTATCGTGAGTTTGCGGTGAGTTGGAGGCGTTCCTACGGGTAGACATGAATAGTCCCCGTTGTGTAGAGTCCGTATTCGAGAATGGACATAGGCATGATGTGTGAAGCCTACCCAGACATGTTGGTCTGGATTGGTGATGTTGCATTGCATAAATGCCGGAGAAGACTCCGTGCGATTGGTTGTTTTTCGGGTTTTCTACATGGTAGATTGCAACAGGGAGCCTTGGGGATTAACCCTAAGGTGCACCCGTAAAACTGGGCGGATGCGTGATCTTGCCAACTTGTGGGCCTGAGTGCCAACGTGTACATAACTGGGTTATGTAATATTGTACGTTCGATTCACGGGTTTCGGGGAAACTTAACTCGTGCCGATGATATTAAAATGTTGTGGCAAGTGAGCAACGGGTTGAGTGGAACCGTTCCTGCTTTATGCCGAGGGCATAGAGGTCGGGTCTTGCTGTCGATGATATTAAAGTGTCGTAACATAGGTTGTTGATGACATTAAAGTGTCGTAACATCTGCCTAAAAGACCAATTTGCTCACGAGATATTGCCATCCTGAAGATGGCGGTGAGTCAGCGGCTTAGACTGCGATCACCGAGAATGTGCCCTGAGGGCACGGGGCGTGTGGCCATGCATGCCAATGCCTGTGATGCAATGTATTTTTATACTGCTTGGTTATGCTAATAAAAATGCAGGTAAGGAGCATCGCCGCCCCGAGTTGGGGGCGGGATCGTTATAATTTGGTCAGCATTGCTGACCGTTGCTTTGTTTGCCACCGTGCGGTGGTTTTGTTGCTTACAGGTGCTGCTGGACCAAGCGGTCAATAGCGGGCTAAAGCCCAAATTGCGAAGCCAGCCCTCGAAGGCCTAATTGGAGTGTTTATTGCTTTTACTCATGTATGACCGGTCGGCGTGCCGTGGTTTGTAAACCATGTAATATTGAAGTAAACCACTTTGTAAGGCCTTAAGGCTTGTACTCATGTATGTACGACATTCATATTTGGTGTATTGGTGGACATTAGTTCTCTTTGTGCTGGGTTCTAAATTGCAACTTATATAAACTACTTCCGCTAGAATGCTCTGTGTAGGACGTTGGATTGGTTGGATGGTTTCCATTGAGTAACCACCCGGTCTGTCTGTGGTATATGACGTCGGGCCCCGGCCGGACCTACTGCTATATGCTATGTGACGGATAGGGGGTGTTACATAGACACTCAAACAATGAGTCCTCAGTTAAGGATATTTGTGGCGACACATCATAGTTGGTGTCGACACATAGAAGTCAACACCGTTGTCGAGACTTAAGTAGTCTGTGTCGACACTTTTCAACAGTGTCGACACATTCAGTGATTGTTGATGCGCCTTTTGACCTTCTTTGTTCAAAAAGGTATAAATAGGTTAACAACAAACCCTGTCGACACGCTCTCCAGATTCTTGAGACCAGAATCTAGTGTCGACAAACTCTCTTGCCTCACATCAGATTTCTCTCAACAACCATGGCGCCAAAGATCGAGGACAATGTCAATGAAGGATATGAACTCGTTCGGAACGCATTTGATGGAGCGGAATCAGAAATTACAGGAGTAATAACCCTAATAGCTGAAAACGGTCTGGAATTCTTAGTTTCTGAACCAACTAAGATTTGGAAGAAAAAAACACTAGAATTCTTTGGTGCTGCTACCCTAGATCAAACTGGACTCAAAATTAGATCCACAGTCTATGGAGTAAAGGTGAAAATCACCCAGAAGAGTTTAAGGAAAGTTCTTCACTTGCCAAGAACACAAGAAGAAGAAGATATACCTACATCTAAGCTAATGGAAGCACTTCAATGGTATGGACTGGATTCCACCATGAAGATTGGCTCAGCTTTGAACAGGAAAGACATAAATATGCAAGGGAAGTTCTTGTCTGAAGTTGTAGGAAAAGTGATTCTCTGTATGTCAGGGGGGTATGATAGGATTTCTGCCTATATGTTCAGCCTTATGACCAGAATCATCTATAGATTAAACACAGATTGGTCAGAAGTCATTTTTGAAAAGATTAAGGAAAGTATAAAGAAGCCAAATCTGGGAAGAATTGTGAGTTTTTATTTAGCTGGAACAATACCTGAAGTGATAGAACAGTCAGCTGGGACTAAGATAAATCACATGAGAAGGATGGACATCAGGATCATCTCCAGGTGGGAGAGGGTATTAACTAAGTACATGCCTACTCCAAAGAAGGAAGCTCCTCCACAGAAGAAGCAAAAGAAATCCACAATGGCTTCTGAACCTTCCAGAAGTTCAGAGGAGCAAGCAGATTTCAGTTCTAATGAGGAAGAGGCTGAAAATGCTGGAAAGTCACCAGTAATAGAAGTAAGAAATGAAGATGCACAGAGGCAGGGGGAGCAACCATCTGCTAGCCCCATCCAACTGGATCCACTCTATGGGGAGCCTCATCTTGAGGAAGAGCCAATACACTTGGAAAGTGATATTGCTACACAAACTATACTTGAGGTAATTCAAGAGGTTAATCAATCAATTCTCAATGATAAAGATGAAACATTAACTGAATCTTTGATTGATGTTGACCAGCCAACTCAACTAAACAGTCAAGCTCAAGATGTTATCATGGAGGATACATTTGCTGCTG
This sequence comes from Platanthera guangdongensis, assembly GCA_039583875.1. Taxonomy (NCBI): domain Eukaryota; kingdom Viridiplantae; phylum Streptophyta; class Magnoliopsida; order Asparagales; family Orchidaceae; genus Platanthera; species Platanthera guangdongensis. Next base: position 27,460,684 of record CM077154.1, on the reverse strand, counting down.
CTAATGCTCCAGAATTAAGTATACCTCAAGTGCCTACTCAACAAGAGTTCACCCTAGAAGAGTTGTTCCCTGATCTATTACAAGCTAACATTGAAGGGGAGCAAGCTGGATTTGAGGGGGAGAAAACTGATTTTGAGGGGGAGCAAGCCAACCTTGAGGGGGAGCAAGTAGGAACTCAAGGGGAGAAAGAAAGAACTGAGGAGCAGCAAGGGACTCAGGGGGAACAACCTAGAACTGAACAGGTATTGCCTCCTAGTCCTCAAGATAGAGTTGATATAGCTAGTTCCTCAGCATCTGAGGATGAAGAAGCTACAAGAGCTAAGAAGAGGAAGCTAATGGTCTTCAAAAGGAGAAGCCAAAACTACAAGAAGGCATTACAAACTGCTGCTCCACAATCTGCCCCAATAGCTGATTACAGTTCCTTATTAGTCTCTCTACAAGTAAAGTTAGATGAACAAAGGATTGCCATGGAGAAGTATATGGATGAGACCCACAAAGATCTACAACTCTCCTTGGCACAAGATATTAAATCTATACAATTTGAAGTTAATCAAAATAAGAAGGAGATGACTGATTGTTTCCACAAAGGAGGCAATGCCGTGGTTTTCCTAGCCACACATCAAGAGAAAATCAAGACTCAAGTTGATGATATAGCTCTTAAACAAGGCTATGTTCTAGAGAATCAACTTAGAATGAATGATAATATGACAGAATCACATAATGTGATTGTTATAGAGATGAAAAAAATTTTGCTACTGCCCAGACTGCAGCAAGGACTACAACCAAGGCAGATTTTGACAGGAAATTACAAGAAGGATTAGTTGCTGTCCAAATAGCTATTAAGGAGTCTCAAAAGACTATTTCTGCACAGCTACTAAAGTTAAAGTCTTTTTATAAAGATGGTGTAAATTTTCTTGATGAACAAATCAAATTTCAAAAAGTTGATCTCAGGGATCATGTTGCAAGAGAAGTCATGAAGGGGGTGAGAGTATTAGTCAAAGCTGGCTCTGATCATGCTAAATGGATGTCTAATAGCATCAGAGCCACCCTTGGATATCGACCCCTCTGTGATGATGACAATGTAGCTGAGTCAGGTATACACCCTGCTTATTTTGGAGGTGAGCAAGCTGAAGTTGCTCAGGTTATTTATCCTCTAGCTGATTTTGAAATGATTCACCAAGAAATATAGTCTATGTACAACCCTCCAGAAGGTGCTCAAAATATTATTATTGAGAAAGTAGACATGCCAGTGCCAGAGGCAGTTTTGAACAACGAGCAAGAAGCTCTATTGTCTAAGAAAAGATTCAGAGAACATGCTGAGTTGAAGCCAGATTTTGAGCAGTGGAGTCCAACATCCAGAAATATTATACTGACTGCTTGGAAAGCTATAAAAGATAGGACCCATGATAGGGGTAAATGGTACTCTGCACAAGAATGGCAAAAACATGAAGCCAGACAAGAAGCCATTGTTCAATATAGAAGAAAGGCTAAAGCTGGGAAGCTACCTCCTAATGCTCAGGAGCCTAGCAAATATTTCCCAAAGCCCTTTCACTACTTTGAAAGGCAAAGAATAAGGGTTGATGAGCAAAATAAGAAAGATCTAAAGGGCAAGAAGCCTGCTGATGATACTGATGTTCCAATACAAGCCAAGGTCCAATCAGCCAAAGGCATAGTTATAAAGGAGACAAATCAGCTTTAGATTAGATTTACTAGCTTTTACAACCTTGTAATCTTTAGTATTAAAAACTATGTAAACTTTTTGATAAGAAACTTTGTAAGCTTTAAAATAAAATAATAATTAATGCTCATTCTGGTTGCATTATTATTCTGTGATGAATTATTATATATGTTTTATTTTAGAAGTTATCATGTCATATAATGCTGTCATACATCATAATGCGTATTTGTTATGAATGGTATATATCATTGACTAAGGGTTATGACTTCTCCAAATAGGGGGAGATTGTTGGGTATATTGGAAAATGTGTACCATATTTGAAGAAGCCTCACCTTACTCAATGATATGCATCAAGGTGTATTTGATGTTGTTTTGAGTTTATATGTGCAGGTTAAGTAAATGCAGGAATGCAGAAAAATTTCTAAGTCCATGTGTCGACACCAGGAGAAGCTGTGTCGACACTTATGAAGGCTTGTGTCGACATTGGAGAAAAGCTGTGTCGACACTTGGAGTTAATTGTGTCGACACTTGGAAAGGCCGTGTCGACACCAGAAGAAACTGTGTCGACATGCAGAGGCAATGTCGACACACAGTGAAGCATTGTCGACATCAATTATGTCGACACCAAGAGGCTGTGTTGACACACATGAATACTTAGTCGACATCAATTGTGTCGACACCAAGAGGCAGTGTCGACACACTGAAGACTTTGTCGACATCAACTGTGTCGACACACAGGACTTGTGTCGACACACACAACAGAGATTCAACAAAGTTAAAGAGAAGTGTTTGTGTCGACACACAGAATCAGTGTCAACACATTCTACAGAAGGCTGTGTCGAGAAGCATTAGCAACAACAAAGGAGATGTGTCGACACCACCAAGGCTTGTGTCGACACTTAGTTCACTTGTGTCAACACTTAGTCTACTTGTGTCGACACATGATGAAGTTCAGTCTCGACATTTTGCTGACAGAGACAGAGTTCAAGAAGTGACTGGATGACTTGACAGCTGCCATTTCTAACCGGTCTACTGCAACTGTCAATGCTGTCAGAAGTTTGTTAGAAACCGGATCAGTCGGTTAACATTGAGAAAGTCTATATATAAAGGCTTTCTCCTTCAACAGGTAATGATTAAGAAAAAAAGAGAATTAACGACCAATCAATACAGAATTCTAAAGAAGTTATTCTTGAAAGATATAGTACCTAAACACCTAGAGCGGGGGGGGGGGGTGAATAGGTGACCAAATTCTTTTTGAATTTTTATGGCAGCAATCAGTTTTTAACACAGAATTTAAACTACTATTGCACAGCAATCACACAGCATTCACAGCAAACCACAGTACACAGAAGACACACAGTTTTATAGTGATTCCCTAAGGTTTGGGTACATCCACTTTCCCCCTTCGCCTATCTAATAGTGTACTAGATTCGGCCCAACTGCTCCACTATCTCAGAACCCAAAACAGGTTCCTACACCTCAGGCCCAAGGCCCTACAACTCAGCTTCTTCACAAAGCCTACACTCAGCCACAAAGGCCTACACTCAGCCACCAAGGCCTACACTCAGCCACCAAGGCCTACACTCAGAGATTTCAATCTCCTACACTCAGGCTCTCAAGCCCTACACTCAGCCTTTATAATTACAGGCTTACAAGACTCAGATCCAAAGGATCCTACAAGATAAAATGAATACAAAATTGTGACTCAACAACTCAGAGAAAAGAGAGAGAAGAGGTGTGAGTTTCTTGATGAGTTCTTGGAAGAACTCAGCTGAAATCAATCTGACTTAGCTTTCTTCAAAGCTTCTTGAAAGTAGAACTCAATAAGATTGACTCCTTCTGCAGTTGATCCTTGATCTCTGCCACTTAAGATCCAGAGTGAATCTGAACCCTTCTTCTCAGCCTGGTTCCAACAGCTGATTTCTTGGATGGAGCTCTCTCTCTCTCCAACTTCTTAGATCTGCACTTAATTCTTCAAGGAATAGCTAGATCTTCTTTGTTGAATACTTGATCAATAATTTGAACCCCACTTCTGTATTCAGCATAAGCCTATTTATAGGCCTTCTTCATGGTAACCGGCTGGTCCGGTCCATAACTGAATTCTGACAACTCTGACAAGTGGAGTAGACCGGCTGGAATGGCAGCTGTCAAGTCATCCAGTCAGTTCTTGAAAATTCTGTAACTGTCTAGAAGTGTCGAGACTATCTATCTTTAAGTGTCGACACTTATAGACCAAGTGTCGACACATGTTGTCTAAGTGTCGACACTAGCCTACAAGGTGTCGACACAACTCCTTGTGTTGTAGATTTTGTATCTCGACACTACTTCTTCTTCATGTGTCGACACTGAAATTGAGTGTCGACACAAGTACTTGTACTTCAGAATTTTGCTGAATTCTTCTAAGTGTCGACACAACACCTTTGTGTCGACACATCTTCATGTGTTGAATCTGTTAAGTGTCGACACTGCTTCTTGGTGTCGACACATATCTTCAGTGTTGTTACTTGTTGAGTGTCGACACATTGCTCTGGGTGTCGACACATTCTTCTTATGTCGAGACTTTGGCTGTGTGTCGACACATTCCCTTAGTGTCGACACTTGTACTTAGAATATTTTTGATGAACTTTGCAGATCTTTACTAAGTGTCGACACAGCTCCTTGTGTCGACACTTTATTCAAGTGTTGAGTCTTCAGCTAAGTGTTGACACATTGTTCTGGGTGTCGACACTTACTTCCAGTGTTGACTCTTCTGCTAAGTGTCGACACATTGTTCTGGGTGTCGACACTTACTTCAAGTGTTGACTCTTCTGCTAAGTGTCGACACATTGTTCTGGGTGTCGACACTTACTTCAAGTGTTGACTCTTCTGTTGAGTGTCGACACATTGTTTTGGGTGTCGACACTTGTACTTAGTCTCTGCTGACTTTAGCTGAGTGTTAACACATCTTCAAGTGTCGACACTTTCTGGTGTAGACACAGTTTCACTGGGTGTCGACACAACTGCTAAGTGTCGACACAACTTCACTGGCTTTTCTTCATTGAGTGTTGACACAGCTCCTTGTGTCGACACTTTCTGTCTGGTGTCGACTCAGCATCCCTTGTGTCGACACAATAACTCCAAGTGTCGATATTGCTTGCCTGGGTGTCGACACAAGTCTTCTTAAGTGTCGACACTTTCCCTCTGGGTGTCGACACATGGACTTAGAAACTTCTTCTTCTTTCCTGCAAATACTTAGCCTGCACAAGTAAACTCAAAACACATCAAATACATTTTGATGTATATCATTGAGTTGGGTGAGGCTTCTTCAAATCAGGTACATTTAGACCAATGTACCCCACAATCTCCCCCTATTTGGAGAAGTCATAACCCTTAGTCAATGATATACACCATTCATAATAAAATTACAAAATGATGTAAAGCAGGATTATAAATCAGGGAAAACATAAACATGTATGAAACAAACATGTACACATAGATTGCATCACAGAACAATTATGAAATAAATTTAACACATAGCAAATTTATTACACAACACATTGTTCCAATACTTTGTCATATTCATATTTCAAAAGTTTACAGAATGGTTATCATCAAAAGATTACATAATAAACTTAAGAAAATTCTAATTCTATTTCTATTCAAGCTCCTTGATCACTATTCCTTTGCCAGCTTGTACTTTGGCTTGAACAGGAGCTTCAGTAACTTCAGCATCAGCAGGCTTCTTGCCTTTCAGATCTTTCTTCTTAAGTTCCTCAGCCTTAATCTTTTGCCTCTCAAAATAATGATATGGCTTGGGAAAGTACTTGCTAGGCTCCAGAGCAGTAGGAGGTAGCTTTCCCATCTTGGCCTTTCTCCTGTATTGGACTATAGCCTCCTGCCTAGTCTCATGCTTTCTCCATTCAGCCTCAGAAAACCACTTGTTCCTGTCTTGAATGTTATACTTTGCAGCTTTCCATGCAGTCAAAATAATGTTCCTAGAGGTGGGGCTCCACTGCTCAAAGTCAGGTCTTTATTCAGCTTGCTCCCTGAAGCTCTTCTTTGATAATCTGGTTTCTTCTTCAGCTTGCTCCTTCAAGATGGCTTCCTGTAAAGCTTCAGAGACAGGCTGAACAACTTTCTCTATTATGACATTGTCCTTACCCCCAGGTGGGCTATACATGGACTGCATGTCAGCATGGATCATGTCAAAATCTGGTGGAGGATAGATAACTTGAGCTACTTCTGGTTGCTCACCTCCAAGATAGGCAGGGTTAATTCCAGATTCTGCTACATTATCATCATCACAAAGAGGAGGATAACCAAGAGTGGCTCTGATGGAATTAGAAACCCATTTTGCATGGTCAGAGACAGCTTTGACTAAGACCATCTCCCCCTTTATGACTTCTCTTTCTATGTGATCTCTTAAGTCATCTTTTTGAAATCTGATTTGGGCATTGAGATAATTAACTCCATACCTGTAGAAAGGTCTTAATCTTTGGAGTTTTTCAGAGATCAGCTTCTGAGAGTCTTGAATAGCAATTGTAATATCAGTTAAGCTCTCTTGCAGTTCTTTATCAAAAGCTGTCATAGCAGTAGCAGTAGAAGTTGTCAGGCCAGCAACAATGTTCTTCATTTCTGTGACAATAGCATTGTGAGATTGTGTCAAATTGTCATTCATTCTTATTTGGTTCTCTAGAACATACTCCTGCTTCTGTGCTATGTCATCTACTTGAGCCTTTATTTTCTCCTGATGAGTTGCAAGATAGACTACTGCATTCCCACCCTTGTGGAAGCAGTCAGTCATCTCCTTCTTATTAAGATTCATCTCAAATCTTATTGACTTAATATCCTGGGCCAAATCAAATTGAAGAGATTTGTGACCCTCATCCACATATGTCTTTATAGCTTTTCTGTGTTCATCCAGTTTAATCTGCATAGCAACCATTAAAGCACTATAATCAATAGTTGGAGTTGGCTGTGATATAGGCTGTGGAGTAACAGTTTGTAGAGCCTTCTTATAATTTTGGCTCCTTCTCCTGAAAACTTGAAACTTTCTTTTCTTAGCCCTTGTAGCCTCCTCATCTTCAGAAGCTGAGGAGCTAGCTATCTCTACCCTCTCCTTAGGTAGCTCTTCAACAGCTTGGGGCTTTTCAGGGTTCTGTCCTTGCAGGCTCTTCAACAATTGGCACTTGCTCCCCCTCAATTGGAGCATTCTCCTCTTCAGCAGCAGCATTATCCTTGTCAAAGTCTTGTTGATCCAGGTTAAGGAACAGATCTGCCATTGTGTATTCTTGTGGAGAATGAGCTGGAGAAATTCTGGGCTCATCTACCACTGGATCAGATACAAACTGAGCTGCAGTAGATTTGTCTTCCATGACAACATCTGGGACTTGACTAGCAGTCTGTGGTTGCTGATAAACATCAGACAAATCAGTATCCTCTATAGGAAAAACTAAAGCATTAAGCTCAGTGATTACCTCTAGGATGATGTTGGTTGCTTGCTCACTCTCAAGAGGAGTGGGTTCTTCCACAACTAGTGGCTCCCCCTAGATGTGATCCTTGTGTATGGGGCTAGATTGAGGTAGCTCCCCCTGGATTTCAGCAACTTCTTGTTGAGCAGTAGACTTCTCTACAGTCTCTTCGTCATGCTCATCAGGTGTGAAGACAACTTGATCTTCACTTTCAGAGCTGCTGGATGGATCCTGAGCCACTGGGGCAGACTTCTTCTTCTTCTTCAGTGGAGTTGCTTTCTCAGGAGTGATCTTCTCAGGGGTTGGCATCTCTTTAGACAACACCCTGTCCCATCTGGAGAAGATCCTCATGTCCATTTTCCTCATATGATTTATTTTAGTGCCAGCAGTCTGACCCATAACTTCTGGTATGCTTCCAGCTAGGTATAAGCTTAAGATTCTGCCCAAGTTGGGCTTCTTCAGGCTTTCCTTGATTTTCTCAAATACTACTATAGACCAGTCAGTTTGTAGATTGAAGATTATTCTGGTCATAATGCTGAACATATGGGCAGACACTCTGTCATGCCCTCCTGGCTTGCTCAATATTACTTTCCCAACAATTTCAGACAGGAATTTTCCTTGACTGTTCATTCCTTTTCTATTGAAGACTAAACCAATCTTCATCTTAGAATCTACTCCACACCAAGTTAGAGCTTCCCTGGTCTTTGAAGCAGTAACTTCATCTTCTTTTTTAGTTCTTGGTAACTGCAGTACTTTCCTCAGACTTTTTGGAGAGACCTTTACTTTTTCACCATGAACCCTGGATTTGATCTTCAATCTAGTGTCGTCTACCTTAGCTCCATTAAGGAATTCCAAGACTTACTTCTTCCAAATTTTTGTTGGCTCTGAAACAAGATATTCTAACCCTGAGTCGGCAACTAGGGTTATTACAGTCTTGATCTCATGATCGGCATCATCAAAAGCATTGCGCACCAGCTCGTAACCTTCGTTGACATTCTCCTCTAGCTTTGGCGCCATTAGGGTTTGATGAATTTGACTGGAGAGAAGAGAGGTGTCGACACACAAGTTTTGGACTCGAAACTATTGAAAGCGTGTCGACAGTCTAAGGCAAAACCCTATTTATACAATTCTAATTTTGAAGATGAAAAGGCGGGCAGCCAACTTAAATTGTGTCGACATTGGCAAAAAGTGTCGACACTGACTTATAATGTCTCGACACCTATGTGTCGACACAAGTTTAGTCAACAGATTATATGTGTCGACACTTGATTATGTGTCGACACCACTTAACTCGACACATAGTCGATACTTTACTGAGATAATTCTGAGTAAACACTTAGTGTCGACACCACCTTGGTTGTGTCGACACCTACTTGTCATGTGTCGACACTAATATTCTGAAGTGTCGACACCAACCTTCTAGATGTGTCGATACCTTTTCCCTGAAGTGTTGACACCAATTTTCTGTGTCGACACAGATATCTCTATGTGTCGACACCTTTTTACTTAGCCATTTCCAATGCTATAAACTTACTCTAAATTTATCATTCCTAGTTCAATCTTAAACCTATTGAACTTAGTTTCTTCTAGGGGCTTAGTATACATATCAGCTAGTTGATTATCTATTTTAACATATTCTAGTAAAATATCCTCTTTCTCTACATGCTCCCTAAGAAAATGATATTTTATCTCAATATGTTTAGTTCTACTATGTGAAACAGGGTTATGTGCAATTGAAATAACACTTGTAGAATCACAGAAGAGTGGAGTTCTACTTACCTGAAATCCATAGTCCTCAAGCTGATGTTGTATCCACAGAAGTTGAGCACAGCAACTTCCTGCAGCCATATATTCTGATTCTGCAGTGGAGATAGCCACACTTGTTTGCTTTTTGCTACTCCATGAAATCAGTCTCCCACCTAGGAATTGACAGGTTCCAGTTGTGCTTTTTCTGTCTTCTTTGCATCCTACAAAGTCTGCATATGAATAACCTGTTAGATCAAAATCCTCATTCCTAGGGTACCAGAGGCCTAGATAAGGAGTGCCCTTTAGATATCTCAATATCCTTTTGACTGCAGTCAAATGAGACTCTTTAGGGCAGGCTTGATACCTTGCACAGACACATGTAGCATACATGATATCTGGTCTACTTGCAGTCAAGTATAATAGGGAGCCAACTATCCCTCTATACAAGGTTTCATCTACAGGCTTCCCTGCATCATCCTTGCTAAGAGACATACTTGACCCCATAGGAGTCTTCATGGTGCTGGATGAATCCATACCATACTTCCTTATGAGTTCTAGGGTGAACTTGGACTGGCATATGGATAAACCACTCTCAGTCTGTCTTACTTGGAGACCCAAGAAGAACTTTAGCTCTCCCATACTACTCATCTCAAATTGACCTTGCATTAGCTTTGCAAATTTTTTGCAAAAGCTATTTTCAGTAGACCCAAATATAATGTCATCTACATATATTTGGACTAGTATTACTTTGCCTCTAGATTCCCTAAGGAATAGAGTCTTGTCTATTTTCCCCCTTGTGAACTTATTCTCAATGAGGAAACTAGACAGGGTTTCATACCAAGCCATAGGGGCTTGCTTTAACCCATATAAAGCTTTCCTAAGTCTATAGACATGATTAGGTAGAGTTGAATCAACAAAACCTGAGGGTTGTTCCACATAGACCTCTTCTTTAAGATTACCATTTAGAAATGCTGACTTGACATCCATTTGGTAAACTTTGAATCCTTGAAATGTTGCATAGGCCAGGAACATTCTTATGGCATCCAGTCTGGCTACTGGAGCCAAGGTTTGATCAAAATCATTACCTTCTTCCTGCCTATATCCTTTAGCAACCAATCTTGCTTTGTTCTTAATGATGACTCCTTGCTCATCCATCTTGTTCCTATAGATCCACTTAGTTCCAATTATATTGTGGTCTTTAGGTTTAGGAACAAGCTCCCAGACCTTGCATCTCTTGAACTGATTAAGTTCTTCTTGCATTGCCTTAATCCAAAGAGGGTCTTTGATGGCTTCTTCAAACTTCTTTGGTTCAACTTGGGATAGAAAGCTGGAGTAGATTGCTGCATTCAGGTTTCTGCTCCTTGTTTGTACCCCTTGTCTTGGATCACCAATGATTTGCTCAGCTGGATGATCTCTTAGATGCCTATTGGCTGGAGGCATCCTGGCTTCAGGTTGAGCTTCTTCAACATCTTCATCATGCTGTACTCCTTGAACTTCATCAATAATTAGTACATGTAGTTCTCCCCCTGGACAACAGCCACTGTCTTCTACCTGCTGTCTTGCAGTAGGTTCTACTTCTATAGTGAGCTTGTCCATCTTCTTTGTTAAACCTGTGGGGCTGCATACACTACTAGACAACTCGTTGTTAATAAGACTAGTTTCATCAAATACTACATGTACAGTCTCTTCTACAACTTGAGTATACAAGTTGTAGACTCTATAAGTCTTACTATTGTTGCTGTATCCAACAAAAATTCCATTTTGGGACTTGGCAGCAAACTTAGTTAAGTAAGACTTTCCAATGTTAAGTATGAAGCACTTACAACCAAAGATCCTGAAGTAGGATAGGTTTGGTTTCCTGCCTTTCACAACCTCATAGGGGGTCTTGTTGAGACTTTTAGTTATGGTAGCCCTATTAATAACATGGCATGGAGTATTGACTGCTTCAGCCCAGAAGTATTCTGGTAGTGATGTATCACTTAATAGGGTCCTACCAGCCTCAATCAAGATTCTATTCTTCCTCTCAGCAATGTCATTTTGCTGAGGTGTTCTTGGTGAAGAAAACTCTTGAAATATCCCTAATTCTTCACATAGTTTTGTCATGCTATCAGACTGAAACTCAGCACCATGGTCACTTCTTATTTTGACCACTGTACTATTTAGTTCATTCTGAATTTGTCTAACAAAGCTATAGAAGACATTGGGTGTTTCAGATTTCTGTCTTAGAAAGAACACCCAGGAGAACCTTGAGTAGTCATCTACAACTACAATGGTATAGACCTTCCTACCTAGGCTGTGAACTGGCATTGGACCAAAGAGATCCATATGCAAGAGGTATAAGCACCTCACAACAACTTTGTTCTCAATGCTTCTAAAGGTGGATCTAGTCTGCTTGCCCTTTTGACAAGCTGAGCAAATACCATCTTTAACACACTTAACTTGAGGACCATTCCTCACTAACTCTTTGCTAAAGAGTTTGCCAATTGTCTTGTAGTTTAGATGGGCTAGCCTCTTGTGCCATTTGACACAATGAGAGACTTTCTCATCAGCTACAAGACACACTTGAGAACCATTGGTCTCACACATAATGTCTAAGCAGTAGACATTTCTTTTTCTATAGCCAGTCAAAATGATCTCTTGATCATTTGACCTCTTGATATGACAACCATCCTTAACAAATGAGATGTCATATCCTAAATAACTTAATTGACTTATACTAATTAGGTTGTGTTTCAAACCTTTAACATAAGCCACTTGAGTAATGGTAACTAAGTTACTAGAAATGTTACCAAACCCTTTGATGATTCCTTTTTCAGATCCACCAAAGGTGACTTTTGGACCATACTTAATTGGTGTGTAGTCCTTTAGTAATTCCCTTGTTCCAGTCATATGTCTGGAACATCCACTGTTCAAGTACCATATAGGGGCATGGCCACTTGGACTCACCTGCAAAATAGATTAATGAACCTTAGAACCCAAAGAATTCTTGGGTCCTTGGTACTTGTTAGATTACATCCTGACAAGGCTACCTGCTGGTCTTCCATCAGGCAGTTTGCTACTCACTTTGGCACTAGCATTGTGCCAACAGTCCATTGCAAAGTGACCAACCTTGCCACAGCACCAACACTCAAACTTATTGTACCTTTGCTTAGGTACTGTCTTTGCTGTTTTATCTACAGCAGACTTGTTGAGAGTTGGGGCTTTGCCCTTGGACTTGGACTTGGACTGAACAGTCCTAGCAGGTCTAGTAAATCCCAGTCCAGCTTTACCTTTTTGATGAACAAATTCATCAATCAAGGGTAGAACTGACTTAGGTTTAGAAAACCTATCAACTAAGTCCTTCTCCTTCTGAAGATTAATCTCCAGACTCTTGATTTGATCATTCTTAAATGATATAGTTCCCATCTGAATCACAGTTATGTGCTTCAGTCTGGCTATCTCATTAAGCTTTTGATCAAATAACTTCTCAGAATCTGTTGCTGCAGCTTTGAGATTTGTAATTTCCTTTGCCTGAATTTTGGCTAGGGACTTGCTCTTCTTGTAAGCTTGCAACAGTACTTTATATTCATCTATTAACTGATGAATATCTTCTTCAGACTCAGATGCACTCTCATCACTTGATGATGGTGAATCTGAATCTGTACTGGCACAAGAAATTGAACTTAAAGTTGAACTTTGTACCTTACTAGGTCCTGACTGCTCCAGGATTTTGTCATTTTCAGTCAATGCCATTAGTCTTTGGCACTGACAGTCTTCTTGTTCATAAATAGAATTCATAATCTGCATGAACTCTTCTTTTTCTTCCTCAGCAAACAGCCCTATATATGCCTCAGCATCTGACTCAGTTTCTAAAGAAGAAATATCTGACAGACTCTTGTCCTTTTTATCAACAAAAGACTTCTCCTTCTTGCCCTTGTATTGAGTCCTTTTCTTTTCACTAGACTCCTTCCTTTTTTTGGACAATCTGCTATGACATGCCCTTGTCTATTACAGCAATAACACACAATTTTTGATAGTGTAGCTTTGCTAGACTTGGACTTTTTCCTGTCTTTCTTTGAAGACTTCTTTTTCTGATAAGAGTCTTCCTTTCCATGTGAAGTAGATGGCCTTGTCTTCCACTATTTCTTCTTTAAGAATTTCTGAAAATGTCTTGTGAAGGCAGCAAAGTTCTCATCACTTTCACTGCTTTCAGACTTTGTGCTAACTGACTCATCTGACTCAGATTCAGCAACCTTTGGAGGTGGAGTAGGTGACTTACCTCTGTACTTTCTGGGGGCTTCTGATTTAAAGGCCACTATTCTTTCCTTGTGTTCAATTCTTGTGGATTTCTCCTCTTCTTTCCTCACCAGCAACTGTATTTCATAGGACAACAGTTTGCCAAAAAGTGTTGGTGGAGGAATTTCTCCCAGCTTTGCCATTTCCCTGATGGCACAGATCTTGGTGTCCCAATCTTTAGTTAGGGACCTTAGAAACTTATCATTGAGTTCATAATTACTGAACTCTCTGCCATAGGACATGAGTTCATTCACTATCCTGTAGAACTTCTTATAGCACTCAGTTATGCTATCACCCTTTCCTTGTCTAAAACTTTCATACTTTTGATTTAGCAAGGATTTTCTGTTTTGCCTAACTTCTTCAGAACCTTCCATATACATAATAAGAGTATCCCACATCTCTTTGGCTGTCTTACAGTGTATTAGATTCTGAAAAGTTGCATCATCTATGGCACTCACTATAATGTTTTGAGCCCTTTTGTCCATGGTGGCTAGAACAATCTCATCCTTTGTCATTTCAGAGAAATCCTTTGGTGTTCTCTGATTTGCATCTAATACTAACACCTTCATGGGCACATATGGCCCTTCCTTTACTGTGATATAAATTCTAGGGTCTGAAGCTTCCATAAAGAGTCTCACCCTTTCCTTCCAGATTCCAAAGATTTCTTTCCTACATATAGGTAGCTTCATGGATCCCAATTCCTTGTGATTTTCAATGGAACCCATAGTTCTTGATGTTCTTGATGCTGTTATTGACTTAGACTGAATCTGACAACAGAATCTACTCAGACAGTTATGTCCCTTTTTGAGTAACCTCACTCTGATACCACTTAAAAGATATAGTACCTAAACACCTAGAGGGGGGGGGGGTGAATAGGTGACCAAATTCTTTTTGACTTTTTATGGCAGCAATCAGTTTTTAACACAGAATTTAAACTACTATTGCACAGCATGTAACAGTCCAAATTTCGGAAATAGGAATTTTTGGGTGACACGGCCTGGGACACGGGCGTGTCCCAGGGCGTGTCAGCTGACACGGTCGGCGACACGGGCGTGTCGCAGGGCGTGTCGAGGTTATGTCGATGATCGGGCTTTATCTCGACGATTTTTCGCTCGACGATGTGTCGAGAGGAGACACACGGCCCAGGACACGGGCGTGTCCAAGGCCGTGTCGTATGCTCGACGACTGTTACTCGACGATCGTCGAGTGTCGAGACGTGAGTGTCGAGAGGTTGAACACGGCCTATGATACGGGCGTGTCACAGGGCGTGTCAAATCGGGTCGACGAACTCAGCCTGCCGAAGAATTTCGACAGGGCGTGTCTTTGTGCCGTGTCAGGGCACACGGCCTGGGACACGGGCGTGTCACAGGCCGTGTGAAGTCTCGGGATGATTTGGGATATTTTTCGCCCAGGCACACGGCCATAGATACGGTCGTGTCTGCAGGCGTGTTGGTGACACGCCCCATGACACGGGCGTGTTCCATGGGCGTGTCATTGGTTTAGATAAGTCGGTTGACCACCGCTTGAGGCACACGGCCTGGCACACGGCCGTGTCAGAGGCCATGTCGGGTCAAAATCAGTGTTTTTGGCAGAATCGTGGCCGTCCATTCCTTCAGCCCGGATCCAAGGGCTGAAGTTTCTTTCCTCTTCTCCTAAAGGCCGAAATCTGAGAAGTTATTCTCATTTACTTGGCCTTGATCTTTCTTCAAGTTAAGAGAGAAAGGGAGAGAGAAAGGAGGAGGAAGAAGGAAAGGGGGCTGCTGCTGGTGGTGCTGCTGGTTACCGACGAGAAATCCGAAGCCGGCGTTGCGGAGGAAACGCTCTTGCGAGTCTTGCAAGCAAGCTTTGAGGTCATGGCACCAAAGCGGTCGTCAAGGGTAACGACTTTTCTTCCTAGCCATGTGAAGGCTTCTTTTTGGCATAGCTTTGTGATTTCCCCCACCAAGAGGTGGCTGATATTGGAAATCCTTGGGTGGATACTTGAAATCCCCTTTGTTAGCATATAGATCCGGAAATGGAGTACGGAATAGGCATGCTGTGTGAAGCCCATCTAGACAGGTTGGTCTGGATTGGTGATGTTGCATACGAACCGGAGAAGACTCCGTGATAACGTGTAGGTTAAGGAGTCTACGGGTTATGCCTGCGAAAAGGAGTAGCAGGAAGTACTGGGGTGGTAGCCCAGGAAAAAATAACCATGTGATGTTTTTGGGTCCAACCTGTGAATGAGGCACAGGAAGTACTGGTGTGACCAGGAAAGGCCCTTTGTGATGCTTAATGTCGTAGGGTGTCCACCTGTGAAGCGAGTAACAGGAAGTACTGGCATGATAGCTAGGAAAGACCCCTGACATTTGTGTTTGTGCGGTGTCCACCTGTGAAGAGAGTCACAGGAAGTACTGGGAGGCCCAGGAAAGACCCGCTGTTGTGCTAAGGAAATGGGTATAGCGAAATACCCAGGCTTGGATGCCAAGAACAGGATTGGTGAGACCGACCCGCACCTTTGATATAGCCATGAGTACGCTGTACTCGGAGAAGGCCAGGCGATTTGAGCAACGGGGGGTGGAGGATCCGACCTGCGCTATGTCCGTCCGACGTAAGACCAAAAGGTGCGGTCTGTTGGAGCGCATAGCAAGAGTCTTCGGCCTGCATGCCATGACATAATGTGGGGCTACGGGCCATCCCGGTGTAGGAATAATAACTCCGGATGCATGCCATGGAGTAAATGCTCAAGATATTTACCGTTGGGTTGTGACCCGAATACGGTGGTGGGCAAGAGCTTTGCCAGAACACCAAGAATATGCACCGAGTGCACGGACCGTTGGGCCGGGTGGCGAACGGTTGTGATGGCTTGTGTGCGTGAAAGCACATTTTGATGATATATCTTGCCATACTTGTAATTTGATATGCCTGCAGGGAAGAGTACCGCTGCCCCGAGAGAAGGGGTAGGGTCGTTATAATTTGGTCAGCTGAACGCTGACCGTTGCTTTTGTTTGCCACCATTGGGTGGATTGTCCCTGTACAGGTGCTGGAGAGCCGAGCGGGACGCATAGAGGTTGATGTTCCAGCTACTGTTGCTGCTACTGCTGCTAGCCCTCGAAGGCTATCTGTGTTGTTGTGTGTTTTCTTTCATTGTGGCCGGCCTGCGCGCCAATTTGTTTAGGCCACTGTTTGATAGCCATGTAAGGCCATAAGGCCAACTCTTTTGACTTGTTATATGATATTCCTATATGGTATAAAATGTGGAGTTGTATGTTTGGACATTCATGAGGAGTTCACGTTTGTAGTCTAGGCTTCCGCTAGAATGATTTGTGATAGGTGTGATGCGCTACTCTGGTATCATCCTGTACCTTCACCGCCTGTTTTGTGATATATACTGTGGGGCCCCGGCCGGACCTTCTAGAATATACCATATGAACGGATGGGGTTGTTACACAACAATCACACAGCATTCACAGCAAACCACAGCACACAGAAGACACACATTTTTATAGTAGTTCCCCAAGGATTGGGTACATCCACTTTCCCCCTTCGCCTATCTAGCAGTGTACTATATTCGGCCCAACTGCTCCACTATCTCAGAACCCAAAACAGGTTCCTACACCTCAGGCCCAAGGCCCTACAACTCAGCTTCTTCACAAAGCCTACACTCAGCCACAAAGGCCTACACTCAGCCACCAAGGCCTACACTCAGCCACCAAGGCCTACACTCAGAGATTTCAATCTCCTACACTCAGGCTCTCAAGCCCTACACTCAGCCTTTATAATTATAGGCTTACAAGACTCAGATCCAAAGGATCCTATAAGATAAAATGAATACAAAATTGTGACTCAATAACTCAGAGAAAAGAGAGAGAAGAGTTGTGAGTTTCTTGATGAGTTCTTGGAAGAACTCAGCTGAAATCAATCTGACTTAGCTTTCTTCAAAGCTTCTTGAAAGTAGAACTCAATAAGATTGACTCCTTCTGCAGTTGATCCTTGATCTCTGCCACTTAAGATCCAGAGTGAATCTGAACCCTTCTTCTCAGCCTGGTTCCAACAGCTGATTTCTTGGATGGAGCTCTCTCTCTCCAACTTCTTAGATCTGCACTTGATTCTTCAATGAATAGCTAGATCTTCTTTGTTGAATACTTGATCAATAATTTGAACCCCACTTCTGTAGTCAGCATAAGCCTATTTATAGGCCTTATTCATGGTAACCGGCTGGTCCGGTCCATAACTGAATTCTGACAACTCTGACAAGTGGAGTAGACCGGCTGGAATGGCAGCTGTCAAGTCATCCAGTCAGTTCTTGAAAATTCTGTAACTGTCTAGAAGTGTCGAGACTATTTGTCTTTAAGTGTCGACACTTATAGACCAAGTGTCGACACATGTTGTCTAAGTGTCGACATTAGCCTACAAGGTGTCGACACAACTCCTTGTGTTGTAGATTTTGTATCTCGACACTACTTCTTCTTCATGTGTCGACACTGAAATTGAGTGTCGACACAAGTACTTGTACTTCAGAATTTTGCTGAATTCTTCTAAGTGTCGACACAACACCTTTGTGTCGACACATCTTCATGTGTTGAATCTGTTAAGTGTCGACACTGCTTCTTGGTGTCGACACATATCTTCAGTGTTGATACTTGTTGAGTGTCGACACATTGCTCTGGGTGTCGACACATTCTTCTTCTGTCGAGACTCTGGCTGTGTGTCGACACATTCCCTTCGTGTCGACACTTGTACTTGGAATATTTTTGATGAACTTTGCTGATCTTTACTAAGTGTCGACACAGCTCCTTGTGTCGACACTTTCTTCAAGTGTTGAGTCTTCAGCTAAGTGTTGACACATTGTTCTGTGTGTCGACACTGACTTCCAGTGTTGACTCTTCTGCTAAGTGTCGACACATTGTTCTGGGTGTCGACACTTACTTCAAGTGTTGACTCTTCTGCTAAGTGTCGACACATTGTTCTGGGTGTCGACACTTACTTCAAGTGTTGACTCTTCTGTTGAGTGTCGACACATTGTTCTGGGTGTCGACACTTGTACTTAGTCTCTGCTGACTTTAGCTGAGTGTTAACACATCTTCAAGTGTCGACACTTTCTGGTGTAGACACAGTTTCACTGGGTGTCGACACAACTGCTAAGTGTCGACACAGCTTCACTGGATTTTCTTCATTGAGTGTCGACACAGCTCCTTGTGTCGACACTTTCTGTCTGGTGTCGACTCAGCATCTCTTGTGTCGACACAATAACTCCAAGTGTCGACACTGCTTGCCTGGGTGTCGACACAAGTCTTCTTAAGTGTCGACACTTTCCCTCGGGGTGTCGACACATGGACTTAGAAACGTCTTCTTCTTTCCTGCAAATACTTAGCCTGCACAAGTAAACTCAAAACACATCAAATACATTTTGATGTATATCATTGAGTTGGGTGAGGATTCTTCAAATCAGGTACATTTATACCAATGTACCCAACAATTCTGATACAGAATACAAATAGAAGAAGATTTTCGTCAAGAAGATCAAAGAAGAAGTTGGAGAGAGAGAGCTCCATCTATTGAAGAGTTGTTGCTAAACCAGGCTGCTAAGAAGGGTTCAGATTGTGATCTGAATATCAAGAAAGAAGCTGATTGAAGATCAACTTCACAGGAGATTCAACCCTACTGAGTTCAGATTCAAGAAGCTTTGAAGAAAGCTAAGAGTGGTTGTTCTCTGCCATCAGTTTCTTCCAAGAACTGATCAAGAAGCCATCCATCCATTCTCTCTCTACCAGGGTGGTGGTAAAATACTTTGTAAATCAATTTGCTGTAGGATCTTTATAGATCTGAGTTGTAAGCCTGTGTTTATAAAGACTGAGTGTAGGAGAGTATTTTCTCTGAGTGGTAGGCCTTGTTGAAGGCTGAGGTAGGGCTATGAGCCTGAGTTGTAGGAGATTGTGATCTCTGAGTAGTAGGCCTTTTTGAAGGCTGAGGTAGGGCAGATTGCCTGAGCTGTAGGAGTGTGGACTCACTCTGAGTTGTAGGAGCCCTGTTGGGGTTCTGAGCTACTGTAAGTGAAAGTGTGAGTTAGATCTGATATACTCTAGAGGGGGGGGGGGGGTGAATAGAGTATGTTGCTTAAAAACTTTTACAATAGTTGTTGTATTCTAAATATGAACAGGGAAGCAAATAGTAAATCTAATCACAGAGCAACCTAGTCACAAAACAATCAAAGCCAGAAACAAAAATAAAGTCCAGCACCTAGAAGACACAAGGAGCTATAGTGGTTCCCCTAAACTTGGGTACATCCACTCTTCTACCACCCTAGGTAGGAATCCACTGCAGGATGAGTTGATCAGGTGTCCTGGGCACCAATGAGCTTTTGATAAGGTGCTCAAAAACCAAACCAGATTTTTTGATCAGGTGTCTTGCCACCAATGAGCTTTTGATAAGGTGCTCAAAAACCAAACACAAAATTTTGAAGGGAGTTTGAAAAACCCTTTACAGAGGTGGGGATGAGAGAGTGATGGAAGTATTCTCTTTCTCAAAGCAGCTGAGAAGACTATGTGGATATTTATGTTGTCAAAGCTCCCCCTGAGATCTATAGTTGTTCAGGAAATGAAGCTTTGCAGTAGGGTGATAAACCTTCAGAAATTGATCTCCAGCAAATGATGATTTCAGCAACAGCTGAAATGTGAGGTGTCTGGAGTCTTGAATGATGATTGCCTTGAACACTTGAATCAAAAGAGATTTGAAGATTTCAGATGGTTGATCTCTTTTAGTGATGGTGTTCTTGTATGAATCCTTTTAGATAGAGAATGTCTGTAACTCTTTTTCTTTCTCTTGTGTGATTGTGGTTGTGAGAGTTATTGCAGAAAGATTTGCAGAGAATGAATATTGCAGAATATGTGTCTCTCCCTTGTTCTTATTTTTGTTCTCTACTGGATTGCTATTACAGAAGTTTTTGATAATTCATTTTTATTCTCTTAATGTCTGAATAGAAATGATCCATTGTCAAGATAGCCGTTGGCCTGTCATAAATGACTTCCTTAATTTCTTTTGTCTTCTGGGGGAAAGTCCAATGAAACATTCCTTGATAATCCCTTGAAACTTGCTCCAGAATAAATGAAAATGGCTACAAAATCTTCTGAATTAATTGCTGAGAATAACTCCTTAACTGTTCTGAATTTGAATCTTGAAAGTCGTTGAACTCTTCAGAAAAACATCGAACTGAGCTCTACTATCGTCGAACTGAGCTCAACGATTTGGACTTATACAGAAAGAGAGATCGCCGATTTGAGCTCAACTATCGTCGAACTGAGCTCAGAGATTGAGAACCAAACTGGAGTCAAGATCGTCGAACTGAGATCGAAGATCGTCAAATGGAGTTCGACGATTTGTTGAAGTTGAGCTCAGCGATCGTCGAATGGAGTTCGACGATCCGTCGAAGTTGAGCTAAACGATCATCGATAGGAGTTCGACGATTCGTCGTACTGAGCTCGACGAAATGACTTAGTCTCCAAACTGAAAAACATTGGTCTTGAGGGCAGCTTCCAAACCTAACTACTAACCCTTAGACTCAATTCTAATTGACCTTTAGATCTATACAAAGAGGTCAAAAACAGGTTTCCTAAAGACATAGTGATCCTGACCTAAATTAGTAATAGGGTGTTTCAACAATCTCACCCTAATTGGGTTAGGATTACTATTTACAGAAATTGGAGAGAAAAAAAACAACATACAAAGCAACAATATAACAAACAACAACATTGCAGAATCACCGATATAATATCTTAGACAGATCAGAAATCAGAATAATTGTCACATTACAGAATTACTCTTTCTCCTTGCTCTTTATAAGTTTAATTTCTCTATTTGGATTAAGAGCTTCCTTCTTTGATCTTCTGTCATCAGCTGCACCTAGAGATGTTTGTTGTTTAGGCCTTGGTACTACAGCTTCAGGGTGCAGCTCCATGTATCTTTCAGAATCAAAAAACTTGCTGGAGGCATATCTTTCAAGTTCCTTCTTTCTTTGTTCTGACAAGGTAGTAATGCTGGAGGTGTCCTTGCCATGCTCTCTGGCTTTCTTAATCTGATCCAAGACAGCTAATTCCTTCATTCTAGCAGTCCATGCAGTAGGATTATTCTCTAGATCCTCAAAAGGCACTGGTGGCTCATATCTGTTGGAGGGATTGTTTGGAGGAGCTCAGGAGGAGACTAATTCTTTCAACTTATAAGGAAATGGACCTGAAGTAGTGTCAAATAAACCTGGTCCTTCCCTTGAGTAAGGATGTTGCCTGGAGTAACATTTGGAATAAACTTGAAGTTCTCTTTGGTTTCCTCTATAATTTCCTCTCCTAGATTGAGAGCCTCTGGATTGGCTTCCCCTATATTGAGATCTTCCTTGAGGCTGATAGGGGGTTTGACTTTTAGTAGAAGGATGAACAGTAGAGCTACCACATGCACCTGCATCAGGAGGAGGAGGTGGAGGAGGATGATGGAACTGAGAGGAACCTTTCTCATATTTCCTCTTCTTCTTCATAGCCTTTAGTTGATTCTTGGAATATTACATCCAATGTTCAGTTATAGGGCAGTCATGCAGAATATAGGAGGGAATGTCATTTGTATCTTTGACTTTAGCTGGAGGAACTCTTTTCATAGCTTTGCTTCTTGCTTTTCTTTTCCTTTCTATAGTTGCTGAGGAGTCATCAGAATCAGTTCTGAACTGATCACTTTCAGAACTTTGTTAATCATATAAAGCATCAATCCTTTTTAGATAATCTTTCTGTTGTTGGGTTGGAGCAGAGGTAACAGTAGTGACAGGAATTGTAGCAGCAGCAGTAGAAGCAGAAATAACACTAGCAGAAGTTGTAGCAGCAGCAGTAGATACAGCAGATACAGAACTTTCAGGAGCAATACTCTCAGAAGATATAGCAGCAGTAGTAACAGCAGCAACTGGGGCAGCAGCAGATCCAGAGAAAACAGTTTCAGATACAAAAACATCAGCAGGGGCAACAACATTAGTGACAACAGGCTCAAAGTCATATGCCTCTGTCATATGTATATCCTTAGAGATTAAATCAACAGAATTGTTAGCAATATCAACAATATCAGCAGCAGCAATAGAAACAACAACATTATTGTCAGCAGGAGTAGCAGCAGTATGATCATTGGAAACAGAAGGCTCAGCAGTATATAGGGAATTTATATAAGAGCGAATTAAGCTGGTATCACAGCTTGAGAAGGGCACAATGGCCTTAGATAGATCTTCAGATGGCTGGACTGTAGTGCTTACTGGGAGACAGTTGAAATAAACTGAATCAAAAACTGATAAAAGTGACCTGAGGTCCACTGAGAAAACTGCAACCTGAGGTGGTGTTGAAGCTTGAGCTTGAGTTGAAGTAACAGAAGCAGCAGCAGGCAGGCAATCTAACATATTCATGAGGCATCTCCCCCTACCTAGATTCAGAGAGAGCTGAATCAAGGCACCCAAAGGAAGGGATTGCCTGAGGAGGAAAGATGGAGGTGAGCCTGGCAGATAAGTCTGCAACTAACTTGAAGAGTGGAGCCAAGGAGGTCTCCAACAGAAGTGAGAGCCTGAGAGCTATCAGCTCATACAGTTTGTCAGCTAAGGCTGAAATATCTACATGCTCAGTAGGGATTTGAGCAGAGGTAGAGAATGAAGGTGGAGCAACTGGTGATGTTGGTGGAGAGCTGGTGTATGGGGGAAAGGAGGGTTGAGGTGTGGGGATTGTGGAAATGGAAGAAAGGGGAATGAAGATAGAAGGTGTGAAGGAGGGTTGAGCAATGATGTGGATGAGGAGGGTAGATCAGGAGGGGATGAAGGTGAATCATCCATGAAGGAATCATCTAGAAGATTGAATGATGGAAGGTGAGATGATGTGTCAATATCTGGTTGAGGGTAGTGATGTAAAGGATGGAAGATTTCTTCGGTGAGAGTAGGGATTGGAGATGGAATTGAAGTAGGAGATGGGCTGGAAATAATGATGGTGGATGAGATTTGAGTGGTGGAGGTGACTGGTGGAGATGAAATAGGAGTAGGAGGAGGAGGAGGAGAAGCAGCAGGCAAGTCTTCCGCAGGGGCAGAGACTTGAGGGGAAGAGACTACAACAGTCCTTGTGCCTGAAGCTGTAGCTGCAGAGGACCTGCTGGGCTTCACTATCTGTCTGTCCCACTTGCCAAAGAGGGCACAGGAGAGCCTCTTAGAGGCATTGATATGCATCCCATTTGATACAAGCAGGGCAGGGCATGTGTTTTGAAGAAACAGCCCTAGAATCCTTCCATAATTCACAAAATTCTTATTGATCTTCTTCTTAATCAGATCAATGAAGATCTCTCCCCAGTTTAATTTTTTCTTATCCACTAAGGCTCCATCAAGCACAGCTGATACCTGGAGATGGTATCATGAGCTGAATGCTTGGCCAAAAGCACTTTTCCCACTACATCAGCTAAAAATCTGTATTCAACAGCTAAATTCTTTTTCAGCAGCTTGCTAGGGTTTGCATCAGAATGACCCATTCTATCAAGCATAGTAGTAAATTCTTCTCCAGACATTTCAACAGAATCTCTTCCAGAATTCAATTCAAAAATCTCGGTCAGAATAGCAGGTGTAAGAGGTACCTGGGTTCCAGAAATTGATCCAACAACTGTATTTTGGTCTTGGTTGTGGGCAGTATAGACCCACTCCATGATTTCATCTGCAGGCAATTTGATTCTGGTGGACATGATAGCAACAAGCTTTTATTTCTTGAACAGTTCTAGAATGTCTTGGAAGATTTGATCACTGGTGCTGAAAGAATCCATGTCAATATCGAAACCTGCATCGAATTTCATGGCGGCCAGAACGGCGACAGAGACGGCCATGGTTTCCTGCAAACAATAAACAACCAAATGACCAAGTGTAGAGATGGTTGGAGGGAAAGAGAAAATTTGCAGAGAGATTGAAAGCACAAAAGGAGAACGACGGCCGAAAAATGAATTTTATATTAGGGTTCGACGCAGAAAAAGAAAGATCGTTGAACTCAGTTCGACGATCGGGGCTTCTAAAGGAATTCCCTAGGGCTCACTTGGAATCTAGCACATATGCATGTAGCAAACATTATGTCAGGTCTACTAGCTGTAAGGTATAGTAAAGAGCCAATCATTGCTCTGTATATTGTCTGATCAACAGGTTTCCCATGTTCATCAGCATCTAATACAACATTGGTAGGCATAGGTGTTTTCATACAAGATGCTTCAGACATACCAAATTTCTTGACCAATTCATTTGCATACTTGGTTTGAGAAATAAAGATTCCTTCAGCATGTTGTCTGACTTGCAATCCTAGAAAGAAGGATAGCTCACCCATGCTACTCATTTCAAATTTAGAATGCATTAGGTTGGAGAACCTTCTGCACAAATTTGAATCAGTAGAGCCAAAAATAATATCATCTACATAGATCTGTACTAGTAGGGTATGAGACTTATGGGTTCTAATGAAAAGATTTTGGTCTACTCTACCCCTTATAAATTCATTTTCTAGAAGGAAGCATGCTAGGGTCTCATACCATGCTCTAGGAGCTTGCTTGAGACCATATAATGCTTTGTTCAGCTTAAAAACATAATCAGGATAGGTTGGAGAGATAAAACCTGGAGGTTGTCTGACATAGACTTCTTCTTTGATGTCTCCATTGAGAAATGCACTCTTTACATCCATCTGGTATACTTTGAAACCTTTATGTGCTGCATATGCTAAGAAGATTCTAATGGCCTCCAACCTTGCAACTGGTGCAAAAGTCTGGTCATAATCTATGCCTTCTTCTTGAGAGTACCCTTGAGCAACTAGCCTTGCCTTGTTCCTTACAATTACTCCTTGATCATCCAATTTGTTTCTGAACACCCACTTTGTTCCAACAATAGAGTGATCCTTAGGCCTTGGCACTAGTTCCCAAACTTTGTTCCTTTCAAATTGATGCAACTCTTCTTGCATTGCAATGATCCAGTGTGGATCTTGCTCTGCATCTTGAATGGATTGAGGTTCAATTTGAGATAGTAAGCAAGTGTGCAACAGGTTTTGGTTGACCTGATTTCTGGTTTGCACACCAGCTGAGATGTCTCCGATTACTTGGGAAATTGGATGGTCTCTTGATGTTACTAAATCAACAGGGGGTGTTGATTGTTCACCAACCTGTGTTGTTGTTTCCTCTTGTGGTACAACAACTGGCTCTTCAAGAAGTTTCTCTTCATGATGTGGAATGTCTTCTTCATCTTCACTGCTTTCTTCTTTTTGAATGATTTGTAATCTGTCCAAGTCTTTAGCAAGAGAATGTACCTGCAAAGGTTCTATGGTATAAGTGTTCTTCTCCTTGAAAGACATGTTAGATTCATCAAAAGATATGTGAACAGATTCTTCAATTTTAAGGGATGATTTATTATATACCCTATAAGTCTTACTGATCATGGAGTATCCCAGAAACACTCCTTCATCAGCTTTAGCTTGAAATTTTGCTAAATACTTCTTGTCAGTATTATGTATATAGCAAATACAACCAAAAAGTCTAAAATAATCTATTTTAGGTTTCTTCTCTTTGAGTAATTCATAGGGAGTCTTGCCCTTTAGTTTATGTATTAAACTTCTGTTCAGCACATAGTTGGAGGTGTTCACTGCCTCTGCCCAAAAAGATAGAGGAAGGTGAGCATCTGACAACAATGTAGTGGCAGATTTAATAAGGGTTCTATTTTTCCTTTCAGCTACCCCATTTTGTTGAGGAGTTCTAGAAGCTGAGAAAGTGTGCCTGATCCCTTCACTCTGACAGAACTCTTGCATAAGAAGAGAATCAAACTCTGTCCCATGATCACTTCTGATCAGGGCAATGTGAGTATTGAACTCAATCTGTATGCATTTGAGAACCTCTGTCAAACACTTAAAGTTATCAGACTTCTTCCTCAGAAATAACACCCATGTGAATCTAGAGAAGTCATCTACAACTACTAAACTGTAAGATTTCCCTCCTAAGCTTTGTACTGTAATGGGTCCAAAAAGATCCATGTGTAACAGATACAAAATCCTAGGTGAATCACTCTTATTAAGTGACTTGAAACTATATTTAGTTTGCTTGCCTAATTGACAAGCCCTACAGAGTCCTTCCTTCTTGTAGGGGCCAGAAGGTAGTCCTCTAACAAGGTTGTCCTTGGATAGCCTAGCAATGATTCTAAGGTTTATATGTCCTAATCTCTTATGACATAAAACATTAGGTCTACAAATAGAATTAAACAGGCAAATATCTACTTCTGTTGAAAGAAAATCTACTAAATAGATGTTACCTCTCCTTTTACCTGTCAACACAGTTGTGTTGTCCTCTGACTTGATCTTGCATAAGGCTTTGCTAAAAGTCACCTGGTAGCCTTCATCACATAACTGACTGATACTTATCAAATTGTGCTTCAGTCCTTCCACATAGGCTACCTTCTTGAATGTGACTGTGCCAATTTGAACTGCACCATATCCTTTTGTTAGTCCAAAGTTTGAATCACCAAATATGACTTTGGGTCCAAGCTTGGCTTTAAAGGATGTGAGGTTGTACCTATTTCTTGTCATGTGCTTAGAGCACCCACTATCCAAATACCATTGTTGGTTTGATGTTGGATAGGTCTTTACCTGCACATAAAATAATTCACTTGTTTTTGACCCAGTTTACCTTGGGCCTAGGTTGATAACCTTTAAACTCAGAAATAAATGACATCCCTGGTTGACTCTTATAACCTTCAGGATGATATTTCCTTGGAGGTATTATCCATTCAGTATAAGGGTTAAAGCTTTGGGATGAAGGACTCCTAGGATTGGATTTTGATTTGCCCTTGAAAGAATTTCCAAAGCTCTGATCTCTGTTCGACGATCGTGGAGCTGCGTTCGACAATCTTGGGTCAGATCGTCGAGCTCCGTTCGACGGTCGACTGTGGCAGATTTCAGGGATTAGAGATCGTCGACCTGAGTTCGACGATTTTGCCTGAGATCGTCGATCTGCGTTCGGCGATCGTCGAGCTCCGTTCGACGATTTCTGCTGGAACTTGGTTTTCTTAGGCAGATCAGAATTTTTCCTAGCTACCTCTACAACTCCCTTCCCTTTATCAGAAATAAACTTAATTGGGGTTGTTAGAACTATAGGTTGGCTGGATGAAGCACCCAAGCCCAGTGTACTATTAAATCTAGAGTTCACTATGCTTGTGATGTCCATTAGCTTGATGCTTCTCCCATTAAGGGATTCTTCAAGCTTTTTGGCCTCTGACAGCTCACTTTTCAGTGAAGCTATCTGCTCCCTACAGCACTCCAACTCCTCAGAGAGTTTGAGGTTTTCTGATTTTAAGGAACTGTGTTCAGACAATTGATTTCTGAGAGAGATAATTTCCTTCTCAGATTTTAATAAGTCTAAGCACAGTGCTTTAAATTCATACTTAAAGTCCTCAGAGTTGAAATCAAATGAGTCTATTACCTGGTCTTCCTCAGGTTGAGTCTCTGAGTCTGACTCTGACTCTTCTGCATCTGAATTATGTTGAGAGGCATTGATTGTCATCATGCAGAACTCCTTCTCTTCAGCATCATCTTCATCATCACTGGAGCTGGATGAAGCTTCTGATTCTTCTTCTGTTTTACTCCAAGATTCAACAACAAATCCCTTCCTTGTGTGTTTGTTCTTGCTTGAGGAGGGTTTGCCATTGCTACTCTTCTTGAAGTCCTTATCTTTTCTTCTTTCTCTCTTATCCCTTCTATCCTTGTTTTTGTTCTCTGGACAGTCAGGCACAATGTGGCCTGGTTTCCTGCAACCAAAGCAGACAATTTCTTTATTGTTTGATTTATCATACCTTGGCTTGTCATGATCTTTGTATGATCTCTTCCTGAAGTCCTTTCTGGCCATCTTGTAAAATCTTTTGGCCAGCAGACTAAGTAGCTCATCATTGCCTGAGATTTTATCTTCAGGCTGATCTTCAGTGGCTTTGAAAGCTATAGACTTCTCTTTTCTTGTGGCTGGTGAGGCAGCATTCTGCTCTTCTTCTCTATTTTTGATGAGCAGCTCATAAGATTTGAGCTTGCCCAAGAGAGCTTCTGTGGTGATCTCATTCAGACTTCTGACATCCTTGATTGGCCAGATCCTTGAGTCTCAAGTGCTTGGGAAGCACATTAGGATTTTATCATTTAGCTCAGTCAATAAGATCTCTTTATCCAGAGTCTTCAGTTCATTGACTATCAGACTGAGCCTGTTATACATTTCAGCTACTGGCTCAGCTTCTCCTTTCTTGAAATTCTCATATTGGGATATGAGGTGGGATATCCTGTCCTTTCTTTCATCAGCTGATCCTGAGACTATTTCAGAGAGCTTATCCCAGATTTCCTTTGCTGAATTACATTCAGCCACCTTTTGGAAAATGTCATCAGACATAGTCTGGGATAAGATATTCATAGCCTTTGCATCTAATACCTTCCACTTCTTGATCTCTACATCTATTCCTTAAGGAGGTGGAACAGCATTTGTACTTGTGTTCTCTGGAGGTCTTGGACAAACTGTCAAAACAGAAT
The DNA here is from genome assembly GCA_039583875.1 of Platanthera guangdongensis. Lineage (NCBI taxonomy): Eukaryota > Viridiplantae > Streptophyta > Magnoliopsida > Asparagales > Orchidaceae > Platanthera > Platanthera guangdongensis. The sequence goes on along the minus strand of CM077154.1, from coordinate 27,432,005 downwards.
TAAAAATGTCCTCATCAATAGAATTCATGTAGAGTCTAATCCTTGCTTTCCAAAGTGCAAACTTAGACAGATTGCACACTGGAGGTCTGGTGCTAGCATAATCTTTGTTTTGGGCCATGTTTTGTGAAGAACTAATTCTAATAACAAAATCTACAACAAGCAGATCTAACTAGGAATCTTTGGGTTCAGGTGTTAGCATGTGCAACCACAAAGGTGTGGTATGTTTAACCAACCTGGCTCTGATACCAATTGAAAGTGCGAGTTAGATCTGATATACACTAGAGGGGGGTGAATAGAGAATGGTGCTTAAAAACTTTTACAACAGTTGTTGTATTTTAAATGTAAACAGGAAAGCAAATAGTAAATCTAATCACAGAAACTATCTAATCACAGAGCAACCTAGTCACAAAACAATCACAGCCAGAAACAAAAATAAAGACCAGCACCCAGAAGACACAATGAGCTATAGTGGTTCCCCTAAACTTGGGTACATCCACTCTTCTACCACCCTAGGTAGGAATCCACTGCAGGATGAGTTGATCAGGTGTCCTGAGCACCAATGAGCTTTTGATAAGGTGCTCAAAAACCAAACCAGATTTTTTGATCAGGTGTCTTGCCACCAATAAGCTTTTGATAAGGTGCTCAAAAACCAAACACAAACTTTTGAAGGGAGTTTGAAAAACCCTTTACAGAGGTGGGGAAGAGAGAGTGATGGAAGTCTTCTCTTTCTCAAAGCAGCTGAGAAGACTATGTGGAATTGATGCTGTCAAAGCTCCCCCTGAGATCTGTAGTTGTTCAGGAAATGAAGCTTTGCAGTAGGGTGATAGGCCTTCAGAAATTGATCTCCAGCAAATGATGATTTCAGCAACAGTTGAAATGTGAGGTGTCTGGAGTCTTGAATGATGATGGCCTTGAACACTTGAATCAAAAGAGATCTGAAGATTTCAGATGGTTGATCTCTTTTAGTGATGGTGTTCTTGTATGAATCCTTTTAGACAGAGAATGTCTGCAACTCTTTTTCTTTCTCTTGTGTGATTGTGGTTATGAGAGTTGTTGTAGAAGGATTTGCAGAGAATGAATATTGAAGAATATGTGTCTCTCCCTTGTTCTTCTTTTTGTTCTCTACTGGATTGCTATTATAGAAGTTTTTGATAATTCATTTTTATTCTCTTGATGTCTGAATAGAAATGATCCATTGTCAAGATAGCCATTGGCCTGTCATAAATGACTTCCTTAATTGCTTTTGTCTTCTGGGGAAAAGTCCAATGAAACATTCCTTGATAATCCCTTGAAACTTGCTCCAGAATAAATGAAAACGGCTACAAAATCTTCTGAATTAATTGCTGAGAATAACTCCTTAACTGTTCTGAATTTGAATCTTGAAAGTCGTTGAACTCTTCAGAAAAACGTCGAACTGAGCTCTACTATCGTCGAACTGAGCTCAGCGATTTGGACTTATACAGAAACAAAGATCGTCGATCTGAGCTCAACTATCGTCGAACTGATCTCAGAGATTGAGAACCAAACTGGAGTCAAGATCGTCGAACTGAGCTCGAAGATCGTCGAATGGAGTTCGACGATTTGTTGAAGTTGAGCTCAGCGATCGTCGAATGGAGTTCGACGATCCGTCGAAGTTGAGCTAAACGATCGTCGATAGGAGTTTGACGATTCGTCGTACTGAGCTCGACAAAATGACTTAGTATCCAAACTGAAAAACCATGATCTTGAGGGCAGCTTCCAAACCTAACTACTAACCCTTAGACTCAATTCTAATTGACCTTTAGATCTATACAAAGAGGTCAAAAACAAGTTTCCTATAGACATAGTGATCCTGACCCAAATTAGTAATAGGGTGTTCCAATAGGAAGATCTGAGGATCTGAGGTGAAGTGAAGAAGTTAGGCCGAATCTAACACACTGTTAGATAGGCGAAGTGGGAAAGTGGATGTACCCAGATCTTGGGGAACCACTATAAAATCTGTTTGCAATCTGTGTTGTTGTGATTCTGTGAATCTGTGTTGTGTTAGCAGTAGATTAGCAATTTCTGATTAATTAACAGAACAGATATTCTGCCTTAAAAGCAAAAAGAGAATTACACCTATTCACCCCCCTCTAGGTGGTTAGGCACTAATTCTTTCACCAAGCATTCAGAGCTCGCTTCAAATCATATAAAGGTTTCTTCAAATGATAAACTCTCTTTTCTCGCTCGCCCTTTTGAATATATTCATGCGGTTGTTGGATATATACTTGTTATTTCAGATTCCCATTCAATAATGCATATTTGAGCTCATCCGGTAGATCATCTGTTGATGTTGAGCTGCAAGTACAATCAACAATCTGATGGTGTCAATTCTTTCCACAGGTGCAAATACCTCGTCATAGTTGGAACCTTGAACTAGCTTATATTCCTTTGTGATAAGCTTAGCTATAAACTTCTCCTCTTCTCCATCTTCATTTATCTTCACTCGATAAACCCACTTCACTCCTATTGTCTTATGTCTTTCAGGAAGTGTCACTAAGTCTCAAGTATCATTTTTCTTCATCGATGCAATCTCTTCGTCCTTCGCCTTCCTCTAGTTTTTTTCTCTAGCTTCCTCATTATAGAAATATGGCACGAATTCTACAAGCAGACAATACAGTGAATAATTGACATTCACAGGCTCTGTCAACTCGTAGATATCTTCTAACTGTCTCATATTCAGAGGTGTATCTTCTTCACTTCTACTATAGCTCACTCTATCAGAGGAGGATGTAGAAGCTCCCCCTGAAGCATCACGTAGTGCTGATGGAGGTTACTCTGGGCCACACTCAGTTGCAACTTCATGACTTCCTACATATTCATCTTCGAAGAACAACCCTTCAATTTTTCTCTCTTTTTCACCCCACTGCCAACAAATCGCTCCTTCAAACACAACATCTTGAGAGATAATTGTCTTCTTTGCAATCAGACTATATATTATAACTTGTATGCATTGCTCTGAGGGGCATGGACTTCAAAGATACACTTCGCTCCTGTGTCATCTAGCCTCCTCATCTGCTCAGAAACGTGGGTTTATGCAACACACCCAAATAGTTGAAGATGTTCAACACTTGGGCTTCAAGCTACTTTTTTCTTTATAAGGTGTCTTGAACTTCACACTCTTCATCGGACAGTAATTCAACACATAAACAGTACACTGCACCACTTATGCTGAAAATTATTTAGGTAATAGCTTACCTTTGATCATGTTCCTGTCCATATTCAAAATTGTGTAGTTCTTCCTTTCTACAACACCATTTTGTTTTGGTGAATATGTCGCTATCAACTGAAGAATAATCCCTTGACTTTTACAAAGCTCATCGACCAACCTTAATGTATACTATCTACCTCGTTGTTCTCAACATATTCAGAGCTTCCACTCTACTTCTCAGCCATTACCTTAAACTCATTAACCTTCTCCATTACTTTAGACATCTACTACAGAAAATACATCCAACACATTCGACTAAAGCCATCAATAAATTCTATTTAGTGTTTACTTCTACCAATAGACACAATTTCAATCAGACCAACATTGTCCGAGTGCATATGCTATGGCGGTCTTCTGGCTCTCCACAATATGCCAACTTTGAAGTTCTGTCAATGTTGTTTTCCTTTAACACAAGCTTCATACAATTACTTCTGCTATGACAACTTTGTAAGACTATGCACCATATTTTCTTGAAAGAGTAACCTCGGGCCACTAAAGCCTATGTGACCTAATCTCAAGTTCCATAACAATGCTTCATCCTCTTTCGTAGTTGTTAAACAAGACCGTACTTATGTGTCCATCGTCTAGGTAACTAAAAAATTGTTCGTCTTGCATTTAAAATCTCTTTTCCATGCTGATTGAGAAAAAAGTGATTCATCATACATACGAATATCAAAACCTTTCTTCACTAGTTGACCAAGACTCAAGATATTACTTTTCCAGGATGGCACATAGAAAACATCTTGAATAAATTTTTTTTTAACATTCAAAACACCATGAAGTACTCCTCTTCCTTTCACAGCATTCTTCTCCTTGGCTTGTATCAAGTATTGGGAACATCTCCTTTTGACGACACATGTGTAGCATCCCATTTCGTATTACTTACATTTTATTCTAGCTGTATAGCTCTTTTAGGAGAGATATCGGGCTCAAATGAGCCTGAGACATGAGAGAGGGAGAACACCGAGCATTTCTCCTTGCTCGGGTTTGCCGGAGGAGCAACCTTTGGTGGCCATGCGGTCGGGAAACGCAAGCCACCACCTCAATGGAGGTGGTGGTGACAATCGCTGGCGCTAGCGGCGGCTAGATGGCCAGGAAATACCAAAGAAAGCCGCTACAGGTCGAGGCAATCTGGTCCATCGGCTCATTGGGGATGATGAGCCGATGTCGTTCATTATTTATATTAAAACTATATGTTTATTTAAATGTTCATTTTCTGTCACTAATTGAACAACAAATTGTTTGTAAATATTAGTCCTGTTCGAGGCATTTTTAGATATCAAGCTCAACATGAAAAGTTAGATCTAGGTCTTACCTTTAATTTGACACCTTAAACTTGAAATTTGGAGCAATATATCTCCTTATAGGGCCATTCTACTATGACTGGTCCTAGTCTAGGGCAAATGTTTAAAGGAGTGTCCAAGCCAAACCCTAAGTCGACATGTCATGAAATTTTGGAAATGCATGTGTTTATGCTATACTTAGGTCTAGTCCAAAAATCAGAATTTTTGGGTTGTATGTTTCTATAGTTTTTATAGAAATATCATTTATTAAATAAATGTAATATAGGAAGATTCCCTCTTCCAAATACCACCAAATTTGGGTGGCTTGGCCATTTGGTCATGATATGACCATGACAAAAGTTTCAGGCCATTTCGACCTCTATATGTTGGGGAAATCCAACATTTATGGGCAGTGTACATCTCTAGAAAAAGTTATAAGTGTATTTGATGACTATCTTGTGTATATAGTAGATTTACAATTTTACCCGTTCGAAAATTATTTTAAAAGTAAGGGAAATACTATTGAAAAATTATGGAAAAATTTATAGTATCCTATTTCTATGATTCAAACCCAGTATAATTATTTGAGAATTTTTGAATGACCATATATACTAAAAACCCAAGTAGTGGCATTTTGGTAATAATATCCATATGAAATTATGTTAGGTCAAATCACTGAATAGAATCATGAATTTCTGTCTTGAGTATTAATATATCAATTTTGATCACCAGTAATTTTCTAGGAATTTTTGGTTGTATATTTTAAGTACTTCATATGAAAAATGCATTATTTATGTATCTTGTCATAAATATAAAATATATGGAAATTCAATTTGCAAAGTCATGATTTTTTATGAACATACATTTTTAACCTAGAAAAACTTTAGATAATTGTTTTAGACTTAATGGACCACTGGTTAGAGTAGTTCATTTTCAATGTGACTAGGTCACTTAATTAATTACTTAAAGTATGCTCCATAACAATTGGGAAAAATGATGAAATTTTGAATGATCAATATTACATACATGTCAAATCCATGATAAATAGTTAGGGGTATTTGTCCTAGGGAAAGTAATTAGAAGTGTATCGAGAAGATGAAATCATGGTTGATTTCAAGTGGGTCACTACATAGTAACGAGTGTTAGAGTGTAAAGCCCAAGGATTGTAATTAGAACGAAGACCGGCAGAAGATCATCATTCTCCTAACAATACCTTAAGTCATTAGGTTCACTCAAGAGCAACATTGAGAGCTGGGTAATAGTAATGGGTAAACACTAATAAAAGTAAGTGTCCTTGAGAAAGAGAGTTTTGGGCTTCAGCCCATCATAGTTCTTAGTGCCCCCGAGAGCCTCTTATCGGGTATGCCCTGGGTAGTCTAAGGACTAACCATAAGTTGATATGCCCAATAAGCCTTAGACAAGTGTTGTCTAATAGGTTAAGAGAACGATGTGACAATCTCACCTGCATAGGTTTGGAGGATACAAGACAGGTTTTGTCCTGCGAGCTGGAAGCTCCAGTGTTTGGATACAGGACGGGTTTTGTCCAGCGAGCTGGAGGCTCAGATATTTGGATACAGGATGGGTTTTTCCCCGCGAGCTGAAGGATCGGGTGTTTGGATATAGGATGGGTTTTGTCCTGCGAGCTGGAGGCTCGGGTGTTTGGATACAGGACGGGTTTTATCATGTGAGCTGGAGGATCGGATGCTTGGATATAAGACATGTTTTGTCCTGCGAGCTGGAGGCTCGAGTGTTTTGATATAGGATGGCTTTTGTCCTGCGAGCTAGAGGCTTAGATGTTTGGATATAGGACGGGTTTTATCCTGCGAGCTGGTGGCTCGGGTGTTTGGATACAGGACAGGTTTTGTCCTATGAGTTGGAAGCTCGGCTGTTTGGATATAGGACAAGTTTTGTCCTACGAGCTGGTGGCTCGAATGTTTGGATACAGGACGGGTTTTGTCCTGAGAGCTGGAGGCTTGAGTTGGAAATAAATTGCATGTGCATAAAACATATTAGTGGTGGGTCATGCGATACTGGGACAATCGTCACACCGATGGCAGTACGGTGACTCAGGTGAGGTGTGAGGGTTTGAGGGGCTAGTAGGTTATTTATACTGCAGTCTGGAGGATAGTCCCTGAAAATGCACGCCCGACCTAAAAGTCTGGTGTACTATCCAACGGTTTAGTATGTGGTGACTCTAGTGTGTTCTTTAGAGGAGTACGGAAGGTCTAGGCCTGGTAGTATGTATACCCACCTAGGAGTTGAGATTTCGGCTCCATTGTTGTCGTAGCCACAACGGTAGTACCTAAGAGTTAAGCTAACTCCAAAAATTGGGAACTAAAGGTCTGTGCGCATAGAGTCGTGTGGGTGAGTTGCACTTGTATGATACATAACCCGCATACCATATCATACATACATACTTAGAACATACGTAACATAGATCCTTATCATATAAATTAGTATGTGCTCTTTTATATGATAAGTTACATTTGTTAAATCTTAACTTATATGTTTGCATGGGCATCCATATAAGTTAAGGTACTTTTGTGATGTTAGTGTAGTAGTAGCTAGTTTACTTTGCTGCTCAGTACTTTACTCTACACACCAAACTTCTTTTCAGTACTGTTTTTCACTCCATTACTTGTACTATATATAAATACTAATGTAGAGATATACTTGTCATTATATAACCATGATAGGTTAGATCTATTATCACCTGCTATACTTTTATACCACTTGTTGTTCTCCATTTCGTCATCCCGCTCGGTACATGGGAGTCGCGGGGGGAGGCGAGGACAAAATGGCTTAGTCTTTATGACTAACGGTCGGTTGTGACCGTATCATTTTAGGAGCTCGACGAGATGGAGCACCAGCACGACCAACAGGATGAGGTGGTGGGACATGAGGAGCTAACACCACCTACTACTACAACTGCAACCCGATGTCAGCTGATGACATGTGTACTGATGATAGATTAGCTTCTGCTTAGTTAGATTTTGTGGGAGAGAGTTTTGATTTGTTATGTACAGGGCATAAGCCCCTTTTTCTATTTCCTTCCGTACTCATTGTGGACTATTGTAAATCTCTTTTTATTATGATGATGTTGTGATGTGGACTTGATATATAATAGTTTATATTGATCTCTTCTCGATTGGCCGATAGGTTTAGTGATCGTACTAGCCAACAGGATTGGCGTCTTGCGGTGTCGACTAGCCCGTGTGTGCTAAGTGTCACCGTAAGGTGGCGGTTCTGGGCATAAGACTGAGTTACCTCTTGAGTAAGGGGGAGGGGGTCTTACAATTTGTGGTTGTTGGCTCCTGTATTTAGATACTAAACATCATGCTTCCCTTCTTATATTCCTTAATATGTGAGGAACATCATCAAATCACCATCAACATTCCTTGCTGTTGTGAAATGACATGTCTCTTCCATATTCTTGGGCACTCAACACTCAAAGCTCATGTACTCGTACTTATTACATTTGTAACATTGAATCTGAGCTCTACTTTTTTGATTTATTCCATGACATCTGCCTCTTGCACCTCATCCATCTCCATGGTCAAACAATGTTACATCACCTTCTCTGGAAGCCTACATTTGATCAAAAATCATCCTTCCTCATCCTATGTAACCTTGGTTGTTACCCCGACCTCCTCGATCTCGTAGGCTTCTTCTTCTTCTTTGATTTTTTTACGAGAGATAAGCGGCTTTGTAGAGCTTGCTCGAAAGAACTAGTTCCTTCATCATGATTCATCTGATACTCATAAGCTTGTAGTGAACCTACATGCTCGTCCAATGAGACATGTCATATATCTTTAAACTCTACAATGACAACTATAACATAATTAAACTGCTCCGTCGAAGTGTGAAGAAGTTTTTCCATAATGCGAACATCATCAAGGGCCTCCCAATTTTTTTCATTTCATTCACCACAGTCTTTAACTGAGTCACATACTCAGTAATCTTCTCAAAGTTCTGCATCTTCAGATTTTCAAACTCCACTCATAATGTTTGTAGTTTGATCTTCTTTGCTTTCTCAACACCTTGCATAGATCTCTATAGAGTCTCGCAGGCTTCCTTCGACGTTCGTTCATCAAAGTTCATTTCAAATGTCAATTTGTCAACACATTGATATATAAAGAATGGTGTTTTTCGACTTATGAGAAACCTGGAGTGTTACAACCATCTTGTCCTCCTTCGTTGCTTCCCCAAGAAGAGGCTTTTTGCGAATTAGGCATCGTTGATTCAATGTCTATAGTAAGTTCAACATAACCTAGCAACACCTTCATCTGAATACTTCAATTCTCATTGTTAGTTTTTATCAACTTTTGAATTTGTGATTGCATTGCATTTGTCATCTCCATGTAGTCAAGGCTATGTTAAGACCACCAAGTCATGAGCACTTCTGTTGTTGGTCACCATGACATTACCATCGAGTCTTGAAGATGGCTCTGATACCACTGTTGTAAACAAATAGTAAGTCCAATTAACTTGTTCAAACGAACATTCTATTACATTATAGTGAAGAAATAATTACTTTCACAATACATAAATACATACAAAGTGTTAATACACAACAAGGATTACAAAACAACATATTACTCTCTTAGGATCTAATAATATATAATGCACCAAATTTCATGAAAACAACAGAGAGATGGTCACTGGAGATTACTGCCAGGCGGTAGGGCTAGTGATGGCGGTATCCAGCTGATTTAAAATACCAGCATCTCTGAAAGGTACCGCTCGACGGTAGTGTGACACCGCACGGTGGTATCCAATGAATTAATTCAACTACTGTCTCTGACACTTAACGCACTGCAGTAAAGGTATAGCTGGCAGTAGCATGACACATGTCATGATGTGTTGAGGCGGTCGTTGAGCGGTAGAGCGGTGTTGTATGAGACCACCACCATTGCCTGAGCTGCCACATGGCGGTAGTAAGTTATCGCGCGGTGGTAGCTATTTAAATTGTGAGCTCAAGTGAATCACTTCCATCCATTTCTTCTAAGCTTGTCATTAAATGTCTAGGGGCAAACCCGTGTGGTTTAACCTGAGGAGTGGGGGAGAGACGATTCATTTCATATCTTTCACTATCTATCTTCAAATTCATATATATATATATATATATATATATATATATATATATATATATATATATATATATATATATATATATGTATATTTCTCTCTCCCTCTCTTGTGTTTTGAGGAAAGGAGAAAGATGAGAGAAGAAGAAGGAGAAAGAAAAGGAGAAGGTTGAACCGGCCCTAGAGAAGAGTGTGGGAGGCATTCTTGTGATCGGAGTAGCAAGACGAAGCTAAATCCATGGAGAGGAAAGAACTGCGGTCGTTTCCATCCGGGCCATGTTTATGTTCATGGCTTCAAGAAGATCTACAAGGGTAACGATCTTCCTTCTTGGACAAGTGAATCCCTTAATTTGGCATAGTTGCATGAAGTCCTCCACTAATTGGTGGAGAGTGAAGGGATTTCCAATGGGTTGATTGATGATATCCCAGGCAATATACTTGCATATAGAATCCAAAATCGAAGTACGAAATAGGCATGCTGTGAGAAATCCATCTGGACAAGTAGGTATAGATTGGTGATGGTTATTTTTTATTTGCATGTTGGAGAAGTTTTTGTGGTTAAACATATACTTTGTGGTTAAATCGAAGTACGAAATAGGCATGCTGTGAGAAATCCATCTGGACACGTAGGTATAGATTGGTGATGGTTATTTTTTATTTGCATGTTGGAGAAGTTTTTGTGGTTAAACATATACTTTATGTGCAGGTTGTTGTAGTGAGTGTACTGGAGTGGTCTCCAGGAAAACACCCAAATTTGGGGAAGAAATTATGTTCTATCCCCTAACGCGAGGCGGTAGTGCTACCGCTGGATGTAGCTCCCAGAGTGCTATGTTTGTGAGGCCTGTCTCTTGGAGACTAGGGTGCCAATATGTTGAGTTGTGAGCTCTGATTGCTTAGCTTTGGTTGTCGTGTGCGCCAGCCTTGAATTATTGAGATGTGAGGTTAAACTGCCCAGCTATGGTGGTCGTGTGTGCCAGCCTTAAAAAATTTAGCGGTTATGTATTATATGAATGGGCAAGGGGACGCTTACCCACATCGTGGTTTGTTGCGCCCGATGATTTGAGCAATGGGGTGTGGCTGAACTATACCCACCCTATGTCGATCGACTTGGAGTGAGTCACTGAAGTGAATCTTGGAGAACGTCTTTTACTTTATTGAAGCCATAAGTGAGAGACTTAGGCTCTATTTATTTGGGCGTTTCGTAACTCCATTTTGGGAAAACGCCGCCAGAAGGAGGGTAAACAAATGAGCCTCCAGCGGAGTTTGCTCCGTTTCCACCTGCCCGCCTTGAGAAACGCCCCAAAATGCCCCGTTTGGAGCAGCCACCTCCCCCCTCCGGTTCGAACTCTCCGTTTCCATCCACCGGATCGACCCACCACCGCTAAAACAATTGAAGCCTTAGGCTTCAGGCTGGAAATACTAGTATTTCTCAAACAAATGTTGAATCATCAATGAGTTCATGGTGGGCTTGGGAAAGTCTAGAACACCTAAAATATGCCCTGAGTGCATGAGGCATTTGGCCGTGCGTGCCAACATCTGTGGAGAATTGTGCTTAATTGCACGTTCTAATTCCATTATATATATACATGTTGTGTACCTGCAGGGAGGGAGCACCGCCGTCCCGAGGGAGGGGTGGGGTGTAACATCCCCTTTCCAACTAGACCGATAAACTTAGATTAGGTTAGGACATGTGGTGGGGGGTTTGGGTTTTAGGCTAAGTTTGACCCATAAAGATAGAGTGTATTCACATAGTGACACTATAGGGCTATGGTCAACTCAAGTCAAACTAGCCCAATATGGAATCATAGGCTCATATTGGCCCCACCACTAAGCCCCTAACCCTAAAAATAATCTAAGTGAACATAAGGTCGCATCATTGTGTCACCCATTGACCCAAGTTGACCTCAAGTCAACCTTAACCCTAATTAGGTCAAACCCACACCTATGGGAACAATTAGCCCAAGAGGGGCATCAACATGACCCAATCAAGGTAGGGTGATGTCATTGGGTCCATGACCATCAAGTGGGGCCCACTCATCAAGTTGACCAAGTCAATCCTAGAAGTCAACTTGGTCAACCTTAGGCCAATTTAAAGGATTTGAAGACCAAGCCCATTCCCAAAGGGCTAAGCCCATAAGTCAAGGCCCATGACTAGCCCAAGTGCACATTGACAGCCCCTACCCTCTAAATTTGGAGGGTAGTGACATGCAAGGGGGCTTTTGGGGGGTTTTGGCTAAAGGGGAAGAGAGAGAAGGGAGGAAAAGTGGAATGGAGGCCACTTGGCCCTCCTTCCCTCTAACCAAGAATGTAGCTGAGCTCCCAAGCTCATTTCCAGCAGCTTTTAGGGGATGGTGGCCACCTGACAGTGAGGAGGAGCAACCTATGCTCAAGGATGGCCACCCCTTAAACTAAACCCATGAACCAACCACTCCCAGCCAAAACCAAGCCCACCATAAGCTTCAGAAGGTTAATAGGAGCGGAGATCGACTGCAGGAGCAAGCGTTTGGTTGAAGAATCCAGGAAATGAGCAAATTCGCTGGAGAGATCATCGACCATGGCGCACCATCACCGCACACGCCGCCAAGCTTGCATCCAGGTCCGTTTCTCCTCCTCTCCCCTTGTGCTAGCTTCCTAGATCATTTAGGAGAGATTTCGAGCTCAATTGAGCTTGGATCCATGTGAGGTGTGGGAGAAAATCCATGGTTTTTAATGGAGCTCGGGTTCGCCGGAAATCGCCACCTCCGGCGGCCAAGTCGCCGCCAAACGTTAGCCCCCACATAAATGGAGGTGGTTGTGGTGACCGACCGGGGAGGTGGTTGGATTGCCGGGAAACACCAAATGAAGTTGCTACAGGAGGGATGCATCTGGACCGTCGAATGGTTGGAGAAGATGATGGGATGCGGTTGATTTAAGGGATTTAATTTAAATGTTTATATTATTTAAAATGTGTATTTTGTGTCACATTTTTTCATTCCACTTGTATTAAATATTTAGGCCTTTTAGATACATTTATAGAAATAAGCTCCCACATGAAAAAGGTAGATCTAGGTCTTACCTTCATTTTGACAACCTAAACTTGTAAATTGGTGCAATACAGCTCCCTGTAGGGCCATTCTACTAAGACTGGTCTTAGGCTAGGATAAATTTTTAAAGGAGTGCCCAAGCCAAACCCTAAGTCCACATGTAGTGAAATTTTGGGGATGAATGTGGTTGGGTTAAAACTAAGTTTTGTCCAAAAATTAGAATTTTGGGGTGATATTTTTCTAAAGTTTTTATAGATAATTCTTTTATTAAGTAAAAATAAAAATACGGATATTCCCTTATCCAAATGCCCCAAATTTGGGTGTCATAGTCTAATGGTCACTATAAGTCCATGGTTGAAATTTTAGACCATTTGGACCTTTGTATGTTTGGGAAAACTAACATGCATGTTGAGGGTAGATTTGTAAATAATTGTATCAATTGCAAAAATTGGAATTTAGCCCATTTGCCCCTGTGCATGTCCATGAAATTCTATATAGAGGCTTATAGGGATTAAGTACACCTCTCATAGGAAGGATGGGATTTTTGGGATCACAAATCCCATTATTTGGAATTATTGGAAATTATGTCCTTTTGGAAATAAAATTTGAAAATAGAGCTAAGCACTCTTATAAATTCTGAAACTCTGTCACAAACCCTAGTAGGACATCATACACCTCTGAAAAATTTTATAATCTTGTTGGAAAATTGACCTTGAGTTTTTAGTAGAATTACATTATTGCCCCTTCTTGGAAATTAATAAAAAGTAAAGGAAATCATTGCTGAAAAATTATGGGAAAATTTAAAGTATCTCATTCCTGTGATTAGAATCTTGGGTAATTATTATAGAATTTATGGGTGATTATGTATGTTGAAAATTTAAGTAGTGGCATTTTGGTAATATTACTATTATGGAATTTTACTAGGTCAAATCACTCTTTAGGGTCATCAATTTCTATATGATGTCTAATATATCAATATTGGCCTCCAGTAATTTTCCAATAATGTTTGATTGTATAGTTGATGTACTTCATTTGGAAAATGGTCAAATTGTGGTTTTAATCTTAAATGGAAATTATATAGAAATTTACATGGGAAAATTATGATCTCTGGTAGGAAGTCATATTTAACCTCATTGAACACGAAGTAAATTTCTTAGATCTGTGGAACCATTGTATTTAGTACATCATGTACAAAGTGACTTAGGTCACTCAATTACAAGAATTAATATAGGGCCTTAATTACTTAGAAAAGTAGTGAAATCTTGAATGGTCAACATCATACATCATACCAACCCATGATAAATAATTAGGGGCATCTGGCCTAAGGTATTTGGAAGTCATATCACATGGGTAAATGTTAGGTCGTGGGTTGCGTATAACCAAAGTAGGGTATAACATAAGGACCCACATGGGGATATGAAAAGTGGTTAGAAAGAGAATTTAATTGGAAAGTTGAAATCTTGGTTGGCATCAAGTAAGTCACTACTTAGTAACGAGTGTTAGAGTGTAAAATCCTAAGGAGAATAACTAGAACAGAGACCGGCGGAAGACCGCCGTGCTCCCAATAATACCTTAAGTCATTATGTTCACACCAGAGTAACAACGAGAGTTGGGTATGAATAATGGGTAAACACTGTTGAAGTTGGTGACCGGGCGGTCTGGCGGTTTGTCTTGGCGGGTTGAAGACCGCGCGGTCTGGCGGTTTGTCTCAGCCGGCTTGGAGACCGGGCGGTCTGGCGGTCTACCATGGCAGTCTCTCTTCCTCTCTGATGGTAGCCGTGCGATTAGCCCTGCTGTCTAACCGCGTGTTAAAATTCAACAAACCGCAGACGCCCCCTTGGATACCCTGCTGAAAACTCAACAAACCGAAGGAGAATACGCCCACTTATAATGTTGAAAGTTTTCCTGGATCGTGGAGTTAGCAGGGGTTATCTCAATAAAGCAGTAACAACCAGCAACACATGCAGCACAAGCTTCTTTATTGATCAAGAGCAAACTTCTTTACAAGGCGAGACATACATGGCGAGACATGCTTCACCAAAACCCAACACCGGGAGAGCAGAGACAGTTACAAAGACAAGAACAAAAAACAAGCCGCGCGGACTCAATCAACAAGCCGCCGACCTACTGCTGTGGAGTCTGCCCAGTCCGCCAGGTCGCCAGACCGCAACCCAAGCCGCGCGGACTCACCCTTACTCCAATGCTTAGCTCTTCACCGCCGGTCTGCACGCCGCCAGACCGCACAAGCTGCGCCACCGAATGGAACAGTCCGCCTGAAGCAGGCGACTTCCTGAACCCCGAACCAAGTCGCCAAAGAGAAGACCGCCTGGTCGCTATCCGCGACCTGCTGTTTACCGCCTGTTGCTTAACCGCAGAGTCCGCACTGTCCCTGACTGCAATCAGAGCCAAGTCCTGGCTTTCCAGCGCTATCCGCACAACCTGCACAGCACAACCGGGTCAACTCTCTATCCGCGCGGACACAAAGTCCAGACCGCAGCAACTTACGCGAGCTCAATTACTGTTCACTTACTTCGGTCTAGGTTCTTTTTGATCCTGATGTGACATGAGTCCTATTTATAGGCACGACGATGAGTATGGTCACCGCCCTAGCCGATAGGATCACCGCCACAACCCGCAGCTAGAACAAGTGTGTCCGCATAGCCCGCGGACACACCTACCAGTTCGCCGCTCCTGTGTAGATAGCCAGTCCGCTCCAGCTTCTCCAAGGCCGGACTCCAATATCCAGCCCGCCTTGCCGCCAGAGACCAAGCCAGGACCACCACAGCCGGACTCCACAATAGCCGTGTCCGCCATTCTGCGGACAAGGCATCAGCCCGCAAAACCCGAGCCCGCAGCCTTGCCATCAAGACACCTGCCGGACTCAGCGGACACCCGGCTTCCGTCCGCATATCCCAAGTCCATTACCTCATTGCCAAGGCACCTCCGGACTTAGCGGACATGCCAATCCAGTCCGCTAACAGCAGACTCCAGTCCGCAACTCCTGAGTCCATTACCTCGTCACAAGGCTAAACCGGACTCAGCGGACTCCGGCTCCAGTCCGCAACTCCTGAGTCCATTACCTCATCACAAGGCTAAACCGGACTCAGCGGACTCCGGCTCCAGTCCGCATGCTCCTGCACAAGCAATTCTCCAGTCCGGATTTCCCCAAGCTAGCAAACAAGGCAACTGAACTTCTACTACGCTTGGCGGACTGAGAAACCAGCCCGCGCTCCACTGCGCGATCTCCCCGGACTGAGCCATCCTAGACTTGGTTCAGTTCCCACCAAGTCCAGTCCGCTGGCCACAAGGGCCAGTCCGCACTTACTGGCGGACACTGGATCTAGCCCGCCATACCGGGCGACCTCCAGTTCCTGTCCGCACTGACCGGCGGTCTCCGCGGCTTCCACTTGCCACTTCACTAGAGCAAGACCAAGGCATTTGCCAAACCGGTCTGCCGAGCTCCAGTTCTTCAGTCCGCTTCAAGCCGGACTCCGCGGATAACGTTCCTATCCGCCCGGTTACTTCCTGGGAGTAAACCGCCTGCTGAGCAAACACTGGCCTGTCAGACCGCCGCTGCTGTCCGCGTAGTCCGCGCGAACAGACCGCCCAGGCCGCCACAGAGCAAACCGCCTGCAACATCCCTGCCGACCTAGCAGTCCGCCAACCCAGTCCACGTAGTCCGCGCGGATAGGTTTCCCAAGCCTTCCATTCACCCACTTTCACTTCACAGAATTCAACACTCCCCCTTGAAGTGAGAAGTGGTGAATAACTCCAGCAGCTCCTGTAACCTTGCACCTGGTCCTTCCGATAGCATCTACGAAGAGATGTCCAAGACATAGTCCTCGCCCCGCATATCATGGACCATGAGGGAGCCCTCCAGCATCTCCCAAAAGGAGCCATGCTTCCCTCTGCCTTCTTCAGCTTCAACCTCCACTCATGCATCACAGGAGTATCACCAACTTCCTTGGACCCAGAAGCCCAAGCCTCGTTGCCTCTGAGAGAAGTCACCTCTTCAGACTTGGTGTCAACCACCTCCTTGATTCTAGTGGGGTCATCACAGCCAGAAGTACCTTGCTCGACTTGAGGGCTAACAAGGAAACACGGGACCAAGTCCACCGTGTTCCCTTCACAATATCGAGCTGGTGGCTTACTGATCCTCTTCGATCTCCGAAGAACCTGATCATGGCTAACCACCTCCGCTGCTTGTGAACCAGCTCCGTTCCCAGGCAAACCCGGAACAATGCTCCCTTTGCTCCCTGAACAAGACGCCTCCTTACTGGAACCAAAAGCATCTGGAGCAACGCTCCCCCTGCTACCTGAACCAGAAGACTCCCCTCTTGAACAAGAACTGCCTGGAACATCGCTCCCCTTGCTTCCTGAACCGGAAGCCTCCGCCTTCGAGCCAGAAGGTCCTGGAGCATCGCTCCCCCTTCTTCCCGACTCTGACGCCTTTGCCCCGGAGCTAGAACAACCTGGAGCACCTGGTGAATCAGGCAACTCCACTTCCTTAGCAGCAGCCTGCTTCAACCCACCATCTGACCTGCTTATCTCTAGCTCCACATAAGAGCTACCCCAATACGGCGTCAACTCATCAAAAACAATGTCTCTCGACACTATGAGTTTCTTCGTTGCAGGATCCATACACCTCCATCTTCTTCTCTGCTCATCATACCCAACAAAGACTAGCTTTGTCTTGAGAGCACCCGGAGAGTGTAAATAGCAGGTAGATCCAAACACCCGAAGGTGCTTCACTGAGGGCTTCACTCCGAACAGCAGCTCATAAGGAGTCTTCATTATGATCGGACAAAGAGGCATCCGGTTGATGACATGAGCAGCACAGGCTATTCCCTCCGCCCAAAGAGCCTTTGGAACGCCTTTACTCCAAAGCCAACACTTGCAGGTCTCCGTTAACCAATGGATCATCCGAGCTGCAATACTACCCTGTTGTGAAGTATGTCCACAAGAAAGCTCCATCCGGATCCCTTGCTTCCTGCAAAAGCGTGAGAACTCGGTTGAGCCAAACTCACCACTGAAACTTGTCCTCAACACCTTGATCCTCCGGCCAAGCTGGCCTTCGACAAGCTTCTTGAACTCCACAAACAAGCGTACCATGCTGGACTTCGACTTCATAAAGTATACCCAAGTATACCCAGAATAGTCATCAACCAAGATCAGCATGAACCTGCTGCCTCCAAGACTGGCCGTGACAGTCGGTCCCACCAGAGCACAATGGACAACCGCCAATGGTGCATTACTCCTGGATTGTGCTTTGTCAACCATGAAGCGATAGACTCCACTCTCCTGACATCCCGCACACCCCCGACCATCGCCATAGGATGACAATCTAGGCAAGCCTCTTACGAGTCTTCTTTCCGCCATTGCTTTCAGCTTGTCCATCCCTACATGCCCCAGTCTTTCATGCCAGATAGCAGCACTATCACTGGCATTCCTCCGATCAACTCCAGAACTAGTTGAAATCCCAACTATGTTCTTATCCTTCCTCCCTACCAGAGCTACGTTCGCCGAGAGCAAGACAACCTTGCACTCCTTCCGAAGATGACCTTGCTACTTGCATTTATAGCACCTTGGTCCTTCCTTCCTCTTCCTATCGCGCCTAGGAGAACAACTCCTTTCTTCCTGATATGAAGTAGAGGGACCATCTTCCGCAGCAACCTTCACCTCCTTCCTGAACAACCTATCAAGGAAAGTCCAGACCTCCGCAGCTGACCGACATCCACTGATGTGGTCCAAGAGCTCCGATGAGATCACCTGCCTGAGAATAGACTCCGCTTTCGCATTTGCCTCCTTCCAAGCTCTCATCGCCTCAGCATTGCCAGCAGTATCCTCTTGTCTTCCTGCTCCGCATACAACCTCCCAAAGGTCCTCGCCAAGAAGAAAGCTCTTCATACAGGACTTCCACCGTTCACAGTTCGTCTCTGTAAGAAGATCAATACCAAGACAACTTGCATCCTCCACTGCCATGGTTCTACCACTGGTTTCCTCTACAGACGAGCAACTACTTTCATTGAGCACTGCTTGACCACTCCAACAACCTGGCTCTGATACCATGTTAAAATTCAACAAACCGCAGACGCCCCCTTGGATACCCTGCTGAAAACTCAACAAACCGAAGGAGAATACGCCCACTTATAATGTTGAAAGTTTTCCCGGATCGTGGAGTTAGCAGGGGTTATCTCAATAAAGCAGTAATAACCAGCAACACATGCAGCACAAGCTTCTTTATTGATCAAGAGCAAACTTCTTTACAAGGCGACACATACATGGCGAGACATGCTTCACCAAAACCCAACACCGGGAGAGCAGAGACAGTTACAAAGACAAGAACAAAAAACAAGCCGCGCGGACTCAATCAACAAGCCGCCGACCTACTGCTGTGGAGTCCGCCCAGTCCGCCAGGTCGCCAGACCGCAACCCAAGCCGCGCGGACTCACCCTTACTCCAATGCTTAGCTCTTCACCGCCGGTCTGCACGCCGCCAGACCGCACAAGCTGCGCCACCGAATGGAACAGTCCGCCTGAAGCAGGCGACTTCCTGAACCCCGAACCAAGTCGCCAAAGAGAAGACCGCCTGGTCGCTATCCGCGACCTGCTGTTTACCGCCTAATGCTTAACCGCAGAGTCCGCACTGTCCCTGACCGCAATCAGAGCCAAGTCCTGGCTTTCCAGCGCTATCCACACAACCTGCACAGCACAACTGGGTCAACTCTCTATCCGCGCGGACACAAAGTCCAGACCGCAGCAACTTACGCGAGCACAATTACTGTTCACTTACTTCGGTCTAGGTTGTTTTTGATCCTGATGTGACATGAGTCCTATTTATAGGCACGACGATGAGTATGGTCACCGCCCTAGCCGATAGGATCACCGCCACAACCCGCAGCTAGAACAAGTGTGTCCGCATAGCCCGCGGACACACCTACCAGTTCGCCGCTCCTGTGCAGATAGCCAGTCCGCTCCAGCTTCTCCAAGGCCGGACTCCAATATCCAGCCCGCCTTGCCGCCAGAGACCAAGCCAGGACCACCACAGCCGGACTCCACAACAGCCGTGTCCGCCATTCTGCGGACAAGGCATCAGCCCGCAAAACCCGAGCCCGCAGCCTCGCCATCAAGACACCTGCCGGACTCAGCGGACACCCGGCTTCCGTCCGCATATCCCAAGTCCATTGCCTCATTGCCAAGGCACCTCCGGACTTAGCGGACATGCCAATCCAGTCCGCTAACAGCAGACTCCAGTCCGCAACTCCTGAGTCCATTACCTCGTCACAAGGCTAAACCGGACTCAGCGGACTCCGGCTCCAGTCCGCAACTCCTGAGTCCATTACCTCGTCACAAGGCTAAACCGGACTCAGCGGACTCCGGCTCCAGTCCGCACGCTCCTGCACAAGCAATTCTCCAGTCCGGATTTCCCCAAGCTAGCAAACAAGGCAACTGCACTTCTACTACGCTTGGCGGACTGAGAAACCAGCCCGCGCTCCACTGCGCGATCTCCCCGGACTGAGCCATCCTGGACTTGGTTCAGTTCCCACCAAGTCCAGTCCGCTGGCCACAAGGGCCAGTCCGCACTTACTGGCGGACACTGGATCTAGCCCGCCATACCGGGCGACCTCCAGTTCCTGTCCGCGCTGACCGGCGGTCTCCGCGGCTTCCACTTGCCGCTTCACTAGAGCAAGACCAAGGCATCTGCCAAACCGGTCTGCCGAGCTCCAGATCTTCAGTCCGTTTCAAGCCGGACTCCGCGGATAACGTTCCTATCCGCCCGGTTACTTCCTGGGAGTAAACCGCCTGCTGAGCAAACACTGGCCTGTCAGACCGCCGCTGCTGTCCGCGTAGTCCGCGCGAACAGACCGCCCAGGCCGCCACAGAGCAAACCGCCTGCAACATCCCTGCCGACCTAGCAGTCTGGCAACCCAGTCCGCGTAGTCCGCGCGGATAGGTTTCCCAAGCCTTCCATTCACCCACTTTCACTTCACAGAATTCAACACTGTGCGGCTTGTTCGGTTTGGTTTGTATAGTCCGCTTAGTCCTGTAAATTATAGTCCCACATCTCTTATTTGTATTCTCTCATCTCTCCTCCATTCTATATAAAGGAGGGCATACCTTTGTAATAGATACCTTTTTTGGATAATAAAATTTCAATTATTCAAAAGTTTATTCGCTTGTTCTCTACTTTTTGCTTCTTTTCGCTACTTTCTAACATGGTATCAGAGGACACAGTCATTTCCTCCTGATTCTGTGCGCTCTCTGCTTCTAGCAGCTTGTTTTCCGCTATCCGCGACCTCTCTCGCGGCTTGCCTTCTCTTCTGTCCGCCGCCCTGTTCGAGCGGCTTGTTTCTGTCCGCTGCCCTGTTCGCGCGGCTTGTTTCTGTCCTACTGCTATTCGTCGCAGCGACCTGTTTCCTTGTCGCCGCGCTCCTTGCTCTTTCTTGCCTCTCCGACTTCCTTGTCTTTGCGGCTTGTGTCTACCCGCTGCGGACTTCTTCTCCCTGTCCGCTTCTACTTTCCCCATATCCGCTTGTCCCTATACTCGCGGTTTGCTGCTGTGATCTGCCTGACCGTGCAGGTTGTTCCTTTCTCACCCGCATCTTGGTCGCGGTCACCAGCTCTTCTCCTCTCTTCTGTTCGCTCGGCCTTTTCAGTCCGCGCGACCTCTTCCCTGCTGTGCCTTTGACCTCTTGCTAGGCGCTACTGTTCGCGCTTCTTGTTGTTGCCTTCTACCCGCTCCTGCTTGCTAGTCGCGCCGGCCTCATCTTTTGCCGTGCGACCTGTTCTCCTCTGTTCGCCCGCTTTTTTCAAGCCGTGCGACTTCTTTCCCTCTGCTTTGTTCTGCTTCTTAGTAGCGGCCTTCCTAGCCGCCCGACCTGTTTTCTGTTCGCCCGGCTTGGTACTCTTTTCTCTTCTCACGGCTTGTTCTTATCATCGCGGCTTGCTCCTCTCTTGCCTTCATGGCTTTCCCCTCCTCTAGCCTGTCCGCCTCCGTGGTCACCTCTTCTGGTAGTGCTCATGTTGTTACTCGCGGACGATGGCTCATCGACTCTGGTGCCACCAATTATATGACAGGCAATCCTCAATGTTTCTCTCTTCTTGACACACATGCTCAGTTGCCCCCGGTCATTGTTGCTGATGGATCTCCCTCCCCGGTCCATGGGACGAGCATGGTTCAAGTCACTCCATCTCTCTGCCTGGCTGATACCCTCTATGTGCCCAAGTTTCCGTGCAATTTATTATCGGTTACTTCTTTATGCAAGCAACTACGGTGTTCTTTCATATTCACCCCTAGCTCTTGTGTTTTTCAGGATCCGGACTCCCAACGGACAATTGCTACCGGGACTGAGAGTGGTGGCCTCTACTTCCTCGACAACGTTTCTGCTCTCTCCTCCTTCTCCTCCTCCTCTACAGATCTTCTCCAATGGCATCTTCGTCTTGGACATGCTCCTCCCCGAATTCTCCGCCAGCTCCTGCCGCACCTCCCTCCTCATCATCCTCCTCTAAACTGTGATGCCTGTCAACTTGGCAAACATCACCGCTCATCCTTCCCACCAATGCAAAGTCGGGGCTCTTCCCATCCGTTCGACCTCGTTCACTCTGACATATGGGGTCCCGCTCCTAACCTCATCATCGGTCGGGGTAGTTCCTATTTTGTCACCTTCATTGATGATTTCTCTCGATGTACGTGGGTATATCTTCTCAAAGATCGCTCCGAGCTGTTCTCTGTTTGGACCTCCTTTTATTCTATGGTTAAGACTCAGTTTGATACGTCTATTAAACTCCTTCGTTCTGACAATGCTAAGGAGTATCTTAGCCACGACTTCTCCTCCTTTTGTATTCACCATGGTGTTATTCGTCAAACCAGCTGTGTCTACACCTCACAACAAAATGGGGTGGCGGAACGCAAAAACCGTCATCTCCTTGATGTCTCTCGCACTATGATGACTCAAATGCATGTTCCTTGCTCCTATTGGGGCTATGTTGTCCTCCTCTCCTGCTATCTCATCAATCGCCTTCCCTCCATAGTTCTCCACGGTGCTACCCCCTTCTCTATTCTTTATCCGGACAAGGATCCCTTTCCTCTTCCTCTGCACATCTTTGGGTGCACTGCTTTTGTGCACTCTCCCGCTGCCACCCGTGATAAACTCTCACCACGTGCCACCAAATGTGTCTTTCTGGGCTACTCTCCCACTCAGAAAGGATATTGTTGGTTTGACCCTGTTACCCGCAAGCAATTTGTCTCTGCGGATGTCACCTTCTTTGCCAATGCATCTTACTTCTCTCCCGCTTCCTCTTCTACTCCTTCTTGACCCTACTTCTCATACCACCCCTTCCATTGCCTCTGCTCCCACTGATGTTCCGCCCTCTCCACCCACTCCACCGTCTTCCCCATCCTCATCATCTCCACCCTCTACTCCGCTTTCTCCCTCCACTCCGCTACCATCTCTCTCTACTCCCGGGCCAGCTCTCTCCACCACGGATACTCCGGATACTGAGGCACCTGCTGACCTGGATCTCCCGATTGCTCTTCGCAAAGGGGTTCGGGCCTGTACCCAACACCCGCTTGCTGTAGTTGTTTCCTACGATCGTCTTACCCCTACTCGCAGAGCTTTTGCACTGGCTATCTCGGCCACTGCCACCCCCCGTTCCTACCAGGAGGCCCTTACTATTCCTCACTGGAAAGTTGCCATGGATGAGGAGATTGCTACTCTCACTGAACGGGGTACCTGGACCCTTGTTCCGCCTCCTTTCGGCACAGATGTTGTTGGTTGTCGTTGGGTCTTCGTGGTGAAGTTTCTCCCGGATGGCAGTGTGGATCGTTATAAGGCTCGCCTGGTTGCCAAGTGTTTTACCCAAACTTATGGGATTGATTACTTTGACACTTTCTCTCTCGTGGCTCGACTCAGCATTATTCGGGTTCTTCTCTCTGTGGCTGTCAACAGGGATTGGCCCATCTCGCAGCTAGATGTTAAGAATGCCTTCCTCTATGGTGATCTGCAGGAAGATGTTTACATGGAGCAACCTCCTGGGTATGTTGCTCAGGGGGAGACACTGGTATGCCGGCTAAAGAAGGCTATCTATGGCCTCAAGCAGAGTCCTCGTGCCTGGTTTGACAAGTTCAGTGGCATTGTTGCGGCCATTGGTTTTACAAGAAGCTCAGCAGATCACTCCTTATTTGTTCGGAAAACCGCCTCTTGTCTTGTTGTTCTTGCGGTTTACGTTGATGACATTCTTCTTACTGGCGATGACCAGGATGGGGTATTGATAACCAAGAAACACCTTCGTCAACATCTGGTCACAAAGGATATGGGCTCCCCGAAATACTTTCTGGGGATTGAAATCTTTAGAAAGCCCAACTCCATGGTCCTTTCACAACGGAAGTATGCTCTTGATCTTTTAAAGGAGGCAGGACTCACTGGTGCTAAACCTGCACGTTGTCCTATGGCTGCTGGAGAAGACAAAACTTGTACAGATGACTCACCTCTTCTCTCTGATCATACGAGATACTGGCGTCTGGTGGGCAAGCTCATATATCTCACGGTAACCAGACCCGACATCTCTTATGTTGTTGGCAAGGTGAGCCAGTTCATGCAAGCTCCGAGGGAGTGTCATCTACAATCTGCTCTGAGGATATTAGAATATATTAAAGCTGCTCCAGGGAAAGGACTCCTATTTAAGAAAAATGGTCACCTTAGGGTTGAAGCGTACTCTGATTCAAGCTATGCGGATGACAAAGGGGACCGCAAATCGACTTCAGGTTTCTGCACATTTGTTGGAGGCAATCTTGTGAGTTGAAAGAGCAAGAAACAGTCTGTCATTTCCAGGTCTAGTGCAGAGGCGGAATATCGCAGCATGGTATCGACTACATGTGAGTTGAAGTGGTTGCGGGCTCTCATGCTTGACTTAGGAGAGGTTTACAACTATCCTCTTCCTATGTTCTGTGACAATAAGGCCGCGATACACATTTCCAAAAATCCGGTCTTTCATGAGAGAACAAAACACATAGAAGTCAACTGTCATTTTATTCGGGAAGAAATATTGAAGAAACAGATTTGCACTCCATTTGTCACTTCCGACAACGAGTTGGCAGATGTCTTCACCAAGCCGGTGTCTGCTTCCTTTTTCCACATCTGCGACAAGCTGGGCATGATCGATATCTATGCTCCAGCTTGAGGGGGAGTGTTGAAGTTGGTGACCGGGCGGTCTGGCGGTTTGTCTTGGCGGGTTGAAGACCGCGCGGTCTGGCGGTTTGTCTCAGCTGACTTGGAGACCGGGCGGTCTGGCGGTCTACCCTGGCAGTCTCTCTTCCTCTCTGATGGTAGCCGTGCGGCTAGCCCTGCTGTCTAACCGCGCGGCTTGTGCGGTTTGGTTTGTATAGTCCGCTTAGTCCTGTAAATTATAGTCCCACATCTCTTATTTGTATTCTCTCATCTCTCCTCCATTCTATATAAAGGAGGGCATACCTTTGTAATAGATACCTTTTTTGGATAATAAAATTTCAATTATTCAAAAGTTTATTCGCTTGTTCTCTACTTTTCGCTTCTTTTCGCTACTTTCTAACAAACACTAATAAGAGTAAGTGTCCTTGAGAAAGGGAGCTTTGGGCTTCATCCCATTGTAGTTCCTAGTTCCCCCGAGAGTCCTTCACTGGACATGCCCTGGGAAGTCCAAGGACAAACCCTAAGTTGTTAGGTGTAATAAGCATTATACTAGAGTAGTATAATAGGTTAAGAGAATGATGTGGCAATCTCACCCGTGAAGGGTTTGAGGGTTTCAGGATAGTAAGTACTACGAGCTGGAGGCTCGAGAGTTTGATTTCAGGACAGGTTGATCCTGCGAGCTGAT
Source organism: Platanthera guangdongensis (assembly GCA_039583875.1). Taxonomy (NCBI): domain Eukaryota; kingdom Viridiplantae; phylum Streptophyta; class Magnoliopsida; order Asparagales; family Orchidaceae; genus Platanthera; species Platanthera guangdongensis. The sequence goes on along the minus strand of CM077154.1, from coordinate 27,406,532 downwards.
GGCTCGAGAGGTTTATTCCAGGACGGATTTTGTCCTACGAGCTGGAGGCTCGGATGTTTGGATACAGGACGATTTTTTGTCCTGCGAGCTAGAGGCTCGAATGTTTGGATACATGAAGGGTTTTTGTCCTGCGAGCAATAGGCTCGGTGGTTATGGAAATGAGCAAGTTAGCCCGGCGAGGCAGTGGCTCGGAAGGTTGTGATAGACGGGTTAGTCCAGGGAGCCAATGGCTCGGAGATCTATATTTATATTAATTGCATGTGCATAAAGGTAGTGGGTCTTCGGTACTAGACGGTCGTTCGCACTGACATCGATACGTTGACTCGGCAAGTGTGGTTCTCACTTAGCTAAGGAAAAGACTAGTGGATTGCCAGTATTAGTACGTGGTGACTCTGGTGTGTCCTTCAGAGGCGTACATAAGGGGTAGGCCTAGTAGTCTGGATACCCGCCTAGGAGTAGGGTGGCCCAACCCACTGTCTCCATTGGCCACTACGGAGGCTCCTGAGAGTGAAGATAGCTTCCAAAATCTGGGAATTAAAGGTCTGTGATAACAGAGACGTATGTGTGAGTTGCACTTGTATGAATAATAACCTGCATACCATATCATACATGCATACTTAGGACATATGCACCATAGATCTTTATCATATAAATTAGTATGAGCTCTTTTATATGATAAGTTACATTTGTGAAACCTTAACTTATAAGTTTGTATGGGCATTCATATAAGTTAAGGTACTTCTGTGATGTTAGTGTAGTAGTAGCTAATTTACTTTTCTGATCAGTACTTTGCTCTACTTAACACACTTCTTTTCAGTATTGTTTTTACTTCTTTACTTGTGCTATATAGAACTGCTAAAGTAGAGATATAGTTGTTATTATATAACCATGATAGATTAGATCCAGTATCACCTGCTATACTTTTTCTACCCCTTGTTGTCCTCTGCTTTCATCCTCCTGCTCGGTGTCTAGGTGTCGCGCGGGTGAGGCGAGGACGATATTGTCTTAGTCTTTATGACTAACGGTCGGTTATTACCGTATCATTTTAGGAACTCGAGGATATGGAGTGCCAGCGAGACCAGCAGGACGAGGTGGCAGGACCTGAGGAGCAGTTACCGCGCACTACTACTACCACAGCTCGACATTAGGTGATGATGAGTGTTATAGCTTTCGTTTTTGCTTAGTGTTGTAGTGAGAGAGATTTGATTTTATTAGCATGTACCGGGCATAAGCCCTTCTCTCTTTTATACTCATTGTGGACTCTAGTAATTTATATTATATATATATGATGTTGCACCTATGACTGTGGACTTGTTAGTTCTATTTTACTACTTGTTATACTTCTTTTCTCGATTGGCAAAATGGGTTGAATGATCATACTGGCCAGCAGAATCAGCATCTTGCGGTGTCAACTAGCCAGTGTGTTAGTGTCACCATAAGGCAGCGATTCTGGGCATAAGACCTAGTACCCTCCTTAGTAAGGGGGAGGGGGTCATACATGGGGTCGTTATAATTTCGTCAGCTAAAGATGATTGTTACCTTATTTACCACCTCTTGGTGGATTTTCTCTATGTAGGTGTTGGAGAGCCGAACAAAAATAGCGGGTTGAATCTCTTTTGAGCTATGCAAGCCCTCGAAGGCCCAAAGACGAATCTTTTACAATTTTTCGTATGTGGTCGACCTGTGTATCGATGTATGTAATATACTATTGTGAAGAGAACAATTGTAAGACCTTAAGGCCAAAACACTTTGTGTATTTTGAATATCATTCCTATTGTGTTATTAGTAATTCTTGTGTTTGGGTTCTAAGTAACTTTTAAATACTTCTGCGAGAATGCAACTCTGAGTTAGGTTGTGTTAATGAATTGGTTTCAATGCATAACTCCACTGATCTATTCGTGCAATATGGTATGGGGCACCAATCACACCTTCTGTTATATTCCTCGTGATGGATGGGGGTGTTATAATTTGGTATCAGCTTCTAGTGTTTGTCTTCCTTTTTGAATTCGTGGTCACATTCTTTTAAGGGGTGGTGTGCACGTGTGTACGTCACTGTTATATAATGAAATAACCCATGAATTTCCACTTAAGAATGAAAATACTCATGTTTGAGGAACCTATGTGTTTCTATAATTGCTTTTTGTAATATTATTGGTTGTTTAATTGTATGTTTAATGATTATAAGCGAATAGAAGTAGTGTAGGGCAGTTTGAACCCCAACATTCTGCGGAGAGTAGCGCACCTACTGAGGTGCCTGCACCGCCTCCTTCCGCTGAAACTTTAAGAATTATTGTTGAAGCCATGTTCATGCTAATCGATGTGCAACCCGGAGGGAAAGTACAACCTCCTACACTTGGAGCGACCCAGGAGCTGATTGGCGTAGTCGATCCTATGGCAGTGAGACAATTGGCCGTAGAGCTAGTGGCTGCAGGGCAAGCAACGGAAATTCAGTTAAAGTAGGTGATGAGTTTTAGCCCTCCAGTATTTGCGTGTACTAGAACCCCAACGCAAGCTGAAGATTGACTCTCTTGCATTAAGAGAACCATGACGGCAATGGAGATAGAGGAGTGACAGAAAGTCACTATGGCTACCTTCCTGTTAGATGGAGAGGCGAGGCTCTGGTGGGGTGAGTTGGAGCTACATCATTTTGCTGGTAGGCCGATGACAGAGGTCTCGATGGAGGAGTTTTTGATGCTGGTTTTGGCGAGATATCTCCCATTTGGGCAGACGATCATGATGACGAATCAGTTTCAAATGTTAACTTAGGATGAGAGTTGTGTTAATGAATACTTGCATGAGTTTACTAGATTGGGGCAGTATGCAGGCTCTATGTTTGCCGACGAGGAGTGCAAGACAAATAGGTTATATGAAGGTCCGTGTGATGATTTGAGGCTACTTCTCTTTGGTCCGATGACATAGGACTTTTTGACATTGGTAAATACTGCCCTATCCCTGGAGCGAGATCTGAAAAGAGTCCAAAGTAAGAAGGACTTGAGCGTGAAGAAGCCAGAGTTTTAAGTATCGAGCTCTTCAAACTCTGGATATCGAAGGTGCACTAAGATGTCCAAACTTTCTGAACCAACACCTTCTTTTGTTGTGTTTGGAGCAACTTCTGGGTGAGGCCCAATTATTTGTTATACTCGTGGCAATCTGGGACACATATCCCAAGATTGTTGTAGTGGCCCTCCGATGGCGGGTACGACTTATGCGGAGAAGGGGAAGGCAAAAGAGTCATCTGCGTTCCATTATGCTCCAGCTTAGCCCTAAGTGCACAATCTTTGCCAAAAGGAGGCCATAAAACAAAACGATATCGTGATAGGTACGGTTTACTATACAACTTTTACTGCTTTATGTACTTATTATCTTATGTGCATTGCTTAACTTACTTGAATTAGGCTTTCTCCTAATCTTGGACTATCCGACAAGAGCACTGTTCGATACTGAAGCTTCTCATTACTTTCTATCTGAGGACTTTGTATTGTGTATCAGAGTGCCTTCTATTATATTGACAGATAGATTGGATGTCTTGTTGTCTAATGGCTACTCGATGCATGTGGATAGAGTTTGTTTTGTTCAAGTGCGGATAGGAAGTCGTGACTTTGGATTGGAAGCATTAGTGCTACTGATATCGGAGTTTGATGTGATCTTTGGCATGGACTGGCTCTCGGAGTAGAGTGTCAGCATTGATTACAACTCAAAGGAAGTCACACTGGGACAAACCACCAAATGCGAGACTAAATTTGCTGGTATACGAGGATCGAGCAAGATAATGATCTCTGCTCTCCAAGTGGTCAAGACGGTTCAGAAGGGCGAGGAGATATTCTCCATGCTATTGGAGGCTGCAGAGCCAAAGTACAGTTTGAGTGACATTCCTATTGTATCGAAGTTTGCATATGTGTTTCCTAAAGATATCCCAGGAATTCCACCACAACGAGAGATCGACTTCACTACTGAGTTGGTGTCACGTGTGAAACATGTGTGACCTTCCCGAGTAGCACCAAAGGAGATTGCGGAACTAAAGGTTTAGTTGCAGGAGTTGCTAGAGCAAGGCTATATACATCCAAGTATGTCACCTCTAAGTGCACCGGTCTTCTTTGTGAATAAGGACAAAGCTTGCATTTATGCATTGACTATTGTGAACTGAACAAGCTGACAAAGAAGAACAAGTATCCGATTTCGTGAATCGATGATTTATTTGACCAGCTGGTTGGATAGATTGTCTATTCAAAGTTAGATTTGAAGTTCGGCTATTGGCAGTTGAGGATCAGGGAAAATGATATTCCTAAGACAGTGTTTGGTATACGCTACTAGCAGTATGAGTTCACTGTGATGCTGTTTGGGGTAACAAACGCGCCATCAGTATTCATGTACTTGATGCAAAGGACCTTCAGAGAGTATTTAAACTGATTTGTGATTGTCTTTATAGATGACATATTGGTATATTCTTAGTCTGAGGATAACCATATGAATCATTTAAGGTTGATTCTACTTACCCTGGGCAGGAATGGACTCTGTGCCAAGGTCTCAAATAATGTTTTTTGGCTATCGTCAGTGACATTCTTTGGTCATGTGGTCAATGAGGAAGGTATTGTAGTGGATCCAGCGAAGATAGTTATGATATAGGAGTAGCTTGTGTTGTCTACTATGGTGGAAGTAAAATGTTTTCTTGCACTTGCCAGCTACTACAAGCGCTTGGTTGCGAACTTCTCGCGGATATATCTACCTCTCATGACATTGAGAAGGATGGATCAGAAGTTCATTTGGACGACTGAGTGCACATGAGATTTTGAGGAGTAGAAGAGTCATCTGACCACGATGCCTATTTTATGTTTGTCATGTAGTGTAGAAGGCTATGAGATCTACAACGATGCCTCAAGTAGCGGCTTAGGCTACGTTATTCTGCAGTTTTGGAAGGTAATAGCTTATGACTCGCACCAGCTGAAGGTGCATGAAAGGAATTATCCAGTCCATGACTTAGAGTTGGCAACTGTGATATTTGTCATGAAGCTGTGATGGCATTACTTATATGGAGTGAGGATCGATATCTTTACGGAGCATAAGAGCCTAAAGTACATGTTAAACCAAAAGGACTTGAATATATGACAAATGAGGTGGATGGAGTTCCTTGGGGACTATACGTTTGAGATACACTATCTTCCCAGGAAGGGAAATATTATCGCAGATGCATTGAGTTGTTGGGCGCCGACACAGGCCAACTGGATACAAATGCATGATAAGCATCTTATTCGAGATTTGGAGGCCTTAAAGATCACTTGTGTTGATAGGAGATCTAGTGTAAATTCATTTTTAAACTGGACGGAGGTGTAATATGACTTTGCGGACAAGATTCGTCGGGCGCTGGAGCATGATGAGAGCATGAAGTATTTTATGATAGAAACTATGGAGGGTCAAATTCCCAGTTTTTTATTGATGACGGTCTATTGTGGAAGGACATTCGGTTGTGCATCCCAAATAGTGGCAAATTGCGGGAGAAACTGATGTACGAGGAACACTTTACAAAGTACTCAATCCACCTGGGGAGCACAAATATGTTCAAGGATATGAAAAAGGTGTTTTGGTGGCCAGGGATAAAGAAGGACATAGCTCTTTATGTGGTGAAGTGTCATACTTGCGCCCTATTAAAGGCTGAATGTCAGGAACCTGGTGCTTTCCTGAAGTTGTTAACAATACTAGAGTGGAAGTTTGACGACATATGTATGGATTTCATGCATGGTTTGTTTAGATCACAATGCAGAAACAATGTCATTTGGGTGATTGTGGACCGGTTGACAAAAGTTTCACACTTTATTCCAAATCAGAGGGACGATTCGGTGGAAACGTTGGCCAAACTTTATGATGAACATATCGTATAATTGTACGGTGTGCCCCACATCGTTAGTGACCGAGATGAGCGATTCACGTCAAATGACTGAAAGCTTATTCATCAACTGTTGGGTACCAAACTGAAATTCAGCACGACCTTCCATCCTTAGACGGATGGTCAGACCGAGATGATAAACATAATGATGGAAGTTATGCTTTGCATGTGCGCCTTAGGTTTCGGGAAGAGGTGGGAAGACCATCTCTATATGATAGAATTTGCCTACAATATTAGCTACCAAGTAAGTATTCAAATGGAATCTTTTGAGGCCATATACGGTAGGAAGTGTCGTACTCACTTGGCTTGGGTAAAAATGGGTGAATCAAAGTTGTTTAAACATAAAAATGTCGAAGTTGCGACTTCGATAATATGTTTGATTCGATAGTAGTTTTTGATTGCTCAAGATAGTAAAGCAAAGTAATACAACGACAAACACCGAAACATGGAGTTTGTGGTGGGTGATTGGTTGTATCTCAAGATAAAGTTGTTCAAGGACGTATCTAGGATTCGATGCTTGAAAAAGCTGAGTCCGAGATACCTTTGGTGATTTGAAATCGTTGAGCGGATTGGTGAAGCTGCCTATCGGTGGAATCTTTCATCTGAACTCAGTAGTTTGCACTATGTGTTTAAAATATCAGTGCTACAGAAGACAGTACATGATCTCACGCAAGTGGTTGTTGCAGATCAAGTGTTGGTCAATAGTGGGTTGACGACGAAAGTTAATCTCATTCGAATCGAGGATACGAAGATCAAAGGATTGCGAAAAAAAGAGATCAGAATGGTCAAAGTCCGTTGGGACAACTGTGGCCATGAGGAGCTGTTATTGGAGCACGAGTAGACCATGCAAGAAGAGTTCCATGAGTAGTTTTGTTGAGGTACAATATTTATGTTTTGGTACTTCTGTGTTTTTTCATGTAAGTGTAATTTTGGGACGAAATTTCTTAAAGTAGGGGAGATTTATAATGCCCCAAATTTCTTTAAAATAATAGAAATATGGTCACTAGAGGTTACTGTCAGGTGGTAAAACTAGCTCTAGAGGTATCTAGCTGATTTAAAATATCAGCGTCTCTAGAAGGTATCACTTGACGGTAGTGTGATATCGCGTGGTAGCAACCAATGAATTAATTCAATTATTGTCTCTAACACTTAACGCGTGGCGGTAGAGGTATCACTGGTATGCCACGTGTTATGACGAGTTGAGGCAATTGTTGAGCGGTAGAGCAGTGCTGGATGAGAGAACTGCCACCGCCTAAGCTACCGCATGGCGGTAGCTATTTAAATTGAGAGATCTAGTGAATCGTGGTCATCCATTCTTGTTGCATGTGGCTAGGGGAAACCCATGTGAATTAACCAGAGGAGTGGGGGAGAGAAGATTCAAGTCATCTCTTTCGCTATCTCTCTTCAAATTCATATATCTCTCCCTCTCTCTTGTGTTTTGAGGAGAGGGGAACGATGAGAGAAGAAGAAGGAGAAAGAGAAGGAGAAGGATCAAACCGCCCTAGAGAATAACATGGGTGGCATTCTTGTGATTAAAGTATCAAGCCGAAGCTAGATCTGCGGAGAGGAAAGCGTTGCAGACGTTTCTATCTGGATCCAGTTTGTGTTCATGGCTCCATGAAGATCTATAAGGGTAACGATCTTCCATCTTGGACATGTGAAGTCCTTAATTAAGCATAGTTGCTTGAAGTCTCCCAATAACTAGTGGAGAGCGAAGGAATTTTCAACAGGTTGGTCGAAGATATCCACGATAATAAACTTACATATAGAATCCAGAATCGAAAAATGGAATAGGCATGATGTCAGAAGCCCATCTAGACAGGTTGGTCTGGATTGGTGATTGTTTTTTTTTTGTTTGCGTGCCAGAGAGGACTCTGTGGTTAAACATGTAGTTTATGGAGTCTAGGGGTGTGCAGGTTGCTATAGTGAGATTACTGGAGTGGTCTCCAGAAAACACCCAAATTTGGGGAAGAAATGGTGTTTTGTACTCTACCGCGCGGTGGTAGTGCTAACACTGGCGGTAGCTCCTAGAGAGCTATGTTTGTGAGGACTGTCTCTTGGAGACTAGGGGCAATATGTTGAGCTGTGAGCTTTGATTGCGTAGCATTTGTGGCCTTGAGTGCCAGTCATGAATTATTGAGCTGTGATGTCCAGCAATGGCGGCCGTGAGAGCCAGCCTTCAAACATAACACAGTTATGTATTTTATGAATTGGCAAGGGAAGACTGGCCCACGTCATGGTTTTTTGCGCCCGACAATTTGAGTAATGGGCTATAGCTAAACTGTACCCACCCTATGCCGATCGACTTGGAGTGAGTCATTGAAGTGAATCTTGGAGAATGACTTTGGCTTTATTGTATCCATAGGTGAGGGTCTTTGGCTTCTGTCCGGAAAGACTATTAAGGCTCAAACAAATGTTGAACCATCATTGAGTATGGTGTTGGGCCTAAGAAAGTCCAGAACACTGAAAATGTGGACTAAGTGTGTGGGGCGTGTGGTTATGTGTGTCAATGTCTGCGGTGAATTGTGCTTAAATTGCACGTTCTGATGCCATTATATATACATGTTGCGTACCTACAGGGAAGGAGCACCACCGCCCTGAGTGAGGGATGGGGTCGTTATAATTTGGTCAGGTAAAGCTGATCGTTGCCTTGTTTACCACCTATTGGTGGATTGTCCCTATGCAGGTGGTGGATAGCCGAGCAGTAAATAGCGGGCTTAAGCCCCTTTAAGCTATGCCGACCCTCGAAGGCCCAAAGGCAAATCTTTTACTTTTTTCATGTGTGGCCGGTCTGTATGCCGATCTATGTAATATATTATTGTGAAGAGAATAATTGTAAGGCCTTAATGCTAAAACACTGTGTATTTTTAATATCATTCTTATTGTGTTATTAGTGGACATTCATGTGTTTGAATTCTAAGTAACTTTTAAATACTTTTACTAGAATGCAACTCTGAGTTATGATGGGTTAATGAATTGGTTTCAATGCGTAACTCCGCTGGTCTGTTAGTGGAATATGGTGTGGCCCGGACCAAACCTTCTGTTATATTCCTTGTGACTGATGGGGGTGTTACACAATATTGCTTTGTTATTAAGCACAATAATAAGTATTTAGAAGAAGCGGGCCAAGTTTTGTTTCTTTTGACAAGTGTTAACTTATTACATCAGTTTGGGCCCTTTATATAGGCCCAACAAGTACATGAGATAAGTTCTGATATTTTACAAAAAAAGGTGTAATAACATTGGGGCTTTATCTGATGCACTTCTCCACGGCTCTGTTTTGTCTTCTTACTTATCTTCACTTGACTTTATGGCTTTCTTGTCTTTGTGGTTTAGCCGGTGTCACCGCAGTAGTTTCCAGCTCCTTCCGCAAACCTAGTTGTTGGTGTCTCCATGGCCGGAGTTGTCATCACCTGATCACTTGGCTTTCCCCTTCACCCTCTCTTGATCTGGTGACGGTCCGATGTTTATAGTGTCTCTTAGTTTCAGGAATTGAACTCACGATAGAGGTTCAGTTAAAAGATCTGCAAGTTGATAATTTAGTTTGTAGTATACTAGTTTTAATTTGCCCTATTCCACTTGTTCATGCACAAAGTGGTGACGTATTGCAATGTGCTTCCTACGATTTTGAAAAATAGGGTTTTTTTGTTCGGGCTATGGCGGAGTTGTAGTCACATCAGAGTACAATGGCTTCTTCTTTGTGTTTTTCTGTTTCTTTGCTTTGCTTTTTAAGGACTTTTAACCAGGTAGATTCGCATGCAACATTAGATATGGCCATGTATTCTGCTTCGGTGGATTACAGTGCGATCATTTGTTGTTTGTGAGAGCTCCATGAAATTGGTCTTGATCCATAGAAGAATATGTAAGCACATGTGCCTTTTTGTTCAACTTTATCACCTGCCTAGTCTGAATCACAGAATCCAGTTAAGTTATTCTCTCCTCCTTTCTCATAGGTAAGTCCATAGTGTTTAGTTCCTTGGATATATCGTAGAGGTCTTTTGACTGCTTCCATTTGATGCTTACATGAATTGGAAACATACCTTGACAGTTTATTTACCGGGCATTACATATAATGTCTGGTGTGAGTTAGATAAACTAGAGATCCAATAAGCTGACTGTAGTTGTTTTCATATGTTCCATCTTCTTCCTCTTTTCTTTTCCCTAATAGCTCATTTGTTACCAATGGTCTAAAAGAGATAAAATTAGCACCATCTGAAGATTTGGGAGTTTCGTTGAACTCAGAATGATTCGTCCAGCTCAACAAGATTCGTCGAACTCAGCTCAATTTGTCGAGCTCAACAAGTTTCATCGAACTCAACACGATTCGTCGAGCTCAACAAGATTCATCGAACTCAGGGAGATTCGTCGAATCCAGGAAGAATAATCATCAACCATCAAGTCTAGTAATCAGAAGTGCTAATTAATGTTAAGCTATTACCAATCCATCTCCTCTCCTGTCAACTACTTTAATTATAGCTTAGCAGTTAATGTAATCAGCCCTATTTAAAGGGATTTGTATCACTGTTCTAACATGAATGAAAAGGTAGAGAAAAACTACATTAAAAACTAAAACTTGTATTACATTTTATATCAGTGGTATCAGAGGGAGGTTGGTAATATATAGCTATTGTGAGATGAAAATACCGCCCGAAAGGTGTTTGATCTGGAGTCCGAGAAAGAATCGGTGAGGGCCAAGATCAGTCATCTCATACTTTCTTTGCATACTGTCCCGAAAATGTCAAATGTGTTCGGTGTGTGTCCCAGTGACGAGTAAAACATCAACATAGAGACAGCTGATGAGTTTGGTTTCACCCTGTTTCTTAATGTAGAGAGTAGGCTCATTGGAGCTGGGAGTGAATCCTTCTTGAATGAAGTAGGAGTTTATGTTGTCATGCCATGCTCGTAGCGCCTGTTTGAGCCCATACAGGGCCATGTGGAGTTTGTATACCTTCTCGCACCGGCCCTCATTGAGTACAAATCTCGGTGGCTGAGATACATAGACTTCTTCATGGATGGTTCCGTTGAGGTACATCAAGTTTGTAGATTTGATAGTTGTGTTGTGCATCAATGGCAAGAAGGAGGCGAATTGTCGTCATTTTTGCCACTAGCGCAAATGTTTCATTGAAATCTTCACCCGGGCACTGGGAGTAGCCTTTTGCGACCAATCGAGCTTTATATTTCAGTATTCTTCCTTCTTCATTCTGTTTTATTTTATAGGGTTGGAAACATACCTTGATAGTTTATTTACCGGTCATTACAGATAATGTCTGGTGTGAGTTAGATAAACTAAAGATCCAATAAGCTGACGGTAGTTGTTTTCATCTGTTCCATCTTCTTCCTCTTTTCTTTTCTCTAATAGCTCATTTGTTACCAGTGGTCTAAAAGAGATAAACTCGGCACCGTTTGAAGATTTGGGAGTTTCGTCGAACTCAGCACGATCCGTCGAGCTCAACAAGATTCGTCGAACTCAGCTCAATTCTTCGAGCTCCACAAGTTTCGTCGAACTCAGCATGATTCGTCGAGCTCAACAAGATTCGTCGAACTCAGGGAGATTCGTCAAATCCAGGAAGAAGAATCATCAACCGACAAGTCTAGTAATCAGAAGTGCTAATTAATGTTAAGCTATTACCAATCTATCTCCTCTCCTGTCAACTACTTTAATTATAGCTTAGCAGTTAATGTAATTAGCCCTATTTAAAGGGCTTTGTATCACTGTTCTAACATGATTGAAATAGTAGAGAAAAACACCATTAAAAACTAAAACCTGTATTACGTTTTCTATCAATGGTATCAGAGCCAGGTTGACTGTTCCTATCATCAGAGCTATCTCCTCCGACAGCCCTTCCGTGGCATCATCATCATCTACCAACATACAGGCGCCATATACCCATTCCTCGATACCAACCTCCTCCGCAAATTCCAATTACGGGACTGCAATCCCGCTATGACACCCATGTCCACTTTTGATAAGCTCACAGCCAACCGAGAAGGGGAGGAAACTACAGATGAAGAGGAATATAGGAGCATCGTTGGCTCACTGATTTACCTCACTCACTCACAACCAGACATTGACAATGCTGTGAACATTGTCGTAAGATTCGTGAGCAACCCAAGCAAAGCCCACCGTGCCACAGTAAAACGCATCCTCCGCTACCTACAAGGAACTAAAGATTGGGGAATTTTCTACAAACACAACCAAATTGATACCCTTATAGAGCATACTGATTCCGACTGGGCTGGTGATCTCTCGGATCGCAAGAGCACCAGCGGATTCCTCTTTCTATTTGAATCAAATCCCATTTCATGGAGCTCAAGTAAGCAACAATCAGTGGCGCTCTCAACAACCGAAGCTGAGTACATGGTGCTTAGCCAAGCCGCCTGTGAAGCTATATGGCTAAAATGTCTAATCAGTGATATCTATGGTACATATGCAGAAGGAGTAAGAATACTATGCGACAATCAATCGGCCATTGCTCTCTCAAATAACCCAGTGTACCACAGTCGAAGCAAACACATCGATATTTGATGGCACTTCATCAGTGAACTTCTAGAGAAGAAGGAAATTGACATTAACTACTGCCCGACTAAAGATCAGCTTGCCGACCTCCTTACAAAGTCGCTACCTTGAGAGAGATTCGTTGAATTCAGGAAGAAGATTGGTGTCATCAACGGTTGCGAATTAGAGGGGATAAAAGAGATAAAATCAGCATCGTCTGAAGATTTGGGAGTTTCGTTGAACTCAACATGATTCATCGAGCTCAACAAGATTCGTCGAACTCAGCTCAATTTGTCGAGCTCAACATGTTTCGTCGAACTCAGCACAATTCGTCGAGCTCAACAAGATTCGTCGAACTCAGGGAGATTCGTCGAATCCATGAAGAAGAATCATCAACCGTCAAGTCTAGTAATCAGATGTACTAATTAATGTTAAGTTATTACCAATCCATCTCCTCTCCTGTCAACTACTTTAATTATAGTTTAGCGGTTAATGTAATCAGCCCTATTTAAATGGCTTTGTATCACTATTCTAACATGAATGAAAAAGTAGAGAAAAACTCCATTTAAAACTAAAACCTGTATTGGGTTTTCTATCATGATCTGACTGTTGTATTACACAAACTGAATCCACTTTTGACTAGTAGAGTTGAAGCATATTTCTCCCGTAACAAGAAGATATAGCTTGGACTTTGTATTACTTGGATGCCAAGCAAAAATTATAATAGGCAGTGATCTATCATGTCATATCTGAGGCGCATTGTTTCTTTGAATTGCTTTATCAATTTGTAATTGCTTCCAGTGATGATTATATCATCTATGTAGATACAAACATGCATTATTTTGTTTTGAATTGTCTTTGTGTAGAGGGATGCTTCCACCGGACACCATAAACCCTTCTTGAATAAGGAATTCATCAATGTTTGCCTTCCAAGCCCGTGGTTCTTGTTTTAGGCCGTATAATGCTTTGTGCAACTTATATACTGCTTCAACTTGCCCTTTTACTTCAAAACCCTTAGTTTATTCTACAAACACCTCTTCTTTCAATACTCCATTTAAAAATGCTGATTTGATATCTAATTGGTATATTGGGCATTGGAAATGTGCACCTAGGGTATGTTTCAGTATGGAGACTGGGCGGTCTGACGGTCTGACTCTGGCGGATTGGAGAACACACGGTCTGTCGGTTTCTCTCCATCGGTTCGGTAGCTGGACTGTTGTTGTTTGTTGTTTGTTGTCCGGGCGATCTGGCGGTTTGTATCAGGCCTGTTGGAGTGTAACGCCCCTAAACTCAAAAGAGCGACGAGTGGTGTTTTGAGCCAAGTATGGAACTTGGTAGGGGCCACACGTCCTTCGACACGGGCATGTCCCAGGGGCGTGTCGTGATCAGGTTTGATGATGGCCGTGTGGTCGACGAATTTCAGTCGACGATCGTCGAGCAACGAACACGGCCTGAGACACGGGCGTGTCCCAGGCTGTGTCCTACTCGGGTAGTTGGCAGAGTTGAGTTGGGGGAGAAACACGGCTTGGAGCCCAGGCGTGTTCAGGAATGACACGGGCGTGTCTTTTGGTACATGGGCATGTCCGATACCCGTGTCCTTCACGGGTTGGTGTTGGTCCTGTGTCGATGGAGGAACACGGCCTGCTACAAGGCCATGTACTGGATGACACAGGCATGTCTGGTCGGACACGAGCGTGTCGAGAGCCCGTGTACTTTTCGGGATGCGATGGTTTTAGCATCGATTGGGGCACAAAACCTTTGACACGGGTGTGTCACGAGCCGTGTTCGGCCCAGGTTTTGGATTTCAAGTCCGAATCGTGGCCGTTCGTTTCCTTATTTTGGGATCCGACGGTTCATGGCTGCTCAGGCTGGGTTATACCCGGGAATAGCGTTTGGATGCCTTCATTTCATCAAGCAATCTATTTCTAAAGTTCTAGAGAGGGGAGAGCAAGGAAGAAGAAGGAAGAGAGATCCGACCACCAGCGGAGCTTCGGAGCCCCGAATCGCGAGCCGACTTCGGATCTACGGAGGCGAGGACATTGCGGTGCTTTTCATCCGCATAGATTTCCATGGCGTAAAAGAGGAATGCTAGGGTAACGATTCTCATCCTAGGATATGTGAAGTCCTCTTTTTATTTGCATAGGAAGCCCGCTCTCGCGAGTTTGCGGTGAGTGTGAGGCGTTCCTTAGGGAAGACATGAATAGTCCCCGTTATTTAGCATATAGAGTCCATAATCGAGAAACGAACATAGGCATAATGTGTGAAGACTACCCGGATAAGTTGGTCTGGATCGGTGATGTTGCATTACATGAATGGCCTGAGAAGATTCCGTGCAATTGTTTGTTTTTCGGGTTTTCTACGCGGTAGATTACAACATGGATCCTTGGGGACTACCTCCAAGGTGCACCCGAAAAATTGGGCAGATGCGTGATTCTGCCAACTTGGTGGCCTTGGAGCCAACCTATATATAACTGGGTTATGTTAAGTGTGTGATCGATTTGAGACTCGGGGAAGCTTGACCCGCGCAGACGGCTTAAGTTGACAAGTTGACGTTGCGGTGTGAGCAACGGGTTCGGTAGAACCGTACCCGCTCTATATGGTTCGGTTAGAGAGACCTAAGGTACGTGGTACTCGCCGTTGGCATAGATGGAAGGTCTTAGGCAGTGGCCAAAAAGAACAAAATGCTCACGAGAATTTGCCATCCAAGGGGCGGTGGTGAGTCAGCGGACTTCGACCGTGTTCACCGAGAATGTGCCCTGAGAGCACGGGGTGTGTGGCCGTGCGTGCCCACGCCTGTGATGGAGTGTTTTTACACTATACTGCTTGGTTATGCTAACAAAGTACATGGAAGGAGCATCGCCGCCCCAAGTTCGGGGGCAGGATCGTTATAATTTGGTCAGCATAGCTGACCGTTGCTTTTGTTTGCCACCGTTGCGGTGGATTATTGCTTGCAGGTGCAGCGGAGCCAAGTGGTAAATAGCGGGCAAAAAGCCCTTGTTGTTGAGCCGGCCCTCTAAGGCCTAATTTGAATGTTTACTTTTATTTCTCATGTGTGACCGGCCTGCGTGCCGAGGTTTGGAAAACACTTTAATTTGAGAAAACTATTGTAAGGCCATAAGGCCGTGTACTGGTGTATTGTACATTCATTCCTTCTGGTTTGGTTTAGTGGACATTCATGTTGTTGGCAGGGTTCTTTATTTATTACAACTCTTAAATTGCTTCCGCCAGAATGTACCCTGAGTAGGACATTGATTCTTAGTTGGATGGTTTCTTTTGAGTAACCTTCCGGTCTATCTGTGGTATATGGCGTCGGGCCCCGGCCGGACCTACTGCTATATGCTATGCGACGGGTAGGGGTGTTATAATTTGGTATCATACTACTGGTTTTGGTCAACTTAAATGAATTCGTGGACAAATTCTTTTAAGGGGTGGTGAGCACATGTGTGTGCGTCATCATTATAACATAAAAGAACCCATGAATGTCCACTTAAGAATGAAAATACACGTGTTTGAGGAACCTGCGTGTTCCTATAATTATTTTTTGCAATTTTTTTGGTCGCTTAACGATGTTTTGTACAACTATAGGTTACCAGAAGTGGTGCAGGGCCGTCAGAACGCCCGATTTCTGAGGCTAGTAGTACACCGAATGATGTGCCTGCAACACCTCCCTGGCAGAAACCATATGATTGGTGGCCGAAGCGGTGTTTGCTATGATCAATGCGCAGCCTGCAAGGCAAATGCAGTAGCCCGCTCCTACGATGGAGCAGGTACCGCTTCAAACGGATGAACCGAGAAGGGTGTAGAAGGTGGTAGTGGAGCCTTTGGTGCCTAGGAGAGCAACTAAATGGCAGCTCAAACATGTTATGGGCTTCAATCCTCCGGTGTTCTTGGGGACGGGAACCCCATCCCAAGCAGAGGATTGGCTCTCCCGAGTGAAGAGAGTACTGACAGCTACTAAAATAGAAGAGTGGCAGATGACCACTATAGCTACATTCCTGTTGGACGGAGATGCTAAGCTGTGGTGGGAAGGTTTGGAGTTTCATCTCTTGAGGGGAAGGCAACTTACAGACTTCTCGATGGAGGAGTTTTCGAGACAGTTCTTGGCAAGGTACCTTCCCTCGGCTAAGAGGATAGCATTGGAGAATGAGTTCTAGAAGCTGACATAATGAGAGAGTAGTGTGGATGAGTATCTCCATGAATTTACTCGGTTCGGTCGGTACGTGAGCTGTACGTTCGCGGATGAGGAGCATAAGACAAACCGATTCTATGAAGGTTTGAGAGATGACTTAAGGCTACTGCTCTCGGGGCCTATGACATAGGGCTTCTTGACCCTGGTCAATACGGCTCGGTCGTTGGAAAAGGATTTGAAGAATGTGCAAGCAAAGAAAAACTCTGGTGATAAGAAGACTGAGTTCACGGTGCCGGCTAACTCAAAGCCTGCATATCGTAGGTGGTCTAAGAAGGCTAGGACTTCGGGTCCAGCCCCTTCTTCTGGTGCTTCTGGGGCGACTACGGGTCGAACCCCGGGTGCATGCTTTACTTGTGTAAAGCCGGGACATTTTGCCCGAGACTGCTGGAGCGGACGTCCCAAGTCCGAGAGGAAGCCGGGTGCAACATATGAGGAAAAGGGCAAGGCGGTGGAGTCAACCACACCCATTATGCTCAACCTAGAGTGTATAATCTTGTCCAGCAGGAGGCCATCAAGCAAGTGGATGTGGTGATAGGTACGGTTTAAATTTATAGCAAGTTAATTTTTAAAATACTTGTTATGCACGTGTTGCCTTACCACTGCTTGTATATGCTTTGTTTTGATTTGTGAGAATTCGGCGAGAGCACTCTTTTATACGGGAGCTTCGCACTCCTTTTTGTCTGAAGGATTCATATCGTGCATCGGAGTACCTTCTTCGATGGCAAAGGACAAACTGGATGTGTTGTTGCTGAATGAGTGTTCGATGCGTGTGGACAGAGTCTATGGCGTAAAGATTCGTATTGGGAATCAAGAATTCGATTCGCAAGCATCGTTACTGCCACTGGTGGACTTCGACGTGATACTTGGCATGGACTGGCTCTCGAAGCGGCAAACGTATGTTGATTGCATTGGAAAGGAGGTTATGTTGGGAACAGGTCGTGGGATGAATTTTACGGGCTTGAAAGGGTCGAGCAAGACTTTCATGTCTGCTCTTCAGGTGGTAAAGGTGGTTCGTGGTGGAGCAGAGCTATTCTTCACACTAGTGGAGGTTGCAAAACCTAAACCTATGTTGGACAGTATTTCAGTGGTATCCAAGTACCCTGATGTGTTCCCTGGCGATCTTCCTAGAACCCCACCTCAACGGGAGATTGATTTCACCATCGAGCCAGTGCTAGGTGCGAAACCTATGTCACGCTCTCCGTATCGGCTAGCGCCCAAGGAAATGGCGGAGCTGAAGGTTCAACTTCAAGATTTGTTGGAGCAAGTGTATGTGCGTCCAAATTCGTCGCCTTGGAGCGCACCGGTCCTTTTTGTTAAGAAGAAGGACGGAAGCTTGAGACTTTGTATCGACTATCGAGAACTGAACAAGCTAACGGAGAAGAATAAGTACCCGATCCCGAGGAATGATGATCTGTTCGATCAGTTAGTCGGGTCAACAATGTACTCAAAATTGGATCTCAAGTCCGGTTATTATCAGCTGAGGATAAGGGAGAGTGGTATCCCCAAGACAACTTTTAGTACGAGATACGGGCATTATGAGTTTACGGTCATGCCGTTTGGGCTGACGAATGCGCCGTCAGTGTTCATGGATCTAATGAACAGGACTTTCAGGGAGTACCTAGACCACTTTGTGATCGTCTTCATCGACGACATATTGGTGTACTCGTAGAGTGAAGAGGTTCACTTTAAGCATCTACATTTGGTGTTGGAGACACTGAGGAGGAATCAATTGTACTCCAAGTTCTCCAAATGCTAGTTTTGGTTGTCCTCAGTAGCGTTCTTGGTCACATAGTCAGTGGAGAGTGAATTGTGGTGGATCCGACGAAGATTGTTGCGATACGAGAGTGGCCTATATTGTCTACGGTAGCAGAAGTCCGGAGTTTTCTGGGGCTTGCCAGCTATTACAAGCGCTTCGTGGAGAACTTCTCGCTGATAGCATTACCCCTCACGACTCTGACGAGGAAAGAGCAGAAGTTTGTTTGGACGCCGGAGTGCGCACGAGCTTTTGAAGTGCTGAAGAGTCGGTTGACCACGGTGCCTGTGCTGAGTTCGCCGACTGGGACCGAAGGCTTCGAAATCTACAGCGATGCTTCAGGCAGTGGACTGGGTTGTGTCCTACTGCAGCATGGAAGTATGATAGCATGTGGCTCGCGACAGCTGAAAGTGCATGAGAGGAATTATCCGGTCCATGAATTGGAGTTAGCGGCCGTGATTTTTGCCTTGAAGCTGTGGAGAGACTACTTGTATGGGGTCAAGGTCGATATCTATACCGACCACAAGAGCCTGAAATACTTGTTGGATCAGAAGGATCTGAACATGCGACAACGTAGATGGATGGAGTTCCTGGGGGACTACATGTTCAAGATCCACTACATTCCTGGTAAAGGCAATGCGGTTGCAGACGCGTTGAGTCGCAGGGCCCCTGCGCGGGCCAACTGGTTGTCGATTCATGACGAGCGCTTGATTCGGGAGTTGGAGGCGTTGGAGATCTCTTGCATAGACAAGCAAACAAGTGCCGAAGCACTATAGTACTGGACGGAAGTTCAGTGTGACCTGACTGATCGGGTTCGGCAGGCTCTGGATATGAATGTCCGCATGAAGCAAATCATGGTTGATGCTTTGGATGGTTCAAATTCCCAATTTGTTGTTGAGGATGGATTGCTATGGAAGGACGGTCGTCTATGCGTCCCGAATATGGGCAAATTACGGGTGGAATTGTTGTACGAGGCGCATCATACCAAGTACTTGATTCACCCGGGGAGCACGAAGATGTACCGCGATGTGAAGAAATTGTTCTGGTGGTCAGGGCTTAAAAGGGATGTGACACTCTATGTGGTGAAGTGTCAAACATGCACCTTAGTGAAGGCGGAGTGCCAAAAGCCTGGAGAATTCTTGAAGTCGTTGCTTATTCCGGAGTGGAAGTTCGACGACATTACTATGGACTTTGTGCATGGGTTGCCAAGGTCGCAGAAGGGTGACGACGCCATCTGGGTGGTCGTGGATCGTTTGACGAAAGTGTCGCACTTCCTTCCGCGTATGAAGGATGATTCTGTGGTGAAATTAATAAAGTTATACGTGGATAATATTGTGCGGCTTCACGGTGTGCCCTGCAACATCGTGAGTGACCGAGATGGGCGGTTCACATACAATGATTGGAGGTTGGTGCAGCAGATGTTGGGAACAAAGCTGAGTTTCAGAATAGCCTTTCATCCGCAGATGGATGGTCAGACCGAGAGGGTCAACAGGACGATGGAAGACATGCTTCGCATGTGCGTTCTGGATTTTGGGAAGCAGTGGAAAGATCACCTATACTTGGTGGAATTCGCTTACAACAATAGCTACCAGGCGAGCATACAAATGGTGCCCTTCGAGGCACTTTATGGTAGAAGATGTCGCACATCGTTGTCTTGGTTGGAAACGGGTGAGTCAAAGTTGTACAAGCGCCAAGAGGTGGAAGATACAACGTTATTGGTTCAAACGATTCGAGAGAGATTGCTAATCGCTCAGGACCGCCAAGCTAAGTACTATAACGCCAAGCATAGGAACGTGGAGTTCGCTGTCGGCGACTGGGTGTACTTGAAGATCAAGTCGTTCAAGGGTGTCTCGCGGGTACGGCGCTTGAAGAAGCTAAGCCCGAGATACCTTGGACCGTTTGAGGTTCTGGAGCGCATTGGTGAAGCAGCTTATCGATTGAGGCTATCAGTGGAACTAAGTGGTCTACACGATGTATTCCACATATCGGTGCCATGGAAGGCGGTGCAAGAGCCTTCGCAAGTGATTGCGGTTGATCAAGTGTCGGTCGATAATGGGTTGACGACGAAGGTCAAGCATGTTCGCATTGAGGACTCGGAAGTCAAGCGGTTACGTAACAAAGAGATCAGGATGGTCAAGGTCCATTGGGACAACTGCGGTCGGGTGGAGCTCTCGTGGGAGCGAGAGCAGACCATGCTTGAGGATTACCCGGAGTTATTCCACTCAGGTACCATTTAAGTTTTGTTTTTATCTTTCCTTTATGTAATTTTGGGACAAAATTCTTTTAAGAGGGAGAGATTTGTAACGCCCCGAAACTCAAAAGAGCGACGAGTGGCATTTTGAGCCAAGTTTGGAACTTGGTAGGGGTCACACGGCCTGGGACACAGGCATGTCCCATGGGCGTGTCGTGCTCGGGTTCGATGATGGTTATGTGGTCGACGAATTTCAGTCGATGATCGTCGATTAGCGAACACGGCCTGAGACACGAGCGTGTCCCAGGCCGTGTCCTACTCGGGTAGTTGGCCAAGTTGAGTTGGGGGAGAAACATGGCCTGGAGCCCAGGCGTGTTTGAGAATGACACGGGCGTGTCATTTGGGACACGAGTGTGTCATTTGGGACACGGGCATGTCCAATACCCATGTCCTTCACGGGTTGGTGTTGGTCCTGTATCGATGGAGGAACACGGCCCGCTATACGACCGTGTTCTGGATAACACAGGCGTGTCAGGTCGGACACGGGCGTGTCGAGAGCACGTGTACTTTTTGGGACACGATGGTTTCAGCGTCGATTGGGGCACACGGCCTTGGACACGGGCGTGTCACAAGCCGTGTTCAGCCCAGGTTTTGGATTTCAAGCCCGAATCGTGGCCGTCCGTTTCCTTATTTTGGGATCTGACGGTTCAGGGCTGCTCAGACTGGGTTATACCCGGGAATAGGTTTTGGATGCCTTCATTTCATCAAGCAATCTATTTCTAAAGTTCTAGAGAGGGGAGATCAATGAAGAAGAAGGAAGAGAGATCCGACCACCGGCGGAGCTTCGAAGCCCCGAATCGCGAGCCGACTTCGGATCTACGGAGGTGAGGACATTGCGGTGCTTTTCATCCGCATAGATTTCCATGGCGTAAAAGAGGAATGCTAGGGTAACGATTCTCATCCTAGGACATGTGAAGTCCTTTTTTTCTTTGCATAGGAAGCCCGCTCTCTCGAGTTTGCGGTGAGTGTGAGGCGTTCCTTCGGGAAGACATGAATAGTCCCTGTTATTTAACATATAGAGTCCATATTCGAGAAACGAACATAGGCATGATGTGTGAAGCCTACCCGGACAAGTTGGTCTGGATCGATGATGTTGCATTGCATGAATGGCCAGAGAAGACTCCGTGCAATTGTTTGTTTTTCGGGTTTTCTACGCGGTAGATTGCAATAGGGAGCCTTGGGGACTACCTCCAAGGTGCACCCAGAAAACTGGTCAGATGCGTGATTCTGCCAACTTGGTGGCCTGGGAGCCAACCTATACATAACTGGGTTATGTAAAGTGTGTGATTGATTTGGGACTCGGGGAAGCTTGACCCGCGCAAACAGCTTAAGTTGACTTTGCGGTGTGAGCAACGGGTTAGGCGGAACCGTACCCGCTCTATGTGGTTCCGTTAGAGATACCTAAGGTACGTGGTAATCGTCGTTGGCATAGATGGAGGGTCTTAGGCAGTGGCCAGAAAGACCAAAATGCTCACAAGAATTTGCCGTCCAAGGGGCGGTGGTGAGTCAGCGGACTTTGACCGTGTTCACCGAGAATGTGCCCCGAGAGCACGGGGTGTGTGGTCGTGCGTGCCCACGCCTGTGATGTAGTGTTTTTACACTATATTGCTTGGTTATGCTAACAAAGTGCAGGGAAGGAGCATCGCCACCCCAAGTTCGTGGGCGGGATCGTTATAATTTGGTCAGAATAGCTGACCGTTGCTTTTGTTTGCCACCGTTGCGGTGGATTGTTGCTTGCAGGTGCTGGGGAGCCAAGTGGTAAATAGCGGGCAAAAATCCCTTGTTGCTGAGTCGGCCCTCGAAGGCATAATTTGAATGTTTACTTTTATTTCTCATATGTGACCGGCCTACGTGCCGAGGTTTGGAAAACACTTTAATTTGAGAAAACTATTGTAAGGCCATAAGGCCGTGTACTGGTGTATTGTACATTCATTCCTTCTAGTTTGGTTTAATGGACATTCATGCTGTTGGCAGGGTTCTTTATTTATTGCAACTCTTAAATTGCTTCCGCTAGAATGCACTCTGAGTAGGACGTTGATTCTTAGTTGGATGGTTTCCATTGAGTAATCTTCCGTTCTGTCTGTGGTATATCCCGTCGAGCCCCGACCGGACCTACTGTTATATGCTATGCGAAGGATAGAGTGTGTTACATGGAGATCGGGCGGTCTGTCGGTCTCCTATGGCGGCATGTTCTCTCCTTCTGGTGGTTGAAGGGCGGTTAGCCTATTCGTCTAACCGCGCGGCCTGTTCGGCTTATTTTCTTGTTAAACCTCTTATACCTGTAATTATTTAGTCCTACATTGCTTATTTGTAATCTCTCTCATCTCCTCCGTTCTATAAAAGGGAGGTCATACGTTTGTAATATACACCTTTTTTGGATAATAAAATTTCTGTTATTCCAATTTTCGGTTTCTACTTGTCTGTTCTCACATGGTATCAGAGGGGTCGATATTTTCCGTCTGATTCGGTACCTTCTTCTACCCGCGCGGCTTGCCTTCCTCTTGTAGTCTGTTCGCGCGGCTTCTTTTACCTTCCTTGTCGCTGCTCTTTGTGTATGCGGCCTCTCTTCTCGCTCTGTCTTTCTATCTACGACCTGTTTTCGCGGTTTCTCTGCCTCATTTCTCCCCACAAACTCCTTCCAGTTCGCGCGGTCTTCTCTATCTCTTGTTCGCGCTACCTCCTTTCCCTCTATTCTTTTCCATTTTTTGTCGTTGCCCATTGTGTGCGCGACCTCTCTTCTCGCTCCATCTTTCTATCCGCGACCTGTTTTTGCGGTTTCTCTACCTCTTTTCTCCGCGCAAACTCGTTCCAGTTCACATGGTCTTCTCTATCTCTTGTTCGCGCGACCTCCTTTTTTAGTCGCACGACTTCTTTTCCTCTGCTTTGTTCTGCTTCTTGGTCGTGGCCTTCCTTATCACTGGTGTGCTGACACTGTGACCGTTGTAGAACCACTTCTTGTGTCCACTGCGGCCTTCCTCGCCGCACACCCTGCTTGCTGGTCATGCCGTCTCCGAAGCTTGTTGTTCGCGTGGCCTATTTCTACTCGCGCGTCCCCTTGTCTCTTCCATGGCACTTTCCGGGCATACTGTGGATCGCTGTTGGCTGGAACATCCACATCTTCGCCCCTCTGGTAATTCTTCCACCCCCTCCTTAAAGACGTCCTCCTCGGTGGTCACATCATCAGGTAGTGCCCACATGGTTACTCAAGTTAAATGGTTGATTGACTCTAGTGCGACTAATCATATGACGAGCAATCCTCAATGCTTTTATCTCCTAAAAACACATGATCGGTTGCCCCCGATCCTCATTGCAGACGACTCTCCCTCCCCGGTCCATGGGACTAGAGTGGTTCATGCCACTCCATCTCTTCGCTTGGCGGACACTCTCTATGTGGCAAAGTTTTCGTGGCATTTATTGTCGGTTACCTCTTTATGAAAGCAACTTCAATACTCTGTCACATTCACTCCAACTTCTTGTTCTTTTCAGGATCTGAGCTCCCAATGGACGATTGCTACTAGGACTGAGAGCGGTAGCCTCTACTTCCTCGACAATATTTCCGGTCTACCTGCCTTCTCCTCTGTAACACCCCAAATCCCAGGATTGGGAAAAACTTGGGTGACACGGCCTGGGACACAGGCGTGTCCCAGGGCGTGTCCTGCTCGGGTGAGCAGCCGACGAGTGTTCGACGAGAACTCTGTTCTACGAAAATGAGGGAACACGCCCTCTGACACGGGCGTGTCAGAGGCCGTGTCCTCCTCTGCTCGACGAACTTCATTCGATGAGGTTAAGCTGGAGACATGTCTGCTGCCGTGTATGGGCACAAAGCCTGTGACATGGGCGTGTCACAGGCCGTGCCCTTTGCTGGACGTGCCCAGGGCATTTGAGGCCTGGTGAACACGGGCAGGACACGGTCATGTCCTGGGGTACACAGCCTGTGACACGGGCGTGTCACTGGCCGTGTCCCGATCTGGTTGATTTGGTTTTGTGCATCCTGAAGTACACGACCACAGACATGGGCGTGTCTGAAGGCGTGCCAGGTGACACGGCCCGTGACACGGGCATGTCACATGGCCGTGTACTGGTCTGGATGAGTCAGTTGTGTACTGCTTAAGGCACACGGCCTGTGACACGGGCGTGTCAAAGGTCGTGTCAGGCAAAATTTAGCCTTTTGTGACAAAATCGTGGCCGTCCATTTTCTCAGCTGGGATCTGATGGCTCAGAGTCCTCCCTATTCCCTTAAGGCCGAACATGGAGATGGGAATCTCATTTGATTTTGGCCATCATCTTTCTACAACCTAGAGAGAGGAAGAAGGAGGAGGAGAGCCGGCCACCGGTGGAGCTGCGGAGTTCTGTTTCGAGATCCGAGGAAAGCGTTTTGGAGGAAAAGCCATTACGGTCCTTTCTAGCTGGCTAAATGTCCATGACTCCGAAGTGATCTTCAAGGGTAACAGTATTTCTTCCTAGCCATGTGAAGGCTTCCGTTTTGGCATGGGCATAAGATTCCCCCACCAGAGGGTGGCTTGTTATTGGTGTCCTTTGGGTTGATTCATGGAATCCCCAATGATTTGACATATAGATCTGGAAATAGAGTATAGAATAGGCATGCTGTGTGAAGCCCATCTAGACAGGTTGGTCTGGATTGGTGATGTTGTATATACGCACTAGAGAAGACTCCGTGATTAAACATGTAGTTTTGGGAGTCGATGGGTTAGACCTGCGAAGGATAGTAGCAGGAAGTACTGAAGTGGTAGTCCAAGAAATTACCCTTGTGATGCTTATGTTACTAAATGGGTTGTACCTGTGAAGGGTAGTAGCAGGAAGTACTGGATTGGAAGTCCAGGAAATACCCGTGTAATGCATAATGTTAAATGGGTTCTACCTGTGAAGGGTAGTAGCAGAAAGTATTGGATTTGAGATCCAGGAAAATACCCTTGATACTGGGTTGTGCCTGTGAAAGGTAGTAGCAGGAAGTACTGGTACGAAAGTTCAGGAAAGACCCTCTGATGCTTGTGATACGAATGTGTGGTGTTTGTGTAGGGTAGTAACAACAAGTACTGGTGTGCCCAGGAAAACACACAGGATTTATGCCAAACAGGTAAGGTGAAACCGACCCGCGCCTTTTTAGCCGCGAGTACGCTGTACTCGGTGATGGTAAGGCGACTTGAGCAACGGGAGGTGGATGATCCGACCTGCGTTATGTTCGTCCGACGTGAGACCTGAAAGTGCGGTCTGTTGGTGCGCATAACGAGAGTCTTAGTCCTGCGCGCCACGACACCATGGGGGGCTACGGGCCAATCCCGGGTCATTAAGACTAAAATCTCCAACTGCATGCCATGGAGCAAATGCTCAACTTTTGCCGTTGGGTTTCGGCCCTGACATGGTGGTGGGACCCTGGTTTGTCGGTACACCAAGAATGTGCCCTGAGTGCACGGATCGTCGGGCCGCGTGGCTGACGGTTGCGATGGAATGTTTGTGCGTGAGTGCACAATATGTGTTGAATATCTATATGCATGTGAATTGCTATGCATGCAGGGAAGGAATGCCACTGCCCCGGGAAAGGGGTAGGGTCATTATAAAATTGGTCAGTTGAATGCTGACCGTTGCCTTGTTTGCCACCATTGGGTGGACTGTCTCTGTGCAGGTGCTGGAGAACCAAGCGGGACACATAAAGATTGAAGTCCCTACTTTTGTCGCTGCTGCTGCTGCTAGCCCTTGAAGGCTAAGCGTAAAATGCTGTGTTTTGTGGTATATGGTGTGGGGCCCCAGCCGGACCTTCTATTATATACTATATGAACGGATGGAGTCATTACATTTTTGGTATCAGCTGTCTCGGTCTTTCCGTTTCGAATTCGTGGTCGAATTCTTTTGTGGGGTGGCGAGCACGTGTACGTGTGAACCATGTTAACACTAATGAACTTTTGAATGTCCATTTTAGGAATGCAAATACATGTGTTTGAGGAACCTGCGCGTTCCTATTTTGGTTGTTATTGCTTGTGTGAGGTCGCTAATGTGCGTGTCTTGTTCACCTATAGGTGACTCGAAGTGGTGCTGGGCAGTCGGAGCCCCAGCGTTCTGATGAGAGTACGACACCAGCTGAGGTGCCTACACTGCCCCCTTCTGCGGAAACTATTTGATTAGTTGTTGAGGCCCTGTTTGCGATGATTCAAGCATAGCCTACTGGGCAGGCACAAGGGCAGGCACAAGGGCAGGCACAACCGACATTGAGGACAGAACAGGTTGCGGCGAGGCCAGAACCTGTTGCGGCTGTGGCTCCTCGAGCAGCTGAGAGACAGTTAAAGCAGTTTATGAGTTTCAATCCGCCTACGTTTACAGGCATGGGATACCCTACGCAGGCAGAGGATTGGTTGTCGCGCGTCAAGTGGATAATGACGGCGATCGGGACGGAGGAAGATCAGAAGGTCACCTTAGCCACCTTCTTACTGTAAGGAGAGGCTCGTCTATGGTGGGACGAGATGGAACTACACCACTTAGCGGGCAGACCGTTAACACAAGTGTCAATTGAGGAGTTCTCTCGATTGTTCCTGGCAAAGCACCTACCAGCGGCTCTTCGTATTGCCATGGAAAATGAGTTCCAAAGGCTGACGCAAGGAGAAGGTAGTGTTGAAACTTACCTGCATGAGTTCACGAAGTTGGGACGGTATGCGGGTTTGATCTTTGCCAATGAGCAGCGGAAAACCAATCGGTTCTATGAAGGCTTGCGGGACGAGTTGCAATTCCTGCTTTTAAGTTCAGTGAACCAAGGCTTCCAGGCGTTGGTTGACACTGCGTGCGCGCTGAAAAAGGACATGAAAAGGGTGCAAGGGAAGCGGGCCTTGGCTATAACAAAGCGAGAATTCAAGGCACCCCGACCTGGGAAATCTTATTATAAGAAGAAATGGGGCAAGAGGTCAAAGTCATCAGGGCAAGCTCCTTCTTCTGTTACATCGGGTGCAATGTCGGGGGCCACGTCAAGGCCAGAAACTCGTACGTGTTTTACTTGTGGACGACTGGGGCATATAGCCCGTGACTGCCGGGTTGTTCTGCCGAAGGGAGAAAAGAAGGCGGGCGCGTCGTATGCTGAGAAGGGAAAGGCAGTGGTGGAGTCCTTTACATCCCAGGCGCAGCTCTGAGTCTACAACCTTGGCCTGCAGGAGGCCATTAAGCAGGGTGACATCGTCACAGATACGAGTTAAGTTATTGCATTGTTTTGCTTATTGCATGCTTTGTTTATTGTATGCTTTGTATGTGGCTTGTGTGTGATATAATTGCCACATGCTTTGTAATGATTCGAGACACGCTGGCGCGAGCACTGTTTGATACGGGTGCTTCACAGTCATTTCTATCTACGGACTTCGTATCGCGAATTGGAGTACCTAGTCATGCGAAGACAGAGAGCGTCAGAATGGTTGTTTGATGCTCGTGGATCGGGCTTGCGGTGTGGAGGTTCAAATTGGAAGTCGGGAGTTTTTTTAAATGTATTTGTACTGCCGATATCAAAATTCGACGTGATCTTTGGTATGAACTGGCTCGCGGAGCAGCATGCCTATATTGATTGTAATGCCAAAGAGATCACATTGGGCCAGAATACTGAGCAGGACACTAAGTTCGCTGGTATGCGAGGAGAAGGCGGGACCTTGATGTCTGCACTCCAAGTCGTCAAGGCTATTCGGAAGGGCATAGAGTTATACTTCACGCTGATTAAGGCTGTTGAGCCGAAGGCCAGTGTGAGCGATGTTCCGGTTGTCTCGGAGTTTGCAGATGTATTCCCTAAGTATCTTCCTGGGCTACCACCCCGGCAGGAGATCGACTTCACGATCGAGTTGGTGCCAGGTGTGAAACCTATGGCCCGCTCGCCATATCGTGTCGCGCCAAAGGAAATGACTGAGTTGAAAATCCAATTGCAAGAGTTACTGGAGCAGGGATATATACGCCCAAGTATGTCACCTTGGAGGGCACCTATTCTGTTTGTGAAAAAGAAAGACGGCGGCTTGCGGTTATGTATTGACTACCGTGAACTGAATTAGTTGACCGAGAAGAATAAGTATCCGATTCCACTGATTGATGAGTTGTTCGATCAGCTGGTGGGATCAACCGTCTACTCGAAATTGGATTTGAAGTCTGGTTATTACCAGTTGAGGATACGGGAAGGAGACATTCTCAAGACCGCATTTGTAACACGTTACAGTCATTATGAGTTCACGGTAATGCCGTTTGGGCTCTGCAATGCGCCATCAGTATCCATGGATCTGATGCATCGAACGTTCCGAGAGTACCTGGACTTGTTCGTGATTGTGTTCATTGACGATATCTTGGTATACTCAAAATCTGAAGCTGATCACGCAAACCACTTGCGGTTGGTGTTAAATACTTTCCGAAGTAATAAGCTCTATGCCAAGTTATCGAAGTGCGAGGTTTGGCTATCGTCGGTGGCTTTCCTAGGCCATGTGGTAAGTGGAGATGGCATCGCAGTGGATCCGTCGAAGATAAGGGCCATACATAAGTGGCCGGTGTTGTCTTCGGTGGCCGAGGTCCGGAGCTTCCTTGGACTGGCGGGCTACTACAGACTGTTTGTTGAAAACTTCTCGCGGATTGTTTTTCCTCTGACCACACTGACGAGAAAGGATCAGAAGTTCGTTTGGACGCCGGAGTGTGCGCGAGCTTTTGAAGAGCTGAAGAGTCGGTTGACTACGACATCGGTGTTGACATTGCCATGTGGTACCGACGGATTCGAGATTTATAGTGATGTTTCAAGAAGCAGCTTAGGCTGTGTTCTTCTGCAAAATGGGAAAGTGATTGCTTATGGCTCATGCCAGTTGAAGGTGCATGAGCGAAATTATCCCGTCCATGACTTAGAATGGGCGGCGGTGATCTTTGCACTCAAGTTATGGCGACATTATCTGTATGGCGTGAAAGTAAATATCTATACAAACCACAAGAGCCTAAAGTATTTATTGGAGCAGAAGGACCTGAATATATGATAATGAAGGTGGCTGGAATTCCTTGGGTACTACACCTTTGTAATTCATTATACTCCCAGGAAGGGAAATGTGGTCGCTGGTGCCTTGAGTCGGAGGGCTCCGACAAGGGCAACTTTGTTGCAGAGGCACGATGAACATCTAATCCAGGAGCTGGAAGCACTGGAGATTTCGTGTGTTGACAAGCATTCCTCAGCGAATGCATGTCTGAACTGGACGGAGGTGCAATATGACCTTGTGGACAGAATTTGACGAGCAACAGAGCTGGATGAAAGTCTCCAATACTATGCAAATGACGGGCCAGCGGGCAAATTCTCCTGGGATGATAGCCTTTTATGGAAAGAGGGCCGGTTGTGCGTCCCGAGTATGGGTAAGTTGCGAGAAGAGTTGATGTACGAAGCGCACTTTACGAAGTACTCAATTCACCCTGGGAGCATAAAGATGTTCAGAGATATAAAAAAGCTGTTCTGGTGTTCAGGACTGAAAAACGATATCGCTCATTATGTAGCAAAATGCCAGACTTGTGCTTTGGTAAAGGCGGAGTGCCAGAAGCCTAGCGGTTTCTTGAAGTCGTTACCTATTCCGGAATGGAAGTTCGATGATATTTCAATGGATTTCGTGCACGGGTTGCCGAGATCTCACCGCAGGAATGATTCAATCTGGGTGATTGTAGACCGGATGACAAAAGTGGCGCACTTCCTTCCGAACAAACGAGATGATTCAGTAGAGAGTTTGGCAAAGCTCTATGTGGAGCAGATAGTACGACTACATGATGTTCCTCGTAGCATTGTGAGCGATCGGGATGGCGCTTTACATCGAATGATTGGAGACTAATCCATCAGCTGTTGAGCACAAAATTGACGTTCAGTACGGCCTTTCACCCCCAAACGGATGGCCAGACTGAGAGGACCAACATGACTATGGAAGATATGCTCCGAATGTGCGCCCTGGACTTTGGAAAGAGATGGGAAGATCATCTCTATCTGGTGGAGTTTGCCTACAACAACAGCTACAAAGCGAGCATCGGTATGACACTGTTTGAAGCTCTGTATGTTCGGAAGTGTCGTACACCGTTAGGTTGGGTAGAAGCAGGCAAATCCAAAGTGTATAGGAGTAACGAAGTCGAGGAAGGGAACTCGACGATACGCACTATCCGAGAGAGGCTACTGTTAGCCCAAGATCGACAAGCAAAATACTACAACGCCAAGCACCAGAACGTGGAGTTTGCGGTGGGCGACTGGGTCTATTTGAAGATCAAACCCTTCAACGGCATGTCCAGGATTCGACGACTGAAGAAGTTAAGTTCGAGATATCTTGGGCCGTTTGAAGTGGTGTAGCGTATTGGGGAAGTTGCATATCGGCTAGCTCTAACGACAGACTTGGGTGTATTACAAGATGTGTTTCACATCTCGGTGCTTCAGAAAGCCGTCAAAGATCCAGCTTAAGTGATCGAGACTGATCGTGTGCTGGTGGAGTATGGGCTAACGACGAAAGTTAGACCCATTTGGATCGAGGATCGCACCGATAAACAGTTGTGGAACAAGCAATCGGGATGGTCAAAGTCCTGTGGGATAATTGTGGCCGTGAAGAGCTAACATGGGAGAGAGAGCAGACCATGCGAGCTGAATTTCCCAAGCTCTTTTTGTAACCGTTCTATAGTGTGTGTCAAGTTGTATGAACTGTTTATGTAATAGAATATCTTGTGGTTAATTTCCTTCCTATGTGCAAATTTTGTGGACGAAAGTTTTATAAGGAGGGAAGGGTTGTAACACCCCAAATCCCAGGATTGGGAAAAAGTTGGGTGATACGGCCTGGGACACGGGCGTATCCCAGGGCGTGTCCTGCTCAGGTGAGCAGCCGGCGAGTGTTCGACAAAAACTCTGTTCTACGAAAATGAGGGAACACGCCCTCTAACACGGGCGTGTCAGAGGCTGTGTCCTCCTCTGCTCGACGAACTTCGTTCGACAAAGTTAAGTTGGACGCGTGTCTGCTGCCGTGTATGGGCACACGGCCTGTGACACAGGCGTGTCACAGGACGTGTCCTTTGCTGGACGTGCCCAGGGTATTTGAGGTCTGGTGAACACGGGCAGGACACGATCATGTCCTGGGGTACACGGCCTGTGACACGGGCGTGTCACTGGCCGTATCCCAATCGGGTTGATTTGGTTTTGTGCAGCCTGAAGTACACGACCACAAACATGGGCGTGTGTGAAGGCGTGTCAGGTAACACAGCCCGTGACACAGGCGTGTCACATGGCCGTGTACTGG
This sequence comes from Platanthera guangdongensis, assembly GCA_039583875.1. Lineage (NCBI taxonomy): Eukaryota > Viridiplantae > Streptophyta > Magnoliopsida > Asparagales > Orchidaceae > Platanthera > Platanthera guangdongensis. The sequence continues at coordinate 27,374,722 of CM077154.1, read as the reverse complement.
TCTGGATGAGTCGGTTTTGTACCGCTTAAGGCACACGGCCCGTGACACGAGCGTGTCAAAGGCCGTGTCAGGCAAAATTTAGCCTTTTGTGGCAAAATTATGGTCGTCCATTTTCTCAGGTGGGATCTGATGGCACAGAGTCCTCCCTGTTTACTTAAGGCCGAACATGAAGATGGGAATCTCATTTGATTTTGGCCATCATCTTTCTACAACCTAGAGAGAGGAAGGAGGAGGAGGAGAGCCGGCCACCGGTGGAGCTGCGGAGTTTCGTTTCGAGATCCGAGGCTAACATTGTGGAGGCAAAGCCGCTGCGGTCCTTTCCAGCCTGCTAAAATTCCATGGTTCCAAAGCGATCTTCAAGGGTAACGATCTTTCTTCCTAGCCATGTGAAGGCTTTCATTTTGGCATGTGTATAAGATTCCCCCACTAGAGGGTGGCTTGTTATGGGAGTCCTTTGGGTTGAATCATGGAATCCCCGATAATTTGACATATTGATCCGGAAATGGAGTACGAAATAGGCATGCTGTGTGAAGCCCATCTGGACAGGTTGGTCTGGATTGGTGATGTTGCATATACGCACCGGAGAAGACTCCGTGATTAAACGTGTAGTTTTGGGAGTCGATGGGTTAGACCTGTGAAGGATAGTAGCAGGAAGTACTGGAGTGGTAGTTTAGGAAATTACCCTTGTGATGCTTGTGCTGCTAAATGGGTTGTACCTGTGAAGGGTAGTAGCAGGAAGTACTGGATTGGAAGTCCAGGAAATACCCGTGTAATGTGTAATATTAAATGGGTTATACCTGTGAAGGGTAGTAACATGAAGTACTGGATTTGAGATCCAGGAAAATACCCTTGATACTGGGTTGTGCCTGTGAAGGGTAGTAGTAGGAAGTACTGGTACAGAAGTCTAGGAATAACCCTCTGATGCTTGTGATATGGAATGGGTGGTGTCTGTGAAGGGTAGTAACAACAAGTACTAGTGTGCCCAGGAAAACACCCAGGCTTTATGCCAAATAGGTAATGTGAAACCAACCCGCGACTTTTTAGCTGCGAGTACGCTGTACTCGGTGATGGTAAGGCGACTTGAGCAACGGGGGGGGGGGGGGGGGGGGGGGTGGATGATCCGACTTGCGTTATGTCCGTCCGACATGAGACCTGAAAGTGCGGTCTATTGGAGAGCATAGCGAGAGTCTTAGGCCTGCGCGCCACGACACCATGGGGGGCTACGGGCCAATCCCGGGTCATTAAGACTAAAATCTCCGATTGCACGCCATGGAGTAAATGCTCAACTTTTCCCGTTGGGTTTCGGCCCTGACACGGTGGTGGGACCCTGGTTCGTCGGTACACCAAGAATGTGCCCTGAGTGCACGGATCGTCGGGCCACGTGGCTGACGGTTGTGATTGAATGTTTGTGCGTGAGTACACAATATGTGATGAATATCTATATGCATGTTAATTGCTATGCCTGCAGGGAAGGAATGCCACTGCCCCGGGAAAGGGGTAGGGTCGTTATAAAATTGGTCAGCTGAATGCTGACCGTTGCCTTGTTTTCCACCGTTGGGTGGACTGTCCCTATGCAGGTGCTGGAGAACCAAGCGGGACACATAAAGGTTGAATTCTCTGCTGTTGCCGATGCTTTTGCTAGTAGCCCTTGAAGGCTAAGCGTAAAATGTTGTGTTTTGTGGTATATGGTGTGGGGCCCCGGCCGGACCTTCTATTATATACTATATGAACAGATGGAGTCGTTACATCCTCCTCCTCTACAAATCTTCTACAGTGGCATCTCCGCCTTGGTCATCCTCCTCCATGGCTTCTTCATCAGCTTCTGCCCCACCTCCCCCACAGAGTTCTCCTCTCAACTGCGATGCCTGTCAGCTTGGCACGCATCACCGTTCCTCCTTCCTGCCGAAGCAAGGTCGTGGGTCTACCCGTCTATTTGATCTCATTCACTCTGATGTCTGGGGTCCTGCTCCTACCCTCACCATGGGTCGTGGTAGTTCTTATTTTGTTACCTTTATTGATGATTTTTCTAGATGTACTTGGGTGTATCTCTTACAAGATCGCTCTAAATTATTCAATGTGTGGACATCTTTTTATCACTTAATTCACAATCAGTTTGGTGTTTCAATTAAAATCCTTTGCTCTAATAATGCTAAGGAGTATATTAGTCAAGCCTTTTCATCTTTCTGTATGCAATATGGGATCGTTCATCAAACAAGTTGTGTCTATACCTCCCAACAAAATGGAGTGGTGGAATGCAAAAACCGCCACCTCCTTGATGCCTCTCGCACTCTAATGAAGCAGATGCATGTCCCTTGCTCTTATTGGGGCTATGCCATTCTCATTTCTTATTATCTCATCAATCGCATTCCCTCCACGGTTCTCCATGGTATAATACCATTATACATTCTCTATCCGGACAAGGATCCTTTTCCTCTTCTTTTACGTATCTTTGGATGCACAACTTTTGTGCACGCTCCCTCCGCCACCCATGACAAACTCTCTGCTCGCTCCACCAAATTTGTCTTTCTGGGGGTACTCTACCACTCAGAAATGGTATTGTTGTTTTGACCCCATTCATCGAAAGCAATTCGTCTCCGCTGACGTTACCTTCTTCGAGAATACTCCTTATTTCTCCGGACTCCTCTCTCTTCACCATTGAGAATGTTCCCGCAGCATCTGACTCTCCCACTATTCCCTCCAATCCATCGAACCCTACCAAAGTTTTTCCACGTCCACCATCTCGATTGTCTCCTCCTCCATCTTCACCTCTGATATCTCCCTCTTCTCCACTATTGTCGCCCTTTACTCCCGGGCCAGCCCTCTCCACCACGGATGCTTCAGATGCTGAGGAACTCGCTGACCTGGATCTTCCCATTGCTCTTCGCAAAGGGGTTCGGGTGTACACCCAACACTCGTTTGCTGCTGTTGTTTCTTATGATTGTCTTATCCCTTCTCACAGGACTTTTGCACTAGCTATCTATGTCACTGCCACCCCCCCCCCCCCCTGTTCCTACCAGGAAGCCCTTACTATTCCTCATTAGAAGGCTGTCATGGATGAGGAGATTACTACTCTTACTGAATGGGGTACGTGGACCCTTGTTCCTCATCCCTTCAGCACAGATATTGTTGGTTATCGCTGGGTCTTTATGGTGAAGTTCAGTCCGGACGGTAGTATGGATCGTTACAAGGCACGTCTTGTTGCCAAAGGCTTTACCCAGACTTATGGTGTTGACTATTTTGACACCTTCTCTCCAATTGCTCTTCTCAGTACCATCAGGGTCTTCTCTATGGCTGTAAACATGGATTGGCTCATTTCCCAACTGGATGTCAAGAATTCTTTTCTATATGGGGATCTCTAAGAGGATGTCTACATGGAGCAACCTCCAGGGTATGTTGCTCAGGGGGAGACACAGGTATGCCGACTAAAGAAGGCTATCTATGGCCTAAAGCAAAGCCCTCGGGCTTGGTTTGACAAGTTTAACGGGATTGTGGCGGCAGTAGGTTTTACGAGAAGTTCTGCTGATCATTCTTTATTCGTTCGAAAAACCACCCTAGGACTAGTGGTTCTTGCGGTATATGTGGATGATATTCTTCTTACTAGAGATTACCAGACAGAGATAACTTTGACAAAGGAGCATCTTCGACAACACCTGGTCACAAAGGATATGGGTTCTCCAAAGTACTTTATGGGGATAGAAATCTCTTGGAAGCCCAATTCCTTAGTCCTCTCCCAACGCAAGTATGCTCTTGATTTGCTAAAAGAGACAGGGTTGACTGGGGCTAAACATGCTTGATGCCCCATGGCAACTAGAGAAGATAAAACTTGGATGGATGACTCTCTTCCTCTTTCAGATGTTGCAAGGTACAGACGTCTGGTTGGTAAGCTCATATACCTTACGGTGACCAGACCCGACATCTCTTATGTTGTAGGCAAGGTTAGCCAATTCATGCAAGCTCCTAGGGAGTGTCATCTACAGTCTGCCCTGAGACTATTGGAGTATGTTAAATCAGCACCTGGGAAAGGACTACTCTTTCAGAAGAATGGTCAGTTGAGGGTTGAAGTGTACTCAGATTCGAGCTTTGTCGATGACAAAGGAGACCGAAAGTCAACATCGGGCTTTTGCACCTTTGTGGGGGGAAACCTTGTGAGCTGGAAGAGCAAGAAACAGTCTGTCATCTCCAAGTTCAGTGCAGAAGCAGAATATCGAAGTATGTCATCGACCACATGTGAGCTAAAGTGGTTACGGGCTCTCATACTTGACTTAGGAGAGATGTACAACTATCCTCTACCTATGTTTTGTGATAACAAGGCCACTATATACATCTCCAAAAATCCGGTCTATCATGAGAGAACAAAGCACATTGAAGTTGACTGTCACTTTATTCAGGAAGAGATTTTGAAGGAACAAATTTGTACTTCGTTCGTCACCTCCGATAAGGAGTTGGCTAATATTTTCACCAAGACGATGTCGGCCTCCTTTTTCCATATTTGTGACAAGCTGGGCATGATCGATATATGTGCTCTATCTTGAGGGGGAGTGTTGCAGTATGGAGACCGGGCGGTTTGGCGGTCTGACTCTGGCGGATTGGAGACCACGCAGTCTGTCAGTTTATCTCCATCAGTTCGATAGCTGGACTGTTGTTGTTTGGTGTCCGGGCAATCTGGCGGTTTGTCTCAGGCATGTTGGAGACCGGGCGATCTGGCAGTCTCCTATGGCGGCTTGTTCTCTCCTTCTGGTGGTTGCTGGGCGGTTAGCCAATTCGTCTAACCGTGCATCCTGTTCGGCTTATTTTCTTATTAAACCGCTTATACTTGCAATTATTTAGTGTCACATTGCTTATTTATAATCTACCTCATCTCCTCCATTCTATAAAATGGAGGTCATACCTTTGTAATATACACCTTTTTGGATAATAAAATGTTTGTTATTCCAATTTCCGGTTTCTACTTGTCTATTCACACAGGGCAATAAGATATCAGATTGTTTCCATACGGGAAACAAGTGCAAAGGACTCGTCAAAGTCTTTTTCAGGTACTTGAGTGTATCCTTTTGCAACAAGCCGGGCTTTGCATTTGATCAATTCTCCTGACTCATTGGTTTTGATTTTAAATATCCAATTTAGACCTATAACTTCAGCCTTTGGTTGTTTGGTAGTTATGTTCCAGGTTTGATGTTTATTGATCATTTCTAGTTCTTCTTGTATTGCTTTCTTCCATACTACTGAGTTTGTGGATTCTTCAAATGTTTCTTGGAATATTTGTTCTTAAGGCTAGCTCACACTGTTTATAAATTGCAGCTAGACTTTTTTTTTAGGGGAGGTGATGATTCTGATGTAGAACTTGATGTGGAGTCACTTGATGGTTCCTCTATGTTATCAATTAATGTTGTTTAGATGGAACAAGGGTACAATCCCCTTTTCAACCACAACTGGTTGTTGAATGGATATTTCACTATCTGATCCCCAATTCCAATGTTTTCCATCATTGAATTGTACGTCTCTTGAAATAGTTAATTGTTGAGTTAAAGGATTGATTAATCTGTAGTCTTTTGATTGTTCTGAATAGCCTATAAATAAGAGTGTTTCACTCTTTTCATCTAACTTGCCTTTTCTATGTTTTAATGCATATGTTATGCATCCAAATACTTTACAGTGGGCAATTGAAGGTTTTCTCTCATACAAAGCTTTATATGGAGTGCTTGCTTGTAAGGCTTTTATTGGTGTTCTATTAAGCAAATACACAGTTGTATTGGTATCTTCAGCCCAATATCCTCTTGGTATTTGCATTTATAGCATCATAGCCCTTGCCATTTCGACAATAGTTCAATTTCGTCTTTCTACAAGACCATTTTGTTGTGGGCTACTAGGTGTTGTTAGTTCTCTTCTTACTCATTCTTGCTCACAAAATTGATTAAATTATTTGGATAGAAATTGCACTCCCCTATCTGTTCTTAAAGCTTTTATAAGTTTATTAAATTGTTTTTCAACTTTTGTTTTAAACAATTTAAACGTCTCAAAAGCTTCCGCTTTGTTTGCAAGATAGTAAATCAACATAAAACGTGAATGCTCATCAACTAACAGGATATAATACCTTTTTCCACTTAATGTTGTTGTTTGTGTTGGTCCCCATAGGTCAGCATGAATTAACTCTAGTGGTTGAGTGCTTCTCCAGGTAACTTGTTTGGAAACTTTAATCTACTTGCCTTGGCTCTTGCACAGCTATCACTGAGCTCCTCATTGTCTGGCTTTAATGATACTTCTATTACTATAGTTGATAGCTATTGAAGGGCCTTCCAATGGATGTGCCCTAGTCTTTGATGCCATAGTATTGAATCTGATTTGGGAGGTAAGATAGCTATTGCTGATGTAGTAGCAAGAGTGTTGGAGTTGTTTTTGTTGACATGGTCAACTTAACATATTTTTATGCCTTTAATATGTATTTCCTATTTTTCTGAAATAATAGAGGCGAGAGAGTACACTAAATTGGAGAGAGAGGGTGGTTGTTGGTTGCCTATATAAAGGGCATGCATGTAGTTTTTTTAAAGATGATGAACAGAAAAGTTAGATTTCCCTCCCGTTTTCCTTTCCCGGTGATGTGTCGTAGCGCCTGAAGTTTGCAGTTTGTTTTGACCCCTCGTGCTGCAGTTATTCTCCTGCCTGATCCCGTCTAGAGGAGTCGCTGGTGCATCTCCCTGTAGCTATCTCACCAGCACCCATCTTGCTGGTCATATCTCCGGAAGAGGTCGCAGCAGCACTAGCCGACGCCGCTCCAGCCTGGTGTGCCCACGTGATACCCCTAATATCAGCAGCCCGCGTCCTCCTAGAGAACTCGCCGGAGCGCTCGTGTGTAGCCTCGCCCGCTCGGCAGTTGCATCTCGCAGAGGTGATCTCGCCGAGTTGTCTCGTTGGGTAATTGTCTGGTCGGGCGTTGTCTCGTTGGGTGATCTCGTCAGAGGTGTTTCTCGCCAGTACCACCTCCACTGGGAGAACTCATCCATTTTGCCACCTTATTTTGCCCGGAGGATCATCTCGCCGGCAGTGAAGAATTGCTCGCCGGTTGTAGAGGTGGAACTCGCCGGGAAGCTTCTCGCCAGTAATTTCATGTGGAGTGTAGAGTTGTTGTTGAAGTGTGTATGGTGGTGTTGTTTGGTTGTATTTTAATTAGTGTGTGTGCCTATCATCGTTTCCAACACGTGGTATCAGATGGAGGTTGGAACCCTGGAAGTTGCTTAGAAGTGTTAGTGACTATTGGAGATAGAGATGGGAGGTACCATGCCGTGGCAAGTCCCCAAGTTGACGAAGACAAATTATGGCAACTGGATTATCTAGATGAGGGTATTACTTGCCTCAAAGGAGTTATGGGAGATAGTCGAGGACAGCCATGAGGATCTCACTGCTGAAGCAGAGGTGGCGTTGACTAATGCACAAAGGATGGCATTGAGAGAGTCAAAGAAGAGAGACAAGAAGGCTCTGTTCTTGCTATAGCAAGGTGTAGATGAGGCGATGTTTGAGAAAATATCAGATGCGAAAAGTCCGAAGGAGGCATGGGAGGTATTGCAATTCTCCATACAAGGAGTGGATAAGGCCAAGGAGGTGAGATTGCAGTCCCTTCGAGCTGAGTATGAAGTGTTGAAGATGCAGAGTTCTGAGAAGGTTGGGGATTATGGGTCTCGTTTGCGGACGCTCATAAATGAGATGAAACGCAACGAAGAGACGATAGATGATGTAAGCCTCATGGAGAAGCTCTTGTGGTCTATGTCAAAGAAGTTCCATCACGTTGTGGTGGCGATTGAAGAATCAAAGGATCTCACACAGATGTCTATGGATGAGCTTGTTGGCTCCCTACAAGACCATGTGTACCCCATGCTGCAAGACGAAGAAGAGTCAAGTGGCTTGGGTAAAGCACTCCAGACTTATTTGAATTTTGGAGAGAGCTCTGAAAGAGGAGGCCAACGAGGCCGAGGCTACCGAAGAAGAGGTAGAGGAAGAAAAGGAGGAAGAGACCAAGGAAGAAATCAATGCCACCAGAGAGAGGCGAAGCAACCTCAAGGAGGAAGGCATGAAGGAAGAGGAAGAGGCTGAGGAAGAGGCCCATGTGATATATCCCAAGTACAGTGTTAGAATTATAACCGTTTTGGGAATATGAGCTATGACTGCTGGGCTCCGAGGAAGAGAGAAGAGACCAACCACTATGCAGAAGCAAGAATCATTGGTGGTGATCCAATGATGTTATTGACTTATAGAGGAGCTGAAGGAGGAAGGAATGAGGTGTGGTACTTGGACATGGGAGAAAGAAACCACATGTGCGGGGAGAAAGAGTTGTTCACTAACCTTGAACCAAATGGTGGTGAGGTTGGTTTTGGAGACGCTTCGAAGATCTCGGTGGAAGGAAGAAGGTTGATAGTGGTCACCCTAAATGGCGAGAAGGTGAACCTCAACGATGTGTTCTATGTGTCAGGCTTGAAATGTAACATCTTAAGCTTTAGGCAGCTGGTGGAGAAAGGCTACTGTGTTCAGTTGAAGGATGGCTCATTGGTCATGAAGGATCATCAAGGAAGAGAGGTGGTAAAGGTGAAGATGAAAATGAATCGTCTCTTTACTCTAAGGATGGATGTCAAGGAGACGGTGTGCCTTGCAAGAACTGAGGAAGAAGAAGAAGCGTGGTTGTGGCATCACAGGATGAGTCACTTGGGCTTTACTGACTTGAAGCTCTTATCTCATTACAGGATGGTGGAAGGTCTGCCCATGATCTCACCTCCACAGAAGATCTGTGAGGTGTGTACGAAGGGAAAGCTGAAGTGACAGACATTTGCAGGTGGCAAGTCCCGAAGAGTAAGGAGGCAGTTTGAACTAGTTCACTCAGACATCGCTGGTCCGTTTGAGACTACTTCAGTTGGCGGTAGTAAGTATTATATAACCTTCACAGATGACTTTAGCCGGAAGTGTTGGGTGTATTTTTTGAAGGAGAAATCTGAGAGCCTTGACAGGTTCAAGGAGTTCAAGATGATGGCGGAGAAGGAGAGTGGACAACCACTAAAGGTGCGGAGGACAGATAGGGGTGGGGAGTACACCTCTAGGCTATTTGATGTTTTCTGTAGAGAGTATGAGACCTCTTATCAGTTGACGGCGGCATACTCACCCCAGCAGAACGGAGTCACGGAGAGGAAGAATCTTATCATAATGAACATGGCGAGAAGTATGGTGAAGTGCAAGGGATTACAAAAATGTTTTGGGCGGAAACAGTGCAGTGTGCTGTGTACTTTCTTAACAGTTGCCCAACGAAAAGCATGAATTTCATGGCTCCATTTGAAGCATGGAGTGGATGGAAACCGAGTGTTAAACACTTGAGGGTCTTTGGGTGTGTGACTTATGCTCATGTCCCAGACCAGACGAGGAAGAAACTTGATGACAAGAGCGAGAAGTGCATCTTTATGGGCTACGCTCTGATGAGCAAGGCTTACAAGTTGTACAATCCAGTGACAGAGAAGGCAATAATCTCAAGGGATGTTGTGTTTAAGGAGGATAGCTATTGTAGCTAGGATAAGAAGGTGAGAAACATCAAGGGAATGTTCTTCGATGATGATGAAGAGGAAGGTGGTCACAAAGCAGAAGCTAAGGTTGGTGGAGTTGAGCCACCATCACCACCAAGTGGAGAGTCAGGGGGAGCTTCTACTTCCTACTCGAGTGGAGCAAGCACAAGTGGAGGTGATTTTAGTGGAGCGAGCACTAGAAGGGGCAAAGCTGATCGTCCTCAACCCAGGATGAGGAGGTTGGAGGAGATCTGCGAGGAGATGACACAGACACCTAATATTTTTTTATATTGTCCCTTAGCATATTGCGAGCCGCACTCGTATGATGAAGCTGCCCAAGAGAAGACGTGGAGGAAGACGATGAATAAGGAGCTAGAGTCCAACAAAAGGAATGATACCTGGAAGCTAGTCGATCCACCAACCGACCACAAACCCTTCAGGGTGAAGTGAGTCTACAAAGTGAAGAGAAATAAGAATTGAGAAGTGGAGAAGCACAAGGTGAGACTCGTCGTGAAGGGCTACATGCAAGTCCAAGGAGTGGACTACGATGAGGTATTTGCTCCAGTGGCGCAAATTGACACCATCAGGTTAATCATTGCACTGCCAGCTCACTATGGGTGGAAGATTTTGCAAATGGATGTTGTGTCTGCTTATTTGAATGGCTACTTGGAGGAAGATGTGTACATCGAGCATCCTCCTGGATATGTTGTGAAGGGCCAATAGACGAAGGTGTGTAAATTGGACAAAGCATTGTATGGGTTGAAGCAAGGAGCTCGCGCTTGGAATGGAAGGATAGATGCATACCTCCAGAAGCATGGCTATATGAAGTGTCCTTATGAGTATGCTCTCTACATGAAGGTGGAGAAGAATGGCAATATGATGATCATATGTATATACGTAGACGATATGATATTCACAGACAACAATCCTACCATGTTTGAGGAGTTCAAGAGGACGATAAAGAAGGAGTTTGAGATGACCGATCTGGGAGAGCTCAACTACTTTCTAGATGTGGAGGTACAACAGAGTGAAGATGGTATCTTCATCTAATAGAAGAAGTATGCTGAGGAGATCTTGAAGAAGTTCAGGATGGAGGATAGCAAGGTTATCTCCACTCCTGCTGATCCAGGATTGAAGTTGAGGAAGGACTCGAAGGAGGGAGCAGTCGACTCCACATTATTCAAGAGCTTGGTCAGAATTCTACGCTTCCTGACTTTCACTAGGCCGGATATCATGTACGTTGTTGGAGTGGTGAGTAGGTACATGGAGGAGCCGAAGCAGGACCATTTCTCGGCGGCGAAGAGGATCCTGAAAGTGGAAGGGGGATAGATCTTAACTTTCTTCAAAACTAGAGTTAATGTAAAATGTCACGGCACAAAGATAAATAAGGAAAAGCAAACACACAGACGACACAAGAATTTATAGTGGTTCCCCTAAACTTGGGTACATCCACTCTTCTGCCACCCTGGTAGGAATCCACTCAGATTTTTGATCAGGTGCCTGACACCAATGAGCTTTTGATCAGGTGCTCAAAAACCAAACCTCAAGTCTTTTGGAAGGAGACTTGTGAACCAGAATAATTTTGAAGGGAATTAAAACCCTGTACAGAGGTGGGGATGAGAGAGTGATGAAAGTCTTCTTTTCTCAATCACAATGAGAAGACTATGTGGATTCGGTGATGTTGTCAAATCTCCCCCTGAGATGTAGAATAATTCAGAAGTGGAAGCTTTGCTTCAGGGTGTAGGCCTTCAAGTTGATGTTGCTCTCCAACAAGCTTTTAGACCGATATGAATTGATTGTCTCTTGGAAGCCTAGAGCAGATGAAGAAGATGATGTTGATTTGCTGTAAGAAAATTTGTAGCTGAGTTCTTCTTTTGTGAGAGAAAAAGCCTTCTTGAATATTCTCTCTCTATCTCTTCTATTTTGTCGAGTACTGTATTATTCTTCTTAGGTTCTCTGTAAGATATAATATCTGTATATTTAATGCCTGAAGAATTCAAGCATTTGAATTCTTTCTATCTTGGAATGACTAAATTAATTCCCGAGAATGGAATCTGTCTTGAGAAATCAATTGGCATTTAATCTCTGTAATAAGCCATATTTTATACTGTCATTCAAACGGCTATATTTGATAAGAATATATAGCATTAAATCTGAGAGCTATAAATGCCTGCAGTTAAGCATTAATTAAATCTGCCAGCTGTAAATAAGAAGGTCTGAAAAACGGCACAGGAAATCACCAAACTAAATTTTAAAGCTTCCTCAACTGGGTTCGGAGATCGTTGAACTCAGCTCGGATATCGTTGAGCTGAGTTCAGAGATTTTGAACTGCATCTGAGTTTTACAGTTTCTTTGAGCTGAGCTCAGAGATCATTGATCTCCACTCAGAGATCGTTGAACTGAGTTCAGAGATTTTCTTCCAGCAATTTTTTGAACTTCTCTGGAATTTTTCTAAATGATCAAACCTGGAAATAATCCTATGACCCATGACTATACATTTTCGGTCAATCTAATATTCCTAATAGTGATCCTGACCCAAATCAGAACTAAGGTTCCAACAATCTCCCCCTATTTGGGTGAGGACACTATTCACATAAAAATATAAAGCTAGTGTAAAATGTGTGCTTAAAAAAAGAGCAACAATGGTTTGAAATAAAAATGAGAACAAAAACTTCTAAAGGGCTATGCAGCAGTTTTGTTGCTTGTCTTTAACTGAGTTCATTTCAGCATATCTGAAATATGGTTCCAACAAACTCCTTGATATCATCCCCCAGATTTCTGAATAATTGAAACTGCTACTGCTGCAACCTCTAAAATAGTCTCCCCCTATACAACTATCCCTGCTCTGAAGGGTCTTTTCCTGAAATAAGAGGTTAGAAGTTCTGGACCCAGATTACCTTGGGTCTGAGTTCTTTTTCATAATAATCAGAAATAAAAGAATATTCATGTTGATCTTTGTGACCTAATGGATGAAATTTCCTAGGAGAGATGAACCATTGGGTAAAAGGATTGACAAAATTTTGAGTTTGATTATAATTTTCAAAAGGATACAAATTTCTGTTTTGAAATTCTGAGTTCGATGATTTATGTTGAGATCGTCGATCTGCGTTCGACGACTAGTATTGATCTCGTCAATCTCGGTTCACAGAGTAATAATGACTACTATCTATGTTCCACGATCGTCGATCTCTGCTCGACGAAAATTGATGATATCGTCGATCCCCTTTTGCTGAGTAGTTAAACCCAACCTCTGGGTTCAGAGATCGTCGATCGCTATTCGACGAGTAATACTGAGATCGTCGATCTTGGTTCGACGACTTATTTTGAACAAAAAAATTCTGAATATTTTTAGTTTTTTTTGGTAAAAATTCAGTTATTTTGTCTAAATCTATTATCTTTTCTTTGCCTTTAACTGATTCTAATGAAGCTAATTTTTTTAAGTAATTGTTAAGTTTCTTTGAGTTGAATGTCTTCAGAAGATAAATTAATTACTTTTTCTCTGAGAAGTTTTATTTCCTTCTCAGATAGAATCAAATCATTGCATAAAATTTTAAAATCTTCTTTAAAATGTTCTGAAGAGAAATCAAAGGAGGAAATAACCTGATCCTCTTCTGATTCTGCTATTAATTCTTCATCATATTCAGATTCTTCATCATAGCTGCTGGAAGATGCATTGATTGCCATCAAGCAGAATTCTCTTGCTCTTATTTCTTCTGCATCCTCAGTTGTACAGGATGAAGCTTCAGAGTCACTCGAAGATTCAGCTTTAAATGTTCTTTCTTTTGCTGATCCAGCAGCCATTGCTGTGAGGGAGTCCCAGATTTCCTTTACTGAAGTACATTCGGGCACTTCTTGAAAAATATCATCAGACATTGATTGTGCAAGGATGTCCATTGCTCTTGCATCAGAATTTTTTAGCAATTTTTGGGCTTCTAAGGCTGCAGATAGCGTAATTGGACCTGACAAAATAGAGTTGTAAATGGCTTCATCAATAGAATTCATAAATAGCCTAATTCTTGCCTTTCATAGTGCAAGCTTATCCAGATTGCACTTAGGAGGTCCAGTGTTTGAACATTCTTCATTTTGTGCCATGATAAACTCTTAAAAAATATAAAATCTATCAGATCGTTTTGGTTCAGGTGTTAGTCTGTACAACCAAAGAAACCTCCTATGATACCAATTAAAAGTGGAAGGGGGATAGATCTTAACTTTCTTCTAATCTAGAGTTAATGTAAAAAGTCACAACACAAAGATAAATAATGAAAAGCAAGCACACAGACGACACAAGAATTTATAGTGGTTCCCCTAAACTTGGGCACATCCACTCTTCTACCACCCTGGTAGGAATCCACTCAGATTTTTGATCAGGTGTCTGACACCAATGAGCTTTTGATCAGGTGCTCAAAAACCAAGCCTCAAGTTTTTTGGAAGGAGACTTGTGAACCAGAATAATTTTGAAGGGATTTAAAACCCTGTACAGAGGTGGGGATGAGAGAGTGATGAAAGTCTTATTTTCTCAATCACAATGAGAAGACTATGTGGATTCAGTGATGTTGTCAAAGCTCCCCCTGAGATGTAGAATAGTTCAGGAGTGGAAGCTTTGCTTCGTGGTGTAGGCCTTCAAGTTGATGTTGCTCTCCAACAAGCTTTTAGACTGATATGAATTGATTGTCTCTTGAAAGCCTGGAGCAGATGAAGAAGATGATGTTGATTTGCTGTAAGAAAACTTGTAGCTGAGTTCTTTTGTGAGAGAAAAAGCCTTTTTGAATATTCTCTCTCTATCTCTTCTATTTTGTCGAGTGCTGTATTATTCTTCTTATGTTCTCTGTAAGATATAATATCTGTATATTTAATGACTGAAGAATTCAAACATTTGAATTCTTTCTATCTTGGAATGGCTAAATCAATTCCCGAGAATGGAATCTGTCTTGAGAAATCAATTGGCATTTAATCTCTATAATAAGCAATATTTTATACTGTCATTCAAACAGCTATATTTGATAAGAATATATAGCATTAAATCGGAGAGCTATAAATGCCAGCAGTTAAGCCTTAATTAAATCTGCTAGCTATAAATAAGAAGGTCTGAAAAACGGCACAGGAAATCGCCAAACTAAATTTTAAATCTTCTTCAAACTGGGTTCGGAGATCGTTGAACTCAGTTCGGAGATCGTTGAGCTGAGTTCAGAGATTTTGAACTGCATTTGAGTTTTACAGTTTTCTTTGAGCTGAGCTCAGAGATTGTTGATCTCCGCTCAGAGATCGTTGAACTTAGTTCAGAGATTTTATTCCAGTAATTCTCTGAACTTCAAATCTGAACTTCTCTGGAATTTTTCTGAATGACCAAACCTGGAAATAATCCTATGACCCATGACTATATATTTTGGGTCAATCTAATATTCCTAATAGTGATCCTGACCCAAATCAGAGCTAAGGTGTCAACAGATCCTGAGATATGTGAATGGGACAGGAGGTCATGACCTGAAGTACTCTACAGGAGATGTGCTGAAGTTGGTTGGATACTCGGACAGCGAATACGGTGGAGATGTGAATGATTGGAAGAGAACCTCCGGGTATGTTTTCCATGTCGGAACAGGTGTGTTCTCGTGGAGCTCAAAGAAGCTGGTAACGATTGCAATGTCCTCGTGTGAAGCTGAGTATATTGCAGCGGCGGCCTGTACCTGTAAGGCGATTTGGCTTAGGAATCTCTTGTAGGAGTTGCATCATCAACAAGAGGGACCTATGACTATGTATGTGGACAACATGTCGGCAATACAGCTTGCGAAGAATCCTGTGCTGCATGGACGCATCAAGCATATTGAGACAAGGTACCACTTCCTTCGTGAGCAGGTGGAGCAGAAGACGGTTGAGGTTGTGTATTGCCCCACCGGAGAGCAGATCGTGGATATCTTCATAAAGGCTTTGAAAGTGGAGATATTTCTAAAGCTCAAAGGCAACCTCGGCATGGGCTTCCAAGTTTGAGGGAGAGTTTGCTGAAGTTATTTTTGTTGACCGGGTCAACTTAACAATTTTTCTATGTTTTTAATATGTATTTCCTGTTTTTCTGAAATGACAGAGGAGAGAGAGTGCATTAAATGGGAGAGAGAGGTTGGTTGTTGGTTGCCTATATAAAGGGCATGCATGTAGTTCTTTTAAAGATGATGTATAGAAAAGTTAGATTTCCCTTCCCCTTTTCCTTTCCCGGTGAAGCGCCGTAGCGCCTGAAGTTTGTGGTTTTGTTTTGACCCCTCGTGCTGCAGTTATTCGCCTTCCCGATCCCGTCTAGAGGAGTCGCCTGTGCATCTCCCTGTAGCTGTCTCGCCCGCACCCATCTCGTTGGGCATCTCGCCGGAATAGCTCGCAGCAGCGCTAGCCGGCGCCTCTCAAGCCTGGTGTGCCCGTGTGATACCCCTCATCTCGGCAGCCCGCATCCGCCTAGAGAACTCGCCGGAGCGCTCTCATATAGCCCCGCCCGCTCGACAGTTACATCTCGCCGAGGTGATCTCGCCGAGTTGTCTAGCTAGGTAATCGTCTGGCCGGGAGGGCTCGCCATAGCACTCGCCGGAGGTGTCTCTCACCAGTACCACCTCTGCTGGGAGAGCTCATCCATCTCGCCACTTTGTTTCACCCGGAGGATCATCTCGCCTGCGGTGAAGAAGTGCTCGCCGGCTGTAGAGGAGGAACTCGCCGGGAAGCTTCTTGCCGACTTTTTCATGTGGGGTGTAGAGTTGTTGTTGAAGTGTGTATGGTGGTGTTGTTTGGTTGTATTTTAATTAGTGTGTGTGCCTATCATCGTTTCCAACAATAAGAAACAGGTAAAGTTTCAAGATAAAAAACATTATTTGATGTCATTTCAGCTATAATAATTAGCTGTTTAGTTTTCTCTTCTTTTATTTGACACGTCTCGCCGGTAAAATGTACTACATACCCTTTATTTTATAATTTTCCTACACTAAGAAGGTTTTGTGTTAACTTAGGTACCCATAGCACATCATAGATGAGTTTAAAAGCTCCAGATTTTGTTTGAATTGCTATAGTTCCCTTTCCTTTAATAGTGTGTTTTTTGCCATCTCCAAAATATACTGAAGATTTAGATGTTGTACCTAAATACACAAAAAGAGTTTTATCATAACTCATATGACTGGAGGCACCACTGTCTATATACCACTTTACTTTGGTTGGTTTTGTTGGTTCACTATTGTCACTTGTGAAAAATAGAGAATCGGTTCCTTAACTCTTTAAATTTTACAATCTCTCTAGTATCTCTATTTTTATACCAACAGTCTTTGACAATGTGTGTTGAATTTTTGCACCTCTTGCAACGATTAAAACAATCTTGTGTATTATGAGATGGTTTTTTATATAACTCACAATACATATGAGTGTTAGGTTGGAATCCTCTACACTTCTCTTTTCCTCTCTGATTGTATTTCTTATTTTTCTGTATAACTCTCTGTGATGAAATATTCTTATTTGATCGACTAAATGTCATATTTGTTTGTAAGGCATGTTCCATCACAGGGGCATATTTCTTTAGTCGATCTTCATGAGATTGCAAAGAACTCATTAGTTCTGTGGTGGACAACAAATCCATGTAGCTTCTTCTATAACTGCTATTACAAGATCATATTTTGGTGACAAACTTCTCATAATTTTGTGAACAAGTTGTTGGTCTTCAAGAACATTTCCAAGATTATGGATTTCATTGGTAATATTGGATACACGAGCATAGAAATCCAATATGGATTCCGCATCCCTCATTTCAATAGCATTCAATTGTCTCCATAAAGTGTGCACTTTAATAGAAATTACCTTATGTGTTCTTTTAAACTACTCTTTAAGTGTTTCTAGTGCTTCCTTGGCAGTAGAGACACTCATAATCCGTGGAAATATTGTGTTGGACACACCTTGTTGGATGAGCTCGGGATATGCTTCTCCTCTTCTGTGTTCGCACAGTTTTATTTTCAAGGTTGACCTCCCAAGCTATTCGCACATGTCCAGCTCGAACTTTTACTGCTAATGCTGAGCTCCAAATTACAAGCACGCTGCTGTAGAGATTTCTTTACTGTCTCCGCCAAGCTACTTCAAGATAGGTCACCCAGTGTTGATGTTCGTCCGCCTTTCTTTTTCAGTAGTTTCCGGCCTGCCATCTTTGAGGAAGCCTATTTATAAAGTTGTTGCCCCCCGCGCATGGCAGCCACGCCATTTTCATTTTTTAATCCTTCCACACGGGCATTGAATCCTGGAGCGGATCCTGGAGCGGCATTGAAGCATGTAAACTATTTACACGAGTGACAGGCACGGGCCTCCGGCCCGATGGCCACGCGCCGCAGTACCTGGTCGGCAACAGCGGGCTCCGCCCGCCCCACCACCCCCCGGCAGGCTCCGCCCCCTCCGGCGGGCTCCTACCCGATGGCGACGCGCCACAGTACCTTGCCTGCGACGGCGGGCTTCGCCCGCCCCCCGACAGGCGGCCGGCAAAAGCGGTCCTCGCTCGCCCCCCGGGAGGCCGGCGACGGCGGGCTTCGCCCCCCCTCCCCCCCGGCGGGTTTCGCGCGCCCCCCGGCGGGCTTCACCCGCCCCCGGTGGGTTTTGCGCGCCCCCCGGCGGACTTCGCCCGCCCCCGGCGGGCTTCGCCCGCGCCACGATAGCAATCTAATGAAACAATTAAAAAAGAAAATAAGAGAATATTATAATTGCTTCGCTTGCGCCACGACACCAACCTAATGAAATAGAAAATAAGTGAATATTATAATTGCTTCGCCTGCGCCACGACACCAACCTAATGAAATAGTTAATTAATGAAACAATTAATAATGAAACAATTAATAATGAAAAATTAAAAAAGAAAATAAGTAAATATGGCCAAGGATCAAAATGACATCAAATCGAAAGTTGATCAACATGAAAGTTATAGATCTCGGCGAGACGAACAACTTTCATGGTTATCACGTTTTGATTTGAAGCCGTCTTGGCCTTCGATTTGGGTCCCGAAATCTGGGGCGGCGAGAGAGAGAGAGAGAGAGAGAGAGAGAGAGAGAGAGAGAGAGAGAGATAGAGAGAGAGAGTCACACACACAGGTGCCCGATACGGGACTCCGCCCCTATGACCAAATGCGACAGTAACCGGCGGGCTTCGCCCGCATCCCCTTCCGCGGGCTTCGCCCGCCCCCATTAAAACAATATAATTTTAAAATAATTATTGAAATAATATAATTTAATTTAGCCATTTGTATAACAATCTAAAATGTTAAATGAGTAGACTAATGTAATTAAGCCGAGTGTTAGGTAATTATTTAATTAATAAACACGAAATGTGATAAATAAAATAGGTGTCAAATGTTTAATACAAATGCTCTTGTGGCGTAAGAGTCAAGTATAAATACAAAACCCAACCATAATTATTTGAAGTTGGGCATTCCAGGCGGGCTAAGCTGGGCCATACCTGGCTGGGCGGGCTAGACCGGCCGACAGGATTGTATTCGGCGGGACGGTATGTTGTTGGTTGGGCCTGCTTTAATTTTTTAGAATTGAAAGGGCAAAAATGTAATTTCACATGGCTTTAGGACACCCTATTAGTTTAGGTGACCTAGTAAAATGTGGAGAGAGGGTACAGTTTGATTGAGCTCGATCGAACAGCAGCAGAATTATCAAATCATGATTGGAAGGCTATTCTAATTTCAAATTCATGAGTTTATATTTCTTTTATAGTTATACACACACACACACACACACACGTTAATGCTGTCATTGACCTGGACAACATCAGCCATGCATGCAAATCAAATCATCTTCAGTTTTGCCTCGGGGATCCTCTCCAGTTCTGACGAAATGGAGGGATCCATTTCGCAGTCCAGATTTTTTTGGGAGGATCAAACAGGTTCATTAATTCGTAACCATTTATATTTTTTTAAAATCAAAAAATTCTGCACCCTTAGATATTTTGGAGTAAAATCTTGTCCATTGGATGGATCGGGATCCTCATTTTTGATACTCTCTTTATCTTTGACAAATTCTTTTTCGGCATTCCACCTCCACCACCTCTGCGGAGGACTTGTCACTTCTAACATAATTCCATGAATTGCTTCTCATTTGGGCAATGTTCTTGTTGGATTTCCTTTTTCACTGTATGAATTGTATATCAATATGCTTGCTTTCACTGTTGCACAAGGGGTGGACGAGTAATATCATCCAAGGGCAAATGCACCCATTGTCATCAAGTTATAATAAAACACGAAGTTACTCTCGAGTATTGACCGCATATCGAATACGATCAGGGCAGAGTTAATCTTTAGAGACGAGTGCTGAGATAGATATATTTTTTTGTCCGTGTCTTCCGAGGGGTGGGGGGGGGGGGGGGGGGGAGTAATCTGCGGAGGTATTTCTTATGTGATTTGAGTGTTTCTTGGTCAAACGGATCATCCCACACAACCTTGGGTGTTGTCCACGATACAGGAAAAGCTATCATCTACTCTTAGTCATGTCTTCTCTCGAGGTTTATCACCTCCAACTCAAGGTCTCCAGCCTGAGTTAAAATGGAACCTTAGAAATCGACTTCAACACCTTTGGAACGCTTGCAGAGGTTGGAGGTGTAGGTACAAAATCCTATGTTTTGCCGCAAAATTGGGCAAAAATGGCCCTGGAAAATCCAGGGAAGCGAAAAAATTATGAACCGACATATTTATAGTCGAAGTAGAAATTTGATCTTTGCACGAGTAGGTGCTCGACGATTACTCGTGCGTGAAGGAAAATGCCACTACACTGGCACAAATAAATCTGGATTGGCAGGAAATTTCCAGTTTTTGGAGTGAAAATAGTGAATGCCCACAACCGGTTGTCGTGCTATTATCCTCGCGCGTACACTCGAGCAAAAATAGAGGGCCGCACTGGTCCATTTTTGTGATTAGCCGCAAATGACCAGTAGTCGTGAGCAGAGAGAGGCCACTGCTCATGCGAGAAGGAAAATTTCTGTGTTTGGATGAAGAAATGCAAATAATAGAAAAAATGAAACCTTGCTACTACTTCAGTTTTGCCATGCTGAGCACCAACTCAAAAATATCCTAACAAAGCCCCTGAATCAACTTTCTAAAGCCAAGGACGGAGCTGAATGTTGTCAACGATAGGGATCATGAAGGAGTATTGGAATATGATCCCAGCCGCTGACTGTTACGATAATACAACAAATGTATTAAGTAAATATTAATTTAGAAGCTTCTTTTAATGTATATTTATTCTAGAAGGATATCTGCACACATCTTGAATTATCCTCTACTATTATAAATACATGTATTCCCCTTCTTTCAAGTAATGAGAAATTACATTCCATACATTGCATTCTTCACTACTACTAGCACGTATTCATTCAACCTTCAATCAACTTTGAATTATCCTCGACTAGAATAAATACATGTATTCCCCTTCTTTTCAAGTAATGAGAAATTACATTCCATACTTTGCATTCTTCACTACTACTAGCACGCCTTCGTTCCACCTTCAATCAACTTTGATCTTGCTGCTTCTCTAAGTTCATATCGCGGTATCAGAGCCAGGTTTTCATCAGGATCGAGTAATTGTTGAAATTTGTGAAGTGGAAGTGGGTGACGAGACAGGCCGCGCGGCCTGTGGCGGACAGCCTTGGCGGACTGGGCGGACTGGGCGGACTGAGGTTTGCGGCCTGGTGAAAAGTCTGGTGGAAGCCGGCTGTGTTCTGAGTGGGTTGTTGCATGGAGTCCGCGGTTTGGTGCGGCCTGGTATCTGCGGATAGAGAGGCTTGCGGACTGGTGCTTTGCTCAGTGGTCGCGGGTGCAAGCTTGTGCTGAAAGGCGGGTTGGTTCTTGTCCGCGGGAAGCTTGCGGACTGATGTGTCCGCGGTATTGGCTGTTGCGGACTAAGCTTAGAGCTTGGCTGAGGCCTTGTCGAGCTCTGGTGGCACAGCAGGCGAGTTGCTGTGGAGATCGTTGTGGCGGTCTGGTTTTGGAGTCCGGGATTAGACCGCTGTGATAGGGCAGGAGTGCGAGGTGCTCGCGGACTGTGGCGGTCTGCGCTGTGGTGTTTTGGCGGACTGGGGTTTTGCGTCCGCCAAGCTCGCATTAGCCCTCAATGGTTTTGGGCTTGGTCACTTGGTGCCGAGTTCAGTGTGTCCGCCGTATCCGCCGAGTCCGCTGTGACCGGGCGGTCTGTCTTTAGCTGCCTTTGGTCGTGGACTTGTGGCGGATTGAGGTGTGTGTCTTGCGGACTGCCTCGGGTTGGTGCGGACAGCCATTGAAGGGGGTTTGCTGTCCTGAAGCGGTTGGAGCTTTGCGGGCTGATGCCTTGTCCGCTTAGCTTAGGCGGACTGGAGAGGGTTCGTCATTGGTTGTCTTGCTCCTGTCGGTTTTCCTTGGTGACCGGCTAAGTCCACGCGGACTCAGCGGACGGTGGTTTGTATTCGCGCGGGCTGGGGCGGTGTCGCTATCTCTTGGGCGGTGACCACACTCCTCACCCGGCCTATAAATAGGACACCCCTGGCACATCTACAGTAACTTGAGTGAACAGTAAGTTGGGGTGTGCGAAGTGCTGCGGTCTGTGTTTGCCAGTCCGCACGGATTGTTTCAGGCTGACGGTTTGCTGTGTGCAGGTCGCGCGGATAACTTCAATGAGCCAGGAGTGTGGTTGTGACTTCGGTCAAGTGCTTGGAAGTGTGCGGTCTCTGCGGACTCAGCAGGAGGTCGTTCTGCGGCTTGTCAGTTCTGTTTCATCTTTGCCAGCTTCAATAACCTGTCCGCCGGCTTCAGGCGGGTAGGGGTGTTCCTCAGTTCGGGTTCAACAGAAGGCGAATAACGGTGTGTCCGCGCGGCCTCGCGGCTTCGGCGGACTCCGTGGTTTTCGGCGGATTGCAGCATAGTTCGGGCGGCTTCGGCGACCTCGGCGACCTCGCGGTCTCGGCGGACTCGGGTGCTGTCCGCCCGGCTTGTTTTTTTGGTGCTTCTGTTTTTCATCTGTTATACTAGCGAAATCATGTCTCGCTATGTATGCCTCGCATTGTAAAGAAGTGAATGAATAATAGACCTGCTTGTGCTTCCATTGTTTGTTGTGATTTACCTTTGTACGTCTAGTCCTTGGTTTCTGCTGGTTCAACGTGCGAACTGGGTAGTTCCGAAGATATTAATTTGGCGTTTGGGCTATCTTGCTGACCACGTTGAGAAAATTTAACATGGTATCAAAGCGAGGTTGCTGAGGTTCAGTTGCGTGAGCGGAAGTCAGCCAGTGTTGTTACCCTGTGATTGAGTGGTGATCAACCTGTGTTGTTGCTCGGAGCTGCTGAAAGGTTGCCAACAGGTGTTGCAATTTAAGGGAGCTTAGCAAGAGGTCTGGGCATTGAACTCTTAACGCCGACTAACTTCAAGAAGTGGAAGTCGTGCATGAAGAGTTATCTTCTTGGCGAGGAGCTGTGGGATGTCGTTGGTGGAGACGACAGACAGGAAGTCACTGCTGCTTTCGGTACTGCTGAGCAGGTGAGGCTCTGGAGAAGAACAAATGCTAAGGCGGAGTTCGTTCTGAAGAGAGCTGTGTCTCCGGAACTTTTTGATCACATCATTGGATGTGAGTCGGCTGCTGATATTTGGACAACCATTGATGAGTTGTTCAATAGGAAGAATGTGGCGCGCCTTCAGTTCCTGGAGAATGAGTTGGCCAGGGCAACTCAGGGAGACCTTTCCATCTCCAAGTACTTCTTAAAGATGAAGAGCTTGTGTGCTGAGCTGTCGGCACTGGATCCTGATGAGCCTATCTCTGAGGCAAAGATGAAAAGGCACATTATCCGCGGCTTGCGGAAGGAGTATGTGGCCTTTGTCACATCTGTTCAAGGGTGGGCTACTCAGCCGTCGTTGCTGGAGCTGGAGAATCTGCTTGCCTCGCAGGAGAGCTTAGCAAGGCAGATGCCTGGAGTGAACCTGAATCAGGAAGGCAGCGAAGCTCTCTTCTCGGGAAAGAAGAAAGGATGGGAAGGGAAGAAGAAGAAGGTGCAGGCCGCTGTTGAGAAGGAGACTTCAACTTCATATCCGCCGGAGAGGAGCAATGCTCCTAAGGACTGGAAGAAGAATCTGAAGTGCTACCGGTGTCATCAGCGTGGGCACTTCAAGCGGGACTGCAAGGTCAAACTGCAGCCTGGGCATGCTGCGGGAAAGGAGGAAGCTTGTTCGAGAAGTGAAGAAGCAGAATGGGGCGGAGCTTTCTTGACGGGCACTTGTGTCCGGGCCTTGTCTGCTGAGGACTTCAACGGCAAGTGGATCGTGGACTCCGGGTGTGGTCATCACCTCACCGGAGACAAATCGAAGTTCACCTCCATGCAGGCTTACTCAGGTAATGAAGCTATTATCACTGCTGATAATACTGTTTATGCAGTAGAGAAATAGGGGGTCGTGTCATTGGGTAGTGATCAGGGGCCACTTACGTTAATGTTGGGTATTGTATCCACGATTACCTAGATTTGAGGAAGCCACCTGTCAAGCTAAGATGAATTCACAATGTATTTGACGAAACATCTTAAGTTGTACTTGCAGTTCCTCCACACTAAGTGCACACCAATGTCAGGGTGCAGTAGGTCAATATACACGGGTCTGCACGACGTAATCCCTCGTTGAGCAGATCAGTGTGTTGGCCTATGTGTACTCTCTCTATTGGAGTGCACTTACTTTCAAGTACAGGGCCGTTCATATGCAAGAAGAGACAAGGAGCATGGAGGATCAAGGAGCAGCTCCTAGGTGGAAGACGAAAATTCGTCCAAGGCAAATTCGACGAGAATCACCAAGTGATTCTCGCCGATTCGGCGAGAATCATCAGTGATTCTCGCCGACTCCTTCTGGCCATCTCAAAATGGTGTCAAGTAAGATTCGGCGAGAATCACTTGTAATTCCCGCCGAACCAGTGGCCAAGCAGCCCATGTACACAAAGTAAAATTCGTTGAGAATCAATAAGTGATTCGACGAGAATCACAAACGATTCTCGACGAATCGTCGAGAATCACTTGGTGATTCTCGCCGATTCGTCGAGAATCGTCTGCGATTCTCGCCGATTTTCACTTGGCGTTTTCTCATGATGCTGCTGGACCGGATTCTGCTTCTGGACTAATTTGAACCGGAATTTGGGGATTTCTTTTGTGGGTCCCACAACGGTCAAATTTGTTGTATCTACAGGGTATAAATACATGGGTATTTTGAACAGTAAAGGGATGGAGAAAAGAAACAGAAACCGAGCCGCAACGAAACCCTAAAACTGCGACTCCTCTCCGCCGCCGCCGTCGCGCTCGGGAACGTAGGTCGCCGTCAACAATCGAGATTCATTCGTGATCTCCGGCGACAGACGCTCAACAAAGCTTGTGTCTCACGTGTCTATCCAGAGATCTCTTGTCTCTCGATTTGTTGACCGGGAAAAACTCCTCCGTCCGAATCGATCGAGACGACCGATCCTAGAGTGACCGTTGGTAGACCTAGTTTGCTTCGCTACGAAGTTTGGATCTCCAAGTTCAGCAGCCGCTCTTCATCGTAGCCGCCGATCCCGAAGCTAGCCGCCGCTTGTGTGCCGCCGCCGGTTCCGGGGAGATCCTCTCCAAGTGAGACCAAGGTCGTAGACTCTTCATCGACTTCAAGAACACGTCGTCGAACAAAGAGGAACACCGTAGTCTCCAAAAGAAGTTTGTATCACGTTTACACTCTATATTTAATTTTGTTGTAAGGGAACTTTTGTTCCGTGTTGTAAGGGTTGGGTGCAACCCGTTGTGTGGGAGTGTTGACTCTCACGTGTGGAAGGGCTCCTTCCGTTAGTGAAGGGATTGGAATTTCAATCCCGTTGGAGAAGTGACCGAGTCGTCCCTTGTTGGGGAGATAGGTCGAAGGGGGAAAGTGGATGTACCCAAGTCGGGGAACCACTATAAATTTGCTGTGTATTCTGTGTGCTGTGCTTGTTGTTTTTATTGTGCAGGTACATCCGTAAATTCCGCAAAAGAACCACACGTCACCTATTCCCCCCCCCATAGGTGCACATAGCTGACACTAGGTGGACTTTCAAGTGGTATCAAAGCGAGGTTACTCATCAAAAAGGTTAACACCTTGAGTAGAATCCTGCCACCAGTGTCAGAAGCATGAAGCTAGAGTATGAGATGCCGCCACTCAAACTCCCCGCCTGCACAAAGGATTATTATCCCATCTGGCGAATGAGAGTGTCATGTCACCTTGATGCTATCGATCCTCGAGCATCCTTCATCCTGGAAGAGGGTCCGTTTATTCCCATGAAGACCTCCGACTCTGGGATCCAAGTGCCCATGTGCATTGCTGAGATGTCAGAAATGGAACTCTCACTTTTTTAGCTGGACTAGAGGATTCGACAAATTATCATGGATGTCTGGTCTGGAGCCTCTCGCTCTAGATTGGAAAAATGTAAAACGGCTAAATCTCTGTGGATGATGATCTCAGAGCTGATGGGGGGGTCAGAGAAAGCTGAAATATGCTGCCAATCAGAGGATGAAGCGTATGTGGGGGTCCTCACTTCTGAAGATGAATGCAAGGATCCTTTGGATTGCATCAGAGCTCCAGTATCCGTGTCAGAGACTGAAGAAGATAGTGAGGAAAGCAGCTCCGACGAGGACGAAACATTGGTCATTGATTCTAATGACAATAACTCAGATGAGCAGGTATCATCTTCATCCTGCCCCATATCTTTTGACTTTTCTGAAGACAGAAACTGCTCTCCTCCAGGAAATACTGATTCCCTGAAGAGAGCCCTTCAGGAAAGCAATCTACTTGTTGAGGAGCAAGCTCGAGAGATTGCTCGACTGAAGATCTTGTTGGTTCTCCAATTGGCGTCCAACAAGGTCAAGGACTCTAAGATCTCAGCTCTAGAGAATAGTCTAGATAATGAGAAACGTATAGTATCTAACTTTTCCAAAGTTGATGCTATAAAGAGAAAACAAGAAACCGGGTGGATCTCCCGGATTATTCAGGGATGGAGAAATGGGGAAACAGTGTTCCAACCTCCCACTCCAAGCGGGAAGGCAACTCATCATGCCTTCAGGTATGACCACAGGAATAATCGTGGTCACTGCAAGGGTGATTTGTCCCCATGTGGAAACGTCCATAGTGTAAGAGGCGTCATGGCCACCCATGAGGAAATACCTAAGGCTCATTCTGAGCCCTTTGTATTCACGGCCACTGCCACAACAAAGTGTGGATCTGCATGTCCTAGTTCACAGAAGAATTCTCTCCATTCGAGGACATGGGATAGGGAGAATAGAAGTCATGATGTCAGGCTTCATGGAGCCTCAGCAAGGGAGATGCCTGAAAGAATGGCACCACCTTCTCGGCCTCATAACGCTCACAACATGCATTCGTTCCACCCTTCCTCGTGTCACGATGGAAGAGGAATTTGTGTGACAAGAACATGCCCTATCCCTTTTAGACCTAGGACCGTGACTACATCAGTCACTAGATTAGGTCGAAAACGGCGATACAACATTCACCCTTGTTGGTGCTGCGGAAAAGTGGGACACTTTGCCATTGACTGTTGGCACAACCTCTCTATGCCCACAGCAAGGGCTTATCCACATTATAGGGACAGAGGCAGTCTTCCAAACAGGTTTTCTCAAGGAAGGCAGTTGCATGCTTATGCTAATAGAAACCTAGGACCCAATATGATTTGGGTTCCTAAGGTAAAGTA
This sequence comes from Platanthera guangdongensis, assembly GCA_039583875.1. Taxonomy (NCBI): domain Eukaryota; kingdom Viridiplantae; phylum Streptophyta; class Magnoliopsida; order Asparagales; family Orchidaceae; genus Platanthera; species Platanthera guangdongensis. Next base: position 27,347,505 of record CM077154.1, on the reverse strand, counting down.
ATTCTGTCTTGCAGGGTAGTCTAGGTCCCCGTGAATACTATAGGAACTAGACAGTAGGTGGCTCAAGGCTAACTTGGAACAAGCGTCTACAATAACAGATGTGCTACCTGTTGAGCATACTCACTTTAAGCTACTAATATGTTCTACCTGTGGGACTAAGACGATGACTCTCCAAATCAAAGGTAATTTTGATCAGTTCAAGGACTTGTGTCATGATGCAACCTCATTCAAAATAAATATATATATATATTTCTATCCTTGTGTATACGTATACTTATGCTTATCATGTATGTGTGCACCTTTATGGAGAGATTAACTCGAGGCATGCAAACCATTACACATCAATAAAACGTTAACAAAGATATGTCATGGTAAAGTTCGACAAATCACAGTTGACATCAAGAAGTGTCTGGAGAAGTCTCGCTCAAATCCAAATAGATTGTCGTTACAATAAACATGTATTTATTAATCTTACATTAACTTGACATCCGAAGGATTTGACAATGTTGCAATGCTTCCCAATGTTGTAAAGAAAAATATCAATATCACTTTATATACTCGGAATCCCGCTGAAGGAGCTCACCGACCCTTGGCATTCTCCCCGAATCCCGACGACATAGATAAATCCCGCCGAAAGAGTCACTCCGCCTGTTCGCCTTCTTCACGACTCGCGCAAGAGAACTCCCGACGACCCTCGCCTTCTTCACGAAAGTGTTCTTCCGCGGATTCGCCGAAACCCGCAGCCCTCCGACGCTCTCGTCGAAGTGAGCGAATCGCTGCTGTGTTTCCATCTTCTTCCCGTGAGATTCTAGCAAGGCCGAACCCCACAAGGTTCTAGCGAAGTGTCCCTGTGACCGCAAGGTTCTAGGGCCGAACCCCACAGGATACTCTTCCATCCACCGAAGATCTTCCCGAAGCTCATCAACCCACTTCCGTGTAAGCCCGTAGGTAACCTCCTCCTCACCCGCACTTGGACGCGCTCACTAGTGATGCTTTCTTTTTGAATGTTCATTAATGCTTAGAGTAGGACTTCTCTCTAGATCTTCAATGGCTCCAAGGACGACTGCAGGCTTGATTTCTGGCTGCGAGCTGGTTCGCACTGGATTTTCTCATGCCTCAGACGAGTTCCGGAATATCATTCTAATGCTAGAAGAGGCTGGGCTAACCTTCGTATTGGAGCACCCTTGCAAAGTTCTGGATAAAGAGGTGCTGGAGTTCTTCTCTACCGCAAGACTCCGAGATAGAGACTCCATCATCAAGGGCAAGGTGGCTGGGACAAAAGTTAAGATGTCTGCCGATAAGCTAACTCGCTACCTGCAGCTTTCAAGTTTGGAGCAGGGGGACTATCTAGAGGACGAGGACAAAGCCAGAACTCTCTTGTTCTGCGGTCTTCCAAGAGGCACTCGATCAGTAAAGAGAAAAGAGATGAATGAAGAAGGGAAGCTCCTATCTGACGTCATTGTAAAAGTGCTCATCTGCAAGCCGGGCTCCCATGATCATATCTCCGGAGATATGTTCAAAATTCTCATAGCTGTGGTCTGCCGCAAGAGGTTCAACTGGGGGGAGTTGCTGTTTCAAAAGATCAAGGACACTCTGGGCACTCCAAGTTTCGGCCGCATCATCAGTCTATATCTCAACCAGCTCAACGGAGACAAGTTCGACATGAGCAAAGGAGTTCCTCTCCACTACTTGAAAAAGATGGATGCTACTGTGTTTGATCGATGGGAGCGGCGCATCGGGCAGCCTGCTGTGGAAGAGCACGAGGAAGTATCTCCTGCAGTCTCCCCCGGTGAAATTCTTGATACTGTGACTGCAGGAATCGAGGGGGAGACTCTACCCACTCATATGGATATAATATCTGAAATGGCCCAGGTGGCCAGGGATGCTGAGGCCGATATTCAAGAAGAATGTGACCGTGTGCTGGAGACTGCTGACCAAGAAGTGGAAGAACCTGCTGATATTGATGAATTCTTGGATGAGGACGGAGAGGACGATGTAAATGAGGGCCATGAAGTGTTGGAGTCTCCAGATACTGTTGAACCTCCTTCTGATAAGTCTGCACCAGTGGAGGGGGAGTTAAATAAATCTACAGAGGCCGCCCACACTCCTCCTGTAGAGACTGTGATGGTATCCAGCTCCACTGATGCGTCTGCAGAAATGCAAGGCCCACAAGTGCCTCCGACCATCCCGTTACGCGATGACCTAGCCACTCACACTGTACACATCATTCAGGGCATCGTAAATGAGCTTAAAGACTCTTTTGATACAACTCAGAAAACTCTGCTGAAAAGGATTAAGACTTCTGAAAATCTGATGCTCAAAAATATGGTGGAAATCAACCATAAGCTGGACATGATGGAGAAGAAATTTGAGGAGAAGTACACCGCGGCCGGCGAAGCTGTCACACTCTTAATGGCCGGTTTGAAAAAGAGTACTGATACTTTGGCTGTTGTAAATCAGAACGCACACGTTGTAGCCAACAATATTCAGAAATTTGATGGTAATATGGTCACCTTAAATGCCAATCAGCAGACCCTGATCACTGAATTCACCAAGACAACTAAGCATATTGATGACTCTCTGCACTCATATGCCAACTGCATAGCTGTCGAAGCCAAAAAGGGGGAGAAAGAGTATATCGCTAAGCTGGTCGAGCTCCAAGAAAGCATGGATGCAAACTTCGCACAATCAAGCAAATACGTCTATGAGAGCTGCTGGTGGATGCTCCAACAGGCGCTAGGTACGTTAGGCGTCGTCCTACCTGACAACCCTGCCGGTATTCATGTCCCTGAGACATCTAAGGCTGCTGAGGAAGTAAGTGTTGCTGAGGATGTTAGTGCAAGTGATGCTGCAGATATTCCCACACATGAAGCTGATGCTAGGGCTCTCTCCAAAGCTAAATTGAGGAGCATGTTTGACCAAGAGGCCTTAGTAAAAGCCAGGGGAAAGAGAAAAGTTCAGGAAGGGACCTCCAAGGAGACTCCAGCTGAGAAGCGAATCAGAATGAGTGAGGAGGATGTACGAAACGAAAGGTGGAGTCCAGTTTCAAGGAACATCATCTTAGACACCTTCCGGCTGCAAGAAAGAGGAGAGATCAATCGAAATGAAGCATATAGCCAGTATGAATGGGAAACGCACAAAGCATTTGAAGCGAAACGCAACATCTTTTTCAGAAACAACAAGGATCCAGACAAAGTTGCTTCTCCTAGGTACTACCTGAAGCCCAAGGAATACATGGAAAGGCAAAGCAAAAAGTACTTAGCTCAAACTCTTAAGGGTGACGTAGCTAAGGACAAATAGTCATCATTTTATAGCTGGTCACTGTGTCTTAAGAACATTTAATGATTATTACTGTCGTATGAACGATTCTGGATTAAATGTGAATATATTTCTCTTGGTATATATATTTGAATGTGTGAATGACTCAAGTCCTGTTCTGATTGCATATATTCTCTTGTGTTGCATGTTTAATTTTTGAATGCTATGTTATTATTTGATAGGTGTTATTCATCTTAGCTAGTAGGGTTTTGGCTTCGTCAAATAGGGGGAGATTGTTGGGTATTGTATCCACGATTACCTAGATTTGAGGAAGCCACCTGTCAAGCTAAGATGAATTCACAATGTATTTGACGAAACATCTTAAGTTGTACTTGCAGTTCCTCCACACTAAGTGCACACCAATGTCAGGGTGCAGTAGGTCAATATACACGGGTCTGCACGACGTAATCCCTCGTTGAGCAGATCAGTGTGTTGGCCTATGTGTACTCTCTCTATTGGAGTGCACTTACTTTCAAGTACAGGGCCGTTCATATGCAAGAAGAGACAAGGAGCATGGAGGATCAAGGAGCAGCTCCTAGGTGGAAGACGAAAATTCATCCAAGGCAAATTCGACGAGAATCACCAAGTGATTCTCGCCGATTCGGCGAGAATCACTAGTGATTCTCGCCGAATCGACGAGAATCATCAGTAATTCTCGCCGACTCCTTCTGGCCATCTCAAAATGGTGTCAAGTAAGATTCGGCGAGAATCACTTGTAATTCTCGCCGAACCAGTGGCCAAGCAGCCCATGTACACAAAGTAAAATTCGTTGAGAATCAATAAGTGATTCGACGAGAATCACAAACGATTCTCGACGATTCGTCGAGAATCGTCTGCGATTCTCGCCGATTTTCACTTGGCGTTTTCTCAGGATGCTGCTGGACCGGATTCTGCTTCTGGACTAATTTGAACCGGAATTTGGGGATTTCTTTTGTGGGTCCCACAACGGTCAAATTTGTTGTATCTACAGGGTATAAATACATGGGTATTTTGAACAGTAAAGGGACGGAGAAAAGAAACAGAAACCGAGCCGCAACGAAACCCTAAAACCGCGACTCCTCTCCGCCGCCGCCGTCGCGCTCGGGAACGTAGGTCGCCGTCAACAATCGAGATTCCTTCGTGATCTCCGGCGACAGACGCTCAGCAAAGCTTGTGTCTCACGTGTCTATCCAGAGATCTCTTGTCTCTCGATTTGTTGACCGGGAAAAACTCCTCCGTCCGAATCGATCGAGACGACCGATCCTAGAGTGACCGTTGGTAGACCTAGTTTGCTTCGCTACGAAGTTTGGATCTCCAAGTTCAGCAGCCGCTCTTCATCGTAGCCGCCGATCCCGAAGCTAGCCGCCGCTTGTGTGCCGCCGCCGGTTCCGGGGAGATCCTCTCCAAGTGAGACCAAGGTCGTAGACTCTTCATCGACTTCAAGAACACGTCGTCGAACAAAGAGGAACACCGTAGTCTCCAAAAGAAGTTTGTATCACGTTTACACTCTATATTTAATTTTGTTGTAAGGGAACTTTTGTTCCGTGCTGTAAGGGTTGGGTGCAACCCGTTGTGTGGGAGTGTTGACTCTCACGTGTGGAAGGGCTCCTTCCGTTAGTGAAGGGATTGGATTTCAATCCCGTTGGAGAAGTGACCGAGTCGTCCCTTGTTGGGGAGATAGGTCGAAGGGGGAAAGTGGATGTACCCAAGTCGGGGAACCACTATAAATTTGCTGTGTATTCTATGTGCTGTGCTTGTTGTTTTTATTGTGCAGGTACATCCGTAAATTCCGCAAAAGAACCACACGTCACCTATTCCCCCCCCCCCCATAGGTGCACATAGCTGACACTAGGTGGACTTTCAGTTAAGGAGTGTGTATCACGTACCGGGCATGAAGAAGAACCTCTTCTCGGTGACCAATGCGGTGGACGATGGGTATCACGTTCTGTTTGGGCCAACAGACGTGAGGTTCCTTCGCAACGTATCAGCGGTGAAGGCTGATGTTGCTCATGTTGGGAGAAGGGTGAAGAGCTTGTATGTTCTTTCCACCAGTGCTTATGTTGATAGAATGAGGGCCAATGATAGTGCGGCTATCTGGCATGAGAGGCTGGGGCATGTTGGCATGGACAAGCTAAAGGCAATGGCGAGTAGAAGTCTGGTGAGGGGGTTGCCGAAGTTGTCCTCCTTTGGTGATGGGCATGTTTGTGCGGGCTGTCAATACGGTAAGGCACATTGCCTTCCGTTTGATAAATCACAAACAAGGAGCAAGAAACTATTGGAGTGTATTCATGGCGACCTGATGGGACCGACGGTTACTGCCAGCCTTGGTGGAAGCAGATACATGCTTGTCTTGGTTGATGACTACTCAAGGTATACTTGGTTGTACTTCTTAAAGGAGAAGTCGGAATCCTTCCGTTTGTTCGTGGAGTTCAAGGAGTTGGTAGAAGGCCGGCTTGGCTTGCGGGTTAAGAAGTTTAGAACTGATAATGGGGGGGGGGGGAGTTTGTCTCTTCCGAGTTTTCTAACTTCTGCAGGAAGCACGGGATCCAACGGGAGCTTACTTGTGCTCACACTCCACAACAAAATGGGGTAGCGGAGCGGAAGATCCGTCATCTGACGGAGACCTGCAAATGCTGGCTTCATGCGAAAGATATCCCAAGGTCCTTTTGGGCGGAGGGAATGTCTTGTACTGCTTATGTTATCAACCGGATGCCACTCAGCCCTATCAACATGAAGACTCCTATTGAGCTGTTGCTGAAGGAGAAGCCAAGTGTTGAACACCTTAGGGTGTTCGGTTCAACTTGCTACGTGCATGTCCCGGATGCTTCACGGACAAAGCTGGATGCAAAGGCAAGGAAACTTGTCTTTGTTGGCTATGATGAGCGGAAGAAGGGATGAAAGTGCATGGAACCTGTGACGAAGAAGTTCGTGGTGTCAAGAGACGTTGTCTTCGACGAGCTGACATCATATGGAGGTGGCTCGGTGGAGCTAACCAGAAGTAGCAAGGATGATGAAGCACCGGTGGAGGCTGCTGAAGGCTTGGAAGAGGAGCTTGTTGTTTCACCAGCAGCTCCTGTTGCTTCGAACTCCGAGGCTGAGCCTTCTGGCTCAGGAAGCAGGGGGAGCACTGCTCAATGCTTGCCCCAGGTAGGAGTGGAGCCCGAAGAAGCAACGGAAGCCGTGAGCAAGGAGCCGTGTCTTCGGAGATCGAAGAGGGTGGTTAAGCCACCGGCTCAGTACTGTGATGGGAATGCAGTGAGCTTTGTCTCCTACTTCTTTGCAGGTCCTCTAGATGAGCGAGAGCCTGCAAACTTCAACGAGGCCACTGGAGTGAAGGAGTGGGATGATGCCATGAAGGAAGAGATTGATGCTCTGAAGAAGAATGAAACCTGGGACCTTGTGCCCAAGGTTGATGGCGTTACTCCGGTTACTTGCAAGTGGGTGTATAAGTTGAAGAAGAAGGCTGATGGGAGCATTGATCGGTTCAAGGCTCGCCTGGTCGCTAGAGGATTCTCACAGCAGTATGGAGAAGACTATGAGGAGACATTCAGTCCAGTTGCGAAGATGACTTCTGTAAGAGTGGTGATCGCCTTGACTGCTAGCAAGGGATGGAGGTTGTGGCTACTTTATGTGAAGAATGCCTTTCTTTACGGAGAGATTGAAAAGGACATCTTCATGGATCAGCCGCTTGGTTTTGTCTCTGAGAAGCATCCGGACTATGTCTGCAAACTCAGGAAGGCTCTCTATGGGTTGAAGCAAGCTCCTCGAGCGTGGTATGGGAAGATTGCAGAGTACTTGCAGTTCTGTGGATACCTGGCTTCCAACTCGGATTCAAGCTTGTTCGTCAAGAAGAAAGGAGAGCTAAGAGTCTTGGTCCTGCTGTATGTGGATGACATGATCATCACAGGGAACTCGGAGGAGGAAGTAGCAAGGCTTAGGGCAGAGCTTGCTATACGCTTCGAGATGAAAGACTTGGGAGAGTTGCATCACTTTCTTGGTCTGGAAGTGGAGAGGAAGGAGTGCGGGGTTCTCATTAGCCAGAAAGGGTATGCTGATCGCATTGTGAAGCGGTTTGGCATGTGCGAAGGGAAGAAGTGCTCTACTCCGCTGGAATCTGGGCTGAAGCTTCGACGAGATGAGGGAAGGGTTATTCATGATCCCTTGGTGTTCAGGGCTCTTGTTGGGAGCTTGATTTACCTGATGATTACAAGGCCGGATATCGCTTATGCTGTTGGCCGAGTAAGTCGGTATATGGCTGAACCAAGGCAATCTCATCTAGTGGCGGCGAAGGGAATTCTGAAGTATGTCAAGGCTTCTTCTGACATGGGACTCCTCTATAGAAGGGACGTGGAGGTTGCGTTGCTCGGGTACACGGATGCTGACTATGGCGGTGATTCGGATGATCGAAGGTCTACTTCAGGTTATGTGTTCACTTGCGGATCAGCTAGCATCTCGTGGTGTAGCAAGAAGTAGGATTCAGTATCGGTTTCAACCACGGAGGCGGAGTATAAGGCTTCGGCCTTGGCTGCTCGGGAAGCCGTTTGGTTGAGGAGGCTTATAGAGGATGTTCATGAAGAAGTGCAAGGGCCTACTTTACTCCGGGGTGACAATGAGAGTGCTCTCAAACTGGTTAACAATCCAGTGTGCCACGCCAGGACCAAGCATATAGAGATTGATCACCACTTCATCAGGGAGAAGGTGTTGGAGGGGTCTCTGCTGGTCGGGCATGTTCGGAGTGAGGATAATCTTGCTGACATCTTCACGAAGCCACTATCGAAGGGGCCCTTTGAACGCTTGCGCAGCTTGCTGGGCTTGGTCACCACTTCTCGCTTCAAGGGGGAGTGTTGAAATTTGTGAAGTGGAAGTGTGTGACGGGACAGGCCGCGCGGCCTGCGGCGGACAGCCTTGGCGGACTGAGGTTTGCGGCCTGGTGAAAAGTCTGGTGGAAGCTGGCTGTGTTCTGAGTGGGTTGTTGCATGGAGTCCGCGGTTTGGTGCGGCCTTGTATCTGCGGATAGAGAGGCTTGCGGACTGGTGCTTTGCTCAGTGGTCGCGGGTGCAAGCTTGTGCTGAAAGGCGGGTTGGTTCTTGTCCGCGGGAAGCTTGCGGACTGATGTGTCCGCGGTATTGGCTGTTGCGGACTAAGCTTAGAGCTTGGCTGAGGCCTTGTCGAGCTCTGGTGGCACAGCAGGCGAGTTGCTGTGGAGATCGTTGTGGCGGCCTGGTTTTGGAGTCCGGGATTAGACCGCTGTGATAGGGCAGGAGTGCGAGGTGCTCGCGGACTGTGGCGGTCTGCGCTGTGGTGTTTTGGCGGACTGGGGTTTTGCGTCCGCCAAGCTCGCATTAGCCCTCAATGGTTTTGGGCTTGGTCACTTGGTGCCGAGTTCAGTGTGTCCGCCGTATCTGCCGAGTCCGATGTGACCGGGCGGTCTGTCTTTAGCTGCCTTTGGTCGTGGACTTGTGGCGGATTGAGGTCTGTGTCTTGCGGACTGCCTCGGGTTGGTGCGGACAGCCATTGAAGGGGGTTTGCTATCCTGAAGCGGTTGGAGCTTTGCGGGCTGATGCCTTGTCCGCTTAGCTTAGGCGGACTGGAGAGGGTTCGTCATTGGTTGCCTTGCTCCTGTCGGTTTTCCTTGGTGACCGGCTAAGTCCACGCGGACTCAGCACACGGTGGTTTGTATTCGCGCGGGCTGGGGCGGTGTCGCTATCTCTTGGGCGGTGAACACACTCCTCACCCGGCCTATAAATAGGACCCCCCTGGCACATCTACAGTAACTTGAGTGAACAGTAAGTTGGGGTGTGCGAAGTGCTGCGGTCTGTGTTTGCCAGTCCGCACGGATTGTTTCAGGCTGACGGTTTGCTGTGTGCAGGTCGCGCGGATAACTTCAAGGAGCCAGGAGTGTGGCTATGACTTCGGTCAAGTGCTTGGAAGTGTTCGGTCTCTGCGGACTCAGCAGGAGGTCGCTCTGCGGCTTGTCAGTTCTGTTTCATCTTTGCCAGCTTCAATAACCTGTCCGCCGGCTTCAGGCGGGTAGGGGTGTTCCTCAGTTCGGGTTCAGCAGAAGGTGAATAACGGTGTGTCCGCGCGGCCTCGCGGCTTCGGCGGACTCCGTGGTTTTCGGCGGATTGCAGCATAGTTCGGGCGGCTTCGGCGACCTCGGCGACCTCGCGGTCTCGGCGGACTCGGGTGCTGTCCGCCCGGCTTGTTTTTTTGGTGCTTCTGTTTTTCAGTTGTTATACTAGAGAAATCATGTCTCGCTATGTATTCCTTGCATTGTAAAGAAGTGAATGAATAATAGACCTGCTTGTGCTTCCATTGTTTGTTGTGATTTACCTTTGTACCTCTAGTCCTTGGTTTCCGCTGGTTCAATGTGCGAACTGGGTAGTTCCGAAGATATTAATTTGGCGTTTGGGCTATCTTGCTGACCACGTTGAGAAAATTTAATAGTAATATCTGAATCATCGTCTTCATACAAGAAGATCTCATCACATGGCATCTTCATCCTCATCCCAAGCATTCTCTTACACATAAACCGACATTCCCATATTTGAAGGCAAATGAAGGTATACTTCTTATCCCTAGGGCCGTAGGATTTAGTCCAAAATGGATTCACACAGCCACATGAAAACACTCCTGATACAACTCAACTAAAAATATTTCAAGAAAATCTCAAACGAGATGCAAAAGCCATACTGACAATCCAGGAAGGAGTAGGGAGATCAATTCTTCCCTTACTTAACGATGTTGAAACCTCCAAAGATGCATGAGAAATCTTTAGTTCAGAATTTAGAGGAGATGAGAGAGTTATTTACATGAAGCTCACCGTTCTTTGGAAAGAATTTGATATTGCCAGCATGAAAGAAGGTGAAACATTCCACTGCTTCTTCTCACGGGTCACCTCCATAGCAAACCAACTCAAGATCTATGGAGAAAAACTTTTAGAGAGAAGAATTGTTTTGAAGTTAATTAGCAGCCTTACCTCAAGGTTTGAGCACGTGGTAGCAGATATACAAGACGCAAGAGATATCTCAAGGCTTTCAGTGGCTGACCTAATGGGGTCATTACAAGGCCATGAAGAAAGGATGAAGAAGGAGCCTCAAGTAGAGCAAGCTTTTCAAAGTAAGTTGCTTCTTACTTCTGAAGGGAAGAAAGAGTGGAAATCAAAACATAAACCCAAAAAGCAGTGAGCTTTTGGGGGAGAAAAGAAATATGAAAACAAAAACTCCAATCTATTTTGCTATTTGTACAATAAGAAAACACACAATACCAAAGACTTTTTTAAAATGCATAATATGCAAAATTCAAAATCATCTCAAAAAAGGCCGTTGGTTCAAAAATCCCAAAACCAAAGAAGAAGCCAATATAAGTGAACAAGGTAAGGAATCATTATTTTAGTCTGCCATGGGCCAAACTAGAGAAGATGTGTGGCTTTTGGATAGTGGTTTTTCTAACCATGTGACCCACAACAAATCTTCCTTCACATATCTTGATGAAAGGCAAAAATCTGAGGTCACAATTGAAAATGGAGAAGTGTATACCATAGAAGGAAAATGTTCAATTACTATAAGGTTCAATTACTATCAATTACTACAAGGTTCAATATGTGCCCAGCTTAACTCAGAACCTGCTAAGCATTGGGCAGCTGTTGTGTAAAGGTTACATTGTGCATTTTTATAATGAAGAATGCAGGATAATCAACAAAAAAGTAAACAATTAATATCTACTGCAAAAATGACCAAAAAAAAATCCTCCCTCTTACTATTAGTCAGAATACTGTTGTTGCTGAAGTATTTTCTCCATAAGCCCAATCTACAAGGACTTCAGAAGTCTCAACATTATGTCCTACAAGGTATGGACACATCAGCTATAAAAACTCTCAAAGTTATATGATCTCGTAGATGGTGTGCCCAAATTACAAGCTGTCAAAGATGTTTGTGAAACATGTGCACTCAACAAGATTCACAAACACATCTTCCCTCAACAATCACTATGGAGAGCCTCAGAAAAGGTGAAGATAATCCATGGTGATATCTATGGACCAGCCACCACTCCAACCTGGATGGGCAAACATTACTACCTATTGTTAATAGATGACAAGAGTATGATAGCTTGGATTTATTTATTAAATCAGAAATCTCAAGCCCTCCAATTCTTTTTCCAATTCAAGAATTATGTGTAAAAACAAACCGACCTGAAAAAGGGCTATGAATAGATAGAGGGGGGTGAGTTCAATAGTCTTGAATTCCAAAAATTCTGTCAAACACAGGGAATAAAGAGGCAGTTAACAGTATCCAAAAATCCTCAACAGAATGGTTTGGCAGAAAGAATAAATAGAACCTTAGTAGAAACGTGGAAAAGTATGCTTCATTATAAGCAAATGCCAAAACAATTCTAGGGAGAATCTGTGTATACAGTTGTATACATTTTAAATAGATCCCCCACTAATGCTCTCCAGAATTCCACTCCATATGAGTTATAGTATCACAATAAACCTTCTGTACAACACATAATGATTTTTGGAAGTATTGCCTACTGTTTGTTACTAAAAGAGAATGGAGATAAGCTCGAAAGCAAAGGAGAAGAGCTCATTATGGTGGGCTACAGTCAAGAATCTAAGGGTTATAGATTATTTAATCCAGTAATAAACAAACTTATTATAAATCGGGATGTTATCTTCTATTAAGAAGGCACCTAGTGCTAGGACAAGGCCAAGGATCAGAGTCTTTTTCCAATTGAACCCCAGAAACTTGTGGTTGATGTTACACCAGAAGATGCAGCCTCACCACCTTCCAGTCCTATAGGATCTCCAGCTTCATCTCAGTTCTTTGATTCCAGCTGTGACTCATCATCTCCAAAAGCTACCACACTATTTCTGATATTTACAATTCTTAATATATAGCACTTTTTTGTAAGAAACCAATTAGTTACAAAGAAGCTATAAAAAATCCCAAATGGATCAATGCAATGGATGCAGAAATAGAGATGATTCACAAAAACAAAACTTGGGAATTAATCCAACCCCCCCCCCCCCCCACCCCCCAAATAGAGAAATAATTGGGCTGAAATAGGTCTACAAAGTGAAACTAGAAGAAAATGGTGAAATCATAAAATTCAAGGCTCACTTAGTAGTCAAGGGATACTCACAGAAGCCTGACAAAGATTTTATAGAAACTTTCTCACCAGTGGTAAGGATGGATACCATTTGAATACTTCTAGCTTTTGCCACACAAAATCTTCTTCAAATTCACTAATTAGATGTAAAATCGGTGTTTCTAAATGGTGAGTTAGAAGAAGAAATATTTGTGCATCAGCCAGAAGGGTATGAACAAAAGGGATAAGATGAGAAGGTATGTAAACTTAAAAAGGCCCTTTATGGGCTTAAGAAAGCCCCCAGAGAGTGGTATGCTAAAATTAATTCATACCCGTGCCAAAAGGAATTCATCAAAAGACCTAATTATTCAGCCTTATACATTCAGATAAATAAGACTAATTATCTATTAGTCTGTATCTATGTAGATGATATCCTTGTTACAGGAACATCCCAAGCTCTCATTCTAAAATTCAAGGAAATGATGATGAAGGATTTTGAAATGAGCAACTTGGGTGTTATGAAATATTTTCAGGGGTTACAAATTCAACAGCAACTCGGGAAAATATTCATACACTAACAGAAGTATATTAATGATCTGTTAGATAAATTTGGGATGAAAGACTGTAAGCCTTGCTTCACACCAATGTCTACAAGAGAAAAACCTATATGTAGCAAAGATGATGAGGAAGCAGAAAGAGAAATTTATCGAAGTATTTTTGGTTCCTTGATGTTTCTAACTAACACCCGTCCCGACTTTTGGTATGTAATATGCTTGACCTCCAAATATAGGAACAATCCCAAATCCACCCTCATGAAAGATGTAAAATGGGTATTTAGATACCTTCAAGGAACAAAAGACTTCAGTCTATGCTATTCAATAATAGACAAGGGAGATGGGAAGAAATTAATTGGGTGTTCAGACAGTGACTGGGATGGCAGCACTGAAGATTAAAAAAGCACCAGCGGGTTCTTATTCTAGTTAGGAAAAAGTACCATTTCATGGATATCACGAAAGCAAAAATGCTCTGCCCACTCTTCTGCAAGAGAAAAATACGTCGCCATCGGGGAAGCAGCCAAAGAAGCCATGCAGATAAAAAGATTGATAGAAGAAATTAGCAGAGAAGAAGAAGGATCAACTAAAATCAAGTTTGATAATACGTCATCCATCGCAATGTGCAGAAATCATGTCTTTCATAATAGGACAAAACACATTCCACTCAAATATCGTTTTATCAGAGAGCTTGCCGAGGAGAAGTTGATCTCTCTCAACCATTGAAGCACGAAGGAGCAACTTGTCGATGGTCTCACAAAGGCACTTACGGAGAAAATGTTCTTCTCCCTTCGACAAAAGATCGGGGGTTATAAAAGCCAGTGAAGCCCTAGATTAAGAGGGGGTAATGTTAGGATAATACAACAAATGTATTAAGTAAATATTAATCTAGAAGCTTTATATGAATAAACAACCACCTAACTATATTTATTCTAGAACGATATCCGCACACTTCTAGAATTACCCTCTACTAGTCTAAATACATGTATTCCCCTTCTTTTCAAGTGATGAGAAATTACATTCCATACTTTTCATTCTTCACTGCTATCAGCACTTCTTCTTTCCACCTTCAATCTAATTTGATCTTGCCGCCTCTCTAAGTTCACACTGACCACTTAATTCTTCCTCCTCTGGTGACATGTCTGCTCCCATCCGCCACCTACTTTGTTGCAGCCAACATTACTTAAATTAACCTTAATGTCTTATTTAGCTGTATAACTCTCTCCTTTTGGATTACAAATGCAATCTGATATTAAGAAAATCCAGTCATTTTTCCTGTGTTCTATTCCACTTTTCTTCTTGGTTCATTTTATAATATACATGCACTCACCCAATTACTCATTTAATCAGCATTCCCTCGTTCTCCCTAGATTGGTGGGATGGATCCTTCTCCTAACATCTCTCTCAAGGTTTTTCAAGGAATCCAGGACTACTCCTGTTGGTTGGTGCTGGATTCTCTCAACCTTATTTTTCCCAACCCATTATTGATTTCCCACGAGTGTAGCCATTTCATGCTTCCAATTTGACTACAACTGAAGTTCAGTTACATACCGTAAATTTTGGATTCTTTAATGCACTTTTAAGGTTGCAACTGAGATGAACATGCTGCACTTCTACAACTCATTTTGATACTGCTCTTCCCGATTTTCAGCTTCAGCTTCTATTGTTGTTGTAATTTTTGGTTTCCTGGCACTCCTTGTAGCTACTAGGGTATTGAGACTCTATAATTATTTCTATATTATTATTTTACTACATTTTACTGACTTGTCCTTTTCAAATCATACCAAGTACTACATAATCTCCACATATTCAAGAAGAGCTATGTCACAATATTACTAGCACAAAAGAAATACGAAGGCCCGATGGGCTATCAATTAGTTTTAAATATATAAGTTGCACAATTTACTTACTTTCATCTTTAGCTCTTCCATTTGGTTCAGCATTAACTCCGTCTGCATTTAGCAAATAGTAAAAATGAGTATAGCAACTTTACTGTTGTATAAAGCAATTTGATTTAGAAAATGTTACAAAATGTAATGGGCCAATAAAAAAACTAGCATTTGATTTAGAAAAAGCTCATGGTTAAGCTGTTATTATTGGAAATTTTCCCGCTATTTCGAGGAATCAAGAAATTTACTGTGCTGCATAAAATCATAGTCTTAACTTTTAATGAAGGAATATAAATAGTCAAATGAATGAGTTTAAGGATGCAAAGGCCAAGTTATACAACCAACAAGGAGTAAGCAAGAGTATCTTCTAGAATAGTGGCAGCTTCTACTTTAAAAGAAGCATAAGACCTGCTAGTCATCAAATTCTAAGTATCCAAAAAGGAAATCAAGATAAAACTTCATGCTGCATTGAAAGACTTTGATATGCTTAATTGCTTATAATGAAAGACACTGAGAACACACAAATATTTTTCTTGTGTGGCAACCATAACATTGACCATATAAGAGGCTTGTTTGATAACATTGAAGAAGAAAAGATAGTTGTACAAAAAACTTGAGATTTTTGCCCTCAAAATGGCCCAGTTGTGCCCATTAAGAAGTCAAGGACCTGAGTATTTTAAGTATAATTGCATTCATAGGCCCTCTTCAAGCCCATGAAAAATGTCTAAAAATATTTGACCAGGCAATCACTAAAGCCTTCTCATCTATGGTCGTGGTACCTATATTATAAAAAATAAGTATCCTGGGCATAATAGACATCACAACAAATTGCATTTAATCTTCAGTTTACGTATCTAGTATATAAATGAAATAAGCGAGAAAGATCCATTAAGATCTATAAATATAGATAATGTAATTTGCATATGAAAAAAGAAAATTTTGAACTCTCTCCAAACATGAATATATCATTTTTCTTAATCCTGGTTGTTCCATCATGTTTTCAATACTAGTAGAAGTATAAGAGCAGATTGCAATTATTCCACAATCCTCATAGACATATTTCCATTTTTCAATGGAGCTTTATAAGAAGTGGAGCCATGAAACGACTTTTGAGGTCACGGATTTAAGTCCGAAAAGTTGTATCTTGCAAAAAATTATGGTATGGTTTTATTGGTTTTCCTACATTTCACCCATATGGTGGGAACCTTCCCTGGAGCCTTATTGCTCGGGGATGTATAATTTTTGCACCAGGCTGCCCTTTTAATTGAGCTTTGTATGAGTACTAAAGTAAAAAAACTGATAATGCAATAAAGGGTCAGTTTTAATGCCAAAAAATGAGGCCAAGATAAAGAATGCATGGGCCTTACTCCTCATTAAACTTGTAGCCACCTAAGACATCTTCCCTACTATAATGGCTTTGACATCTGCAAATGATGATTGGGGCACTATGAAGGTGGAATTCAAAGGCTCCAAAAATATAAAATCCATTACAATCCAAACCATATGGAGTCAAGTTGGTTCTAGATATAAAAGAAGAAGAAAAGACACTCTAGATTATTATGCATGTGTATCAAACATAAGCAACTTTTGGCATGGCAATAACGGTCGTGAATGTGATGGTTATGAATCGACGTTCTTGAATGCCCGACCTCACCAAAAGAACTTCATCAATTTTTATGTTCACAACTAGTGTTCTTATCTTCCCAGCGGTCATAATCTTTATAATGACAAACATACATTATATAAACTCACCCGAGCAAGAAATGCCCTTCCAGATGGGGCCATAGTCAATCAGATCATAAATTTAGGGAAAAATCCTAACTGACCAAAACATTGCCCCTGAAATCATAAGAAGTTTCCCCAAAGCCTATGACCTCACCCTACAGCCATCCCATAATTAATGATCTCTTTGCAATCTCATGACCATTGAATGATGAAGCAAATGTCATTGTTAGAAAAAGCATTACAGTGCATGATCCATTTCCGCCCATCACATGGGAAAGTAATAAGTGAAGTCTCACTTAAACATTTTAAACCAATTACATTTCAAAAAAACATTTTAAACCAAACACAAATAAAAAGGGCAAAATATTATTTAAAGTGAAACAAAAAGTTGAAAGAAACATTATCCAACTCAACTTGATCAATTCTATAGAATATGTAAGAAATTCAATCCCAGCTCAAAGAGTGCGTGCAACATTAAGTGCATGGGGTGCAAAAGGGAAAAACTCACCTTGTTTAAAATTATTGGTTTAAGGAAGAAGCAAATTTCTCAAGTTAAGAAGGAAAGGACAAACTTTTCTATTCTTAAATAAAAATGAGATTTAGAGTAAGAAAATATAGTTCATTTATAGTGGTTGTTCATGTCATATGACTAACAACAAGCATTGCATCGTCCACCTTCAGAAGACATGCAATTCTGAAGATGATGTTGATTTGAAAGACCGTAATTTGATAAAGCAAGAACACATTTTGCATTACATTATATAACATTATTAATACCGAGTGTCATATTTCTCAAGAACTCATAAACTACTTCTACTCATGATAATTATGATTATTTTAACAGATACAAATATAAGTTGTTTAATCTAAAAGAAAAGAATTACAAAAGATTATAGTCTGAGAGAATACATATTAAAAGCTAAGGGAGATGTGTAAATCTTGAATCACCTTAAAATAGTAATTAATAACACTAATATGTCATCAATTTTAATAATAAACTATACCTGGAGATTCCGCGATTATGATAAACCATCTCTCAAGATGATTGTCATCTAACCTTTGTTTGACTGACTTAATCAATATGCCAAAGAGTACAAATATGAATTGGTTAGCCCAACATTTAGATTTAACTATAATCTAGAGGATATGAGTTGTCATGTGGTTTAGATACATATGCAACTCCTTTTATTATTAAGTTACCACCTCGTATGTACTATCTCTCAATCTTGTAGATATGTGTCTTAAATTAATAGCTTGTGTGCAAAATAATAATTCTATTAAATATAACTTTTAAAAAAATCCAAGATAGTAATAAGAGGACAATGTAGATAAATGAATTACATGATTAACATCATTTTAGGTTCATTTATATTAAACATTATGTGAAATTAGTTACTAATCATATATTAAAGGGACAAAATTGAGAGACTTGGTGAAAACATAAAAAAAATAAATCTTACAATGTGGAAGACTTCTCTAACGCAAGATACTTTATTTTCACTAATTATTCTACTCATCTTATTCTCCAAAGGATTATCTTTTAGTTTAGGAAGAACAATGTTCACATTTTCTTCATTTTAGAATAATAAATACTAATAAATCTTTAATGTCCATTCACAAGTTTTCATAGCATGCAGATACAAGTATATGTGTTGATACATGTGATAAGCATTTAGTTGAACGTAGAAAAGTTTGGTTAAAAATGAACACTATCACTAGTGAAAGTAGATACAACCCAACATTAGTACGATCAGCGACGATTGGAGAATCTGAGGTGATCAACTTGTTAGTCCTGGTCGACGATTGGAGATCAGAGATCATTAGCTCCGGTTGAAAATCCATGAGGTTTAGAATTTGAGAGCTTTGGATATACCTCTGTGAATTTTTTGCTTTCTTCTTGATATATTTTCTTCACGACCTAGGCTTATTATAGTATAAATTAAAGGGAGGAGAACCATCAATGATCGAAGGAACATTACTTGGGATTCTGATTTGGAGTCTAAATTGTGCATTGTCTACCGGATTGAAGAACTCGTAAAATTTGCATTTATATTCTCTATTTTATGATCATATTATCTGAAATCAAGCAAATATTTTTCTTTAACTTCAATTTTTTCATGGTTTCTCCAACATTGAGAGGTTAGCTCTCTTATTGGGTGATTGTATGAATTAAAACATGTGTGAATGTGCTAAATTGCATTATTATTTTAAATGACTAGAACTTTTTATTCACGTGTATATTATAGACTCTAGTTTACTTGACAACTACTCTAGTTTATGTGTAATCATTGATATCAGATCATGAATCAATTATTTTCGAATCACATGAGTAAGGGTAGCGTCATAGAACTAAATACCTACAGAATTGACCATGTGTAGCCCCATTTTCATGTGTCTGGTATACTCTAGTTTAGTTGGACACTACTCTAGTTTTGTGTGTAATTATAGATACTGGTCAACTGTTTTATGAATCACATGAATAGCATCATATATTTAAATACCTACGGACTACGTGGTGCTGGTGTATGTGGTAGTTCCATTCTAAATATTGAATATATTAGTATTTTCACAGTGCATTAAAGCCTTTGTTATCATTCTAGATAAGTTCATCTACGATGTGTAGTCTGCTAGTGAATTAAAATTGATTCAGTGGTGCAAGGCACATCTACATGATTAGAAAAACACACAACCGATTATGCATAAATCTTTATAAATCACATCACTTCAATCATGATTAATTTTAATTGATGTTCATACTGCAAAACAATCAGCCTAACTCTAATTTTCATAGTTTTAGCTTTAAATCTAAATGTCAATTTTAAGTATTTAGTCATTAGTTTGTTTTTTGTTGATTTCTTTTAAAGATATTTAACTACAGATCTGTTGTTCATTGAGATAAGTTTTGTTCAAGCTGTTGGAACACCCTATTACTAATTTGGGTCAGGATCACTATGTCTCTAGGAATCTGTGTTTGACCTTCTGTATAGCTTAATAGGTCAATTAGAATTGAGTCTAAGGGTTAGAAGTCTAGGATTGGAAGCTGCCCTGAAGACTAAGTTTTTCTGTCTGGAGACTAAGTCTGATCGTCGAGCTCAGCACGACGATTCGTCAAACTCCGGTCGACGATCGTCTAGCTCAACTTCGACAGATCGTCGAACTCCATTCGACGATCGCTGAGCTCAACTTCAGAATATCGTCGAACTCCATTCGACGATCGGGGAGCTCAGTTCGACGATTTTGACTCTGCTTTGGATCCTTATCTCTGAGCTCAGTTCGACGATCTTTGAGCTCAGATCGACGATTATTTTGCTGCTTAAGTTTTTCAGTTCGCTGAGCTCAGCTCGACGATAGCAGAGCTCAGTTCGACGATTTCAGATAACTTCCAGAATTCAAATTCAAATCAGACAGGAGTTATTCTGCAATTAATTCAGAAGATTTGCTAGCCGTTTTCATTTACTTCTGGACCAAGTTTGAAGGGATTTTTCAAGGAATAATTCTGTGGACTTTCCTCTAGAAGAGATTATGCAATTAAGGATGCAATCAATGCAGGCCAACGGCTATCTTTGACAGAGAATGATATTCTATTCTGAAACAGAGAATAAAATACAGAATGTTTTTGAATCAATAGAGAAAAACAAAAAGAGGACACACAACTCAGAACACATAGACTCTCTCAAAAACTTCTGTCAAAAAGAATTCTGAAGAACACTCATCAAAGAGATCAAGCTTTCAAAAATCTTCAGATCTCTTCAGCTCTCAAAGTATTCAAGGACAACATCAATTCAAGACTCCAGACACTCAACATTTCAGCTTGCTAAAATCATCTATTGCTGGAGATCTATCTTTGAAGGCCTATCACCCTCAGCAAAGCTTTTCTTCCTGAAGATTTCAAGGATTCAGGGGGAGCTTTGACATCAATCCACTTAGTCTTCTCAGTTGATTGAGAAAGAGAAGACTGCCATCACTCTCTCACCCCCACTCTGTAAAGGGTTTCTCAAACTCCCTTCAAAAGTTTGAATCTAGTTTTTGAGCACCTTGTCAAAAGCTCATTGGTGGCAAAACACCTGATCAAAAAATCTGCTTTGGTTTTTGAGCACCTTATCAAAAGCTCATTGGTGCCCTGGACACCTGATCAACTCATCCTGCAGTGGATTCCTACCTAGGGTGGTAGAAGAGTAGATGTACCCAAGTTTGGGGAACCACTATATTTCCTTGTGTCCTTTGGTTCTGCTTGTTTACTTTTTGTTTCTAGCCTAGATTTTTTCTGTGCTTAGGTTTTTGCATAGCTTAGTTCTGTGATTAGATTTATATTTGCTTCCCTGCTCACACATATTACAACAATTGTTGTAAAAATTTTTCAAAAGTTTTTAAAACACCATATACTCTATTCACCCCCCCCCCCCTCTAGAGTATATCAGATCTAGTTGCACTTTCAATTGGTATCAGAGCGAGGTTGGTTATACATACCATATCTGATTGGTTGTACAGGCTAACACCTGAACCCAAAGATCCTAAACCAGATCTGTTTTTCTTTTGTATTTTATTATTAGATTTTGTTTGCACTTTCACAAGGTTACTATATTGTAGTTCTCTATGGAAATGACACCTTATCTCTTTTATTATTTATGTGGCAGATGAACTTACTGTTATGTGACGTGTATGTTATACATGCACATATGTTAGCGATAGATAATCTCTTCTCCCAATCGGTGATCAACGATTCATCTGAAAGGTTCCTAGAAGTCTTTTGAAACGATCCAAATTTTTTCACTGCAATCAAACTCTTATCAAGTCAGGAAGTTCGAGTATTGTGTACACAAGGAAGAGAAAATATCACATGCAACAATTAAAGACTAAACATTTACATGATGTCAAAATCAAGGGTTCTTCAATATGGGAGTTTTCTTTAATACTATTGTTTCATTTCTTCCGTTATCTTTTCTACTAAAATTTGTATAACTCTTGTTTGTGTCTAATTTGATATTGATATGATGACTAGATCATGACACACAAAACAAGAGTATTGTAAAAACAATTGACCAGTATCAATATGGTAAATCAGGGTGTGGATTTATTAAGGCTAATCGGCGAGGTGTGGATCAGTATAGAAAATGTCAAAATGTTATTTTCACCACCTTTGATCTTTGAAGAGAAGATCTAATCTTGTATTACTTTGTTATGAATAAAATATTTTCATTTTGTTTTCAAACAAAACATCTTACTTTTTGTATATTTTTGTTGCATATTTATTTGATTCGAGAAGATAAAAATTATCATAATCCTTATTTGCCTCCTTTAAGATTTCCTTGCGATCTAATAATATTTCTGCTCTTGCTATTTTTTGATCTTAAAAGTACAACTTAAATAGCGCATGCTCTAGATAGACATCGTTCATATCGATCGTCTTTTTAGCGAATGGCCATATTAAACCATGATAACAACCATAGAACAGTAGATGCACATTTATGAGGGGGCGCACAAGCAAAGCACACGACATGCTCATTGGGGCATGCAATCTGCAGCTCCTTGAGCAATGACACGGAATGGATTTTGATTTCTAATAATGTAATTCTCCAAAGAACCTGCCCACAATGCACTTCGTGCACCTGATTGCCAGGATCCATGAAATCAACTCTGATTGCATGTGATGACTTGATAATTCGATGCATATCTTCAAATGAATGTTTGTTGCACTTAAAAATGTAAATATATAAGTTTAATGTATAATTAAAGTCAAGAAAATGGAAATATGTATTATTTTAACGTAAAGATGATGCCAAAAATATGAAGAAATAATGAATCATTAATAACTTACATACTTAAGTTTTGCTATTCCGGAGCAAAATAAACCAAGATTAAATATGAAAGGTCAATATCTTGAACCTATAATTGAATATCATAACTAATACATTTCCTTTATGAAGTTATTTCATAGTTGAATCAAGAAATATGATTTGTAAGGATTCATATCTATGAACAAAATATAATTAAACAGTGCTTTTATCCACCTACTCGGATGATTACAATTGATTATGCATCACATTAAATGCATTCATATAATATTGGAATATATAAACTTTCATAGAATAATGAATAATATTAACACCTTAAGCTTGATTTTTTTATCCATTATGTACTCTTGAACATGAAAACCAAAGAATATGGATCATATATAACTTTATTTTAGGATATAATGTTGGCTTAGGTTTATGGGTATGATATAGAAAGATAAACAATGTCTAGTTTACCACAAAGCACATGTGGTAAGCTATAAACTTCTCCATTTCATCACCCCTCCCATACTTATTTGGTGCACCTAAATAATAAATGTTTTGTTTTTGCTAAGTGGAGAAAATATTTCCCACATAAAACAGACTAGAAATAAAAATGTCTTATAATTAGAGCCCCTGTAACACCACAAGCTCGATTTTATTATCGTCTCTGTTCACTTGAACATCAAAACCAAGAATATGGATCATATAGGACATTATTTCAGGATATAATGTTAACTAAGGTTTCTGGGTCTGATATAAAAAAGATAAACAATGTCTAATTTACGACAAAACACATGCATTAAGCTATAAGAATGGCTAGAAATAAAATGTTTTATAACTGAAGACTAAGTTTTTCTGTCTGGAGACTAAGTCTGATCGTCGAGCTCAGCACGACGATTCGTCAAACTCCGGTCGACGATCGTCTAGCTCAACTTCGACAGATCGTCGAACTCCATTCGACGATCGCTGAGCTCAACTTCAGAATATTGTCGAACTCCATTGACGATCGGGGAGCTCAGTTCGACGATTTTGACTCTGCTTTGGATCCTTATCTCTGAGCTCAGTTCGACGATCTTTGAGCTCAGATCGACGATTATTTTGCTGCTTAAGTTTTTCAGTTCGCTGAGCTCAGCTCGACGATAGCAGAGCTCAGTTCGACGATTTCAGATAACTTCCAGAATTCAAATTCAAATCAGACAGGAGTTATTCTGCAATTAATTCAGAAGATTTGGTAGCCGTTTTCATTTACTTCTGGACCAAGTTTGAAGGGATTTTTCAAGGAATAATTCTGTGGACTTTCCTCTAGAAGAGATTATGCAATTAAGGATGCAATCAATGCAGGCCAACGGACTATCTTTGACAGAGAATGATATTCTATTCTGAAACAGAGAATAAAATACAGAATGTTTTTGAATCAATAGAGAAAAACAAAAGAGGACACACAACTCAGAACACAGAGACTCTCTCAAAAACTTCTGTCAAAAAGAATTCTGAAGAACACTCATCAAAGAGATCAAGCTTTCAAAAATCTTCAGATCTCTTCAGCTCTCAAAGTATTCAAGGACAACATCAATTCAAGACTCCAGACACTCAACATTTCAGCTTGCTAAAATCATCTATTGCTGGAGATCTATCTTTGAAGGCCTATCACCCTCAGCAAAGCTTTTCTTCCTGAAGATTTCAAGGATTCAGGGGGAGCTTTGACATCAATCCACTTAGTCTTCTCAGTTGATTGAGAAAGAGAAGACTGCCATCACTCTCTCACCCCCACTCTGTAAAGGGTTTCTCAAACTCCCTTCAAAAGTTTGAATCTGGTTTTTGAGCACCTTGTCAAAAGCTCATTGGTGGCAAAGACACCTGATCAAAAAATCTGCTTTGGTTTTTGAGCACCTTATCAAAAGCTCATTGGTGCCCTGGACACCTGATCAACTCATCCTGCAGTGGATTCCTACCTAGGGTGGTAGAAGAGTAGATGTACCCAAGTTTGGGGAACCACTATATTTCCTTGTGTCCTTTGGTTCTGCTTGTTTACTTTTTGTTTCTAGCCTAGATTTTTTCTGTGCTTAGGTTTTTGCATAGCTTAGTTATGTGATTAGATTTATATTTGCTTCCCTGCTCACACATATTACAACAATTGTTGTAAAAGTTTTTCAAAAGTTTTTAAAACACCATATACTCTATTCACCCCCCCCCCCTCTAGAGTATATCAGATCTAGTTGCACTTTCAATTGGTATCAGAGCGAGGTTGGTTATACATATCATATCTGATTGGTTGTACAGGCTAACACCTGAACCCAAAGATCCTAAACCAGATCTGTTTTTCTTTTGTATTTTATTATTAGATTTTGTTTGCACTTTCACAAGGTTACTATATTGTAGTTCTCTATGGAAATGACACCTTATCTCTTTTATTATTTATGTGGCAGTTGAACTTACTGTTATGTGACGTGTATGTTATACATGCACATATGTTAGCGATAGATAATCTCTTCTCCCAATCGGTGATCAACGATTCATCTGAAAGGTTCCTAGAAGTCTTTTGAAACGATCCAAATTTTTTCACTGCAATCAAACTCTTATCAAGTCAGGAAGTTCGAGTATTGTGTACACAAGGAAGAGAAAATATCACATGCAACAATTAAAGACTAAACATTTACATGATGTCAAAATCAAGGGTTCTTCAATATGGGAGTTTTCTTTAATACTATTGTTTCATTTCTTCCGTTATCTTTTCTACTAAAATTTGTATAACTCTTGTTTGTGTCTAATTTGATATTGATATGATGACTAGATCATGACACACAAAACAAGAGTATTGTAAAAACAATTGACCAGTATCAATATGGTAAATCAGGGTGTGGATTTATTAAGGCTAATCGGCGAGGTGTGGATCAGTATAGAAAATGTCAAAATGTTATTTTCACCACCTTTGATCTTTGAAGAGAAGATCTAATCTTGTATTACTTTGTTATGAATAAAATATTTTCATTTTGTTTTCAAACAAAACATCTTACTTTTTGTATATTTTTGTTGCATATTTATTTGATTCGAGAAGATAAAAATTATCATAATCCTTATTTGCCTCCTTTAAGATTTCCTTGCGATCTAATAATATTTCTGCTCTTGCTATTTTTTGATCTTAAAAGTACAACTTAAATAGCGCATGCTCTAGATAGACATCGTTCATATCGATCGTCTTTTTAGCGAATGGCCATATTAAACCATGATAACAACCATAGAACAGTAGATGCACATTTATGAGGGGGCGCACAAGCAAAGCACACGACATGCTCATTGGGGCATGCAATCTGCAGCTCCTTGAGCAATGACACGGAATGGATTTTGATTTCTAATAATGTAATTCTCCAAAGAACCTGCCCACAATGCACTTCGTGCACCTGATTGCCAGGATCCATGAAATCAACTCTGATTGCATGTGATGACTTGATAATTCGATGCATATCTTCAAATGAATGTTTGTTGCACTTAAAAATGTAAATATATAAGTTTAATGTATAATTAAAGTCAAGAAAATGGAAATATGTATTATTTTAACGTAAAGATGATGCCAAAAATATGAAGAAATAATGAATCATTAATAACTTACATACTTAAGTTTTGCTATTCCGGAGCAAAATAAACCAAGATTAAATATGAAAGGTCAATATCTTGAACCTATAATTGAATATCATAACTAATACATTTCCTTTATGAAGTTATTTCATAGTTGAATCAAGAAATATGATTTGTAAGGATTCATATCTATGAACAAAATATAATTAAACAGTGCTTTTATCCACCTACTCGGATGATTACAATTGATTATGCATCACATTAAATGCATTCATATAATATTGGAATATATAAACTTTCATAGAATAATGAATAATATTAACACCTTAAGCTTGATTTTTTTATCCATTATGTACTCTTGAACATGAAAACCAAAGAATATGGATCATATATAACTTTATTTTAGGATATAATGTTGGCTTAGGTTTATGGGTATGATATAGAAAGATAAACAATGTCTAGTTTACCACAAAGCACATGTGGTAAGCTATAAACTTCTCCATTTCATCACCCCTCCCATACTTATTTGGTGCACCTAAATAATAAATGTTTTGTTTTTGCTAAGTGGAGAAAATATTTCCCACATAAAACAGACTAGAAATAAAAATGTCTTATAATTAGAGCCCCCGTAACACCAGAAGCTCGATTTTATTATCGTCTCTGTTCACTTGAACATCAAAACCAAAGAATATGGATCATATAGGACATTATTTCAGGATATAATGTTAACTAAGGTTTCTGGGTCTGATATAAAAAAGATAAACAATGTCTAATTTACGACAAAACACATGCATTAAGCTATAAGAATGGCTAGAAATAAAATGTTTTATAATTGACCCCCCCCCCCCCCCCCCCCCCCCCCCTCATTAAGATATAAGAATGGCTAGAAAAAAATGTTTCATAATTAACCCCTCACACCCCCCCGCCCCACACAAAAAATGAAAGAAGAACATACCAATTACCAACAAAAGTATCCCAAATACCAAATATGGGAAATGTGAGATTATTTTTGAAGAGTAAGGCGTTGCAAATTGCAATTCAATAATTGCAAAGAAAACGAAAGAAGAACATACCAATTTCAAGAAAAGAAGTTGGTGCTAAAGAAGTTGGTGCTTCCGATTTTATAAAGATATAGTGAGATGAGTTCTCATTTTTTTTCCAACAATGGTATGTGAAAATAGTTTCAGAATCCTTAGCCTCTAAGACTCGGGAATCATAATTTGTTTTTAACGGAACTCTTTTCATACACAATTTTATTTATGAGATTATATAAATATAAATAATGTTAGTTTCTACATATAAAACAAACCATCAATTAAATGTTAAACGCCTTTATCAGTAATAATCAAGAACCGAATTAGATTGCTTAATGGCAACTGACAGGCTCTGGTTAGTTTCGATAAAGATGGCGGCATCATCATAAATGTATGTTCGGCATGACAACATTAATGTTCGTCACTGAGAAAAGAAAACTAGTTTTGAACATGAAAGTCGATAGAGTACCTTAGCTGAGGTCGAATATTCACAAACAATGCTTCATAACACCATATTCACGACTACCAGCGCTGCACAAAACAGAGCCTAACTAGACCAACTCTAGTGTCTTGCGAACCATAGAGTCCAAGCATGCATGATCCGAATGGACCCTTTAGTAGAAATTATAATTAGCGAGGGATACATATGGATTAATGCTCCGTTTGGCATGGTGGTAGCGGTCATGAACATGAGGTTAAATTGTCATTCGTTAATGCCCACCTAAGGAACTTCATCCGTTTTTATGTTCAAACGGATGATGTTTGTTAGGTGATCCTTCACAAATGACGGTTTAACCCGTACATGTTTACGACAACCATCACCGTGCCAAATGGAGCCTAAATATATTACAAGTCCTCCGTATAGAACCGCGTAAGTCTCATTAGACAGAGCCCAAAATCTATGTTATATTATTTAAACATTTCGACCAGTTCTCCATCCATTACTCATATCACACCTTATAATGTCAATGTGGAGTGGTGATGTGGCTGAGATCGCATTCAACACGACTTGTGAATACACGTTATATTTCACTTTTTTGAAGTTTAATCAAGGAAATAAAAATATAAATGTAAAACACTGATCATTGGTAACTCTAAAAGAATTTCTTATCATGAAATGTAAAAAACTTTCACTATGAAGCCGAAAAATATTGTAGGAACACTCAACCACAAAAAAGTCAAGAAGAAATCAACAACAATCGAAGCACAAGAGTCTCAATCAGGATTTAACAAACTTCTTTACAAGGCGAGTCATATATTGCAAGACATAATTTCGCAATGTACCCGATGGGAGCAGAAAAAATTACAATCAAGAAGAAACCGCGCGGTCTAATGATTGTAACCGCACATGTGATGGCCCACGCCCGGGTCCACTGGGGACCACGTCCACCGAGGGAGACCCAGCGGGACACAGCTAGCATAGTCCGGGCTGCAGCCCAAGCACCCCAACCCCTTTCCAGCGCACTGGCGGGTTGTTGGTGGTCACAACCTCCCTTTGATGAGTCAAACTCGATATTCAAGCGCGCATCACGTGGAATTCCCAGGAGGACACCCATCCCAGTACTACTTCAGCCCGAGCACGCTTAACTATGGAGTTTTTGCATGAGTAATAGTTAAGCAAGCTCGGGCTGGAGTGGTACTGGGATTGGTGACCTCCTGGGAAGTCCCCGTGGTGCGCACTTGAATATCGAGTTTGACTCATCAAAGGGAGGTTGTGGCCACCAACAACCAGCCGGTGGGCTGGAGAGGGGTTGGGGTGCTTGAGCTGCAGCCCGGAAGATGCCAGTTGGGTCCCGTCGGGTCTGCCTCTATGGATGTGGTCCCAAGTGGACCCGGGCATTGGTCATCACAAAAAAGTGCACTTTTATGTAACGGCCCAGGTTTAGAGCTCAGTGGCCCATGGCGTAACCGTGCAGTTTGTCTCGCCCCTGACCCCCGCTACAGGACTGCAGTCTGTGCCACCCTAAACCATAAAATCCCAAAACATAAAAATAAAAATTTCGTCCCCGAAATTCTAGTTAGGCCTACGGGGTTTCAGGTATGAAAAGTAAAGTATAACATTCTGAGAGGTTAAAGGGAATACCTGACGTGAAATGTTCCAGGTACCTTTGTTGCATCAAGCCCTGCGGCTCCCACGTGTGGTCATCTTGTCCATGATTCCTCCACAAGACCTTCACTAGGGAAACCTTCTTGCGCCGCAAGACCCGCATCCCAATATCGTCTATCCGGATCGGCTCCAGGTGGACCGATCGATCAGAAGCTATAGGCTCATCTGTAGTTGTAATTTGTTGCTCCAGCCGAAGTAGAGCTCTCCTGAGGGAGGAGACGTGGAAGACATCGTGCAAACCCACTAGCTCTGGTGGCAGCTCCAGTCTGTATGCCAAGGGACCGATCCGCTACAAGATCCTGTAAGGCCCCATGTATCTCAGACTGAGCTTCTTCCGACCACACACCCGCGAGACTCCATGCATCGGTTGTATCTTCAGAAACACCCGGTCTCCTACCTGAAACTCTACCTGACAATGCCGAGCATCGTAATACTTTGCCTGCCAGCTCTGGGCCTCCAAAATTCTATCTCGAATCAACCGCACATGAGCATCTGTATCCTCGACGAACTTCGAGTCAAGTGTCTTCGGATCCTCATCCTGGATCCAAGACAAAGGAGTCCTGCATCTCCGCCCATATAAAGCCTCATAAGGGGCCATGCCGATGCTGGACTGGTGGCTGTTGTTGTACGAGAATTCGATCAACGGTAGTTGCCTCTCCCATGTCTCTCCGCGGTCCAGTATGCAAAGACGCAACAAATCCTCCAGTGTCATATTGGTGCGCTCTCTCTGCCCATCCGTCTGAGGGTGAAAGACGATACTAAATATCAACTGGGTCCCCAAATAAGCCTGGACCGACCTCCATTCCTTAGACGTAAATAGTCCATCATGATCAGACACTATCGTCCTCAGCACTCCATGGTATCGGACGAACTGTTCCACAAACCTCCGCACTGAGTCACCCACTAGAGTGTCCTTCCTGATCGGTAAAAATCTGGCCACCTTCATCAATCGATCGAAGATCACCCATATCGAGTCGTTCCCCGCATGTTACCGAGGAAGACCATATATGAAATCCATGGCAATATTGTCAAACTTATACTCCGGCACCGGAAGTGGCTGCAACAATCCGGACGGACTCTTACGCTCGGCCTTGACTAACAGACAAGCCTCGTAATGAGTCACGAAGTATGTGATATTCCTCTTCATACCCGACCAGTACATCATCCTCTTCACGTCGGCAGTCATCTTAATAATACCCGGGTGCACCGAGTACCTGCTGTAGTGAGCCTCGGTCATAATGTCCTCCCGAATCCTGCCCCCAGCCGATATGTACACCCATCCTCTAAAGCATAACAACCCATCCCTCTAAGTATACTCCCCGGCCGTGCCTACTTCCAAGGTCCTGAATACTGGCTCCAGCTTGTCATCTCTCCTCTGCTCAGCCCTGATTCGATCTCGAATATCATCGGTAGTGCTCATCATGGCCAAATACTCCTCATAAAGCTCTGAGTTGTCTGAGGATACCAAAGTAATTTGGATATCCTCCATCATCCGTATCAGCTCCATAGTCATCAATTGGGGCTCCGCTCCTGAAGTTGTAGTCCTCCGGCTCAGTGCGTCCGCCACCATATTTGCCTTCCCTGGATGATAGTATATCATGTACTCATAGTAAGATAGAAACTCCACCCATCGCCTCTAGCGGATATTCAATTCCTTCTGCGTGTCAACATATTTCAAATTCTTGTGATCCGAAAATATTTCGCAGTGCACACCATAAAGATAATGCCGCCAAATCTTCAGGGCGAACATCAGTACTCTCATCTCCAAGTCATGCACAAGGTAGTTTTGCTCGTGCTTCTTCAACTGGCGGGAGGCGTATGCTATCACATGTCCATGCTGCATCAATACAATGCCCATCCCTGAAATGACACATCAGTGTGCACCTAAAAGCCATCCTTCCCAGGCGGGAGAGCGAGGAAAGGGGCCGACGTAAGCCGACCCTTCAACTCCTGGAAGGCCGCCTCACACTGTTGCGTCCAAACGAGCGGAGTGTCCTCCTCGTCAAAGAAGTGAGTGGAAGGGCTATCTGAGAGAATCCATGCACAAATTTCCGATAGTAGCCTGCCAATCCCTTAAAAAAACAAAGAGTCGTGCCGGGTGAGACTCGAATTGGGTTTCATCCCAATTGGGTTTGATTTGGACAGGTTTTGGTGAGTCCAAAGTATGGCCCTTAAGGGGTTAATTTAAGGCAAAGAGTGTTTGGGGCATAGAAAGAACAATTCTCACCCAAATGGGTTGTGACTTGGGCCAGAGCTCCATGGTTAGTTTAAACACCCTCACATGGAGTTTAGGGTGGATTAGGGTGGATTTGTCCTACAACCCTAGTTCAAACCCTAAGGTTGAACTTTGGGGGTTTGTGAAGGAGATGGTGTGATATATTCATGTGTGGACTTGGGATTTAGTCCATGTAATCCTCGGATGGTAAATAGCCCTAGGAAGGAATTTGGTGACATTTAGATTTAGGAACACAACTTAAACCAATTAGGGATAATTGAGGCCTAACCTTTTAGGAAACTATTGAAGGGTCATATGACCTTGGATCCTTATGAAATTTTGATATAAGAGTTTTTATAATAATATGAGTCTCTGAAAATTATTGTAGGATGTTTGGAAGATATTAGCTCATACTTGTAGTTATAACCTTTATGTTACCCCTAAGGATGGTTTGGATAAAATCATGGCTAAAATAACTTAGAATGTTATGAAACTTAGTCAGTGATAATTTAAGATCATATTAAAGCCCTGGTAATTTTTGTGTATTTTTTGGATAACATTTTGTGGTACTTCTCTCTTTAATTCTATTTTTTGTATTTATCTTGAATTAATTATTTATGTGGTGATACTTTTATGAAAGTTTGTGAAATTTAGTATTCTTTGTTATTTTGACATCATATAGTGATCATAATTTTGGGTGGCGATAACGTAAGGAAATCTAGTACTTCATGTTTAATATTACCCCTGGCCTAAGTTTTAGAAATTTAATTAATGCCAAATTAATTAGCAAAATTATAAGTTTCTGGAATTGGGCTAACCGTGTCATGATAGACCCACAATAATTATCTTAGTGCCTTTTGATGAAAATTTGGAGTACCTCCTGTCATGTACATCATATAGCTTAAATTGGTCTACATTTAGTAAAACTGCGAAATTGTGATAACATGTGAAATGGACATAGGGAGTTGGGTTAATAATTTAATGATCATTGTGAAGTGAAAAAGAAAAAGAGAGCTTCATTAGGAGTCATGATGAGGAGAGTGTTGGATTGACTAGTGTTAAAAGGTGCTCGAGATCGACGAAAGATCGTCCTTTCTATGGAGAGAGAAGAGAGTCAAAATGCACTAGGGCTAGATCCAGTAAAACATTAAATGGGGTTGGATATGGGTAGATACCAATAATAATAAATACATTGCGAAAGGGAACTTTGGGCTTTAGCCTATCGCAGTTCCTAGTGCCCTCGAGAGCCCTTCACGGGGAATGCCTTGGGCAGTCCAAGGTTAACGTAAGCCGTATGACTAAATGGAATACAAAAGTAATTAGAAATACTCTAGTATTACACTTACACTCGCACTCCCAAGTTTTGTGAGAGTTAGGTTGGGTTTCACGAGCGGTAGGCTCGGTGGTTTGGTGATGGGCAGGTTAGCCCAGCGAGTCGATGGCTCGGTAAATATTTGTGTTGGACGGGTTGGTCCGGGGAGCTTTGGCTCAGTAGATATTTATGATGGACGAGATAGTCCAGGGAGCTTTAGCTCGGTGGGAAATACATTAATGTTTCATGTGCATAAGTATAAGGTGGTGGGTCTTCCATATTGGAGGGTCGTCGCACCAACACCAATACGTTGACTCGGCAAGTGTGGTTTAGCACTTAGCCAAATAAAGTCCGGTGTGTCAGCCGACAAAAGTACGCAGGAGCTCCGTTTAGTGCACCAGCATTGAGGCGTACGATAGGTCTGGCTGGTAGTGTTGATATCGGTTTAGAGGTGGGCGAGGCCCAACCCACCGCTTCTGTTTGCCACTACGGAGGTATCCTGAGAGGTTAGGCTCCAGAAAGGGGGAGCTAAAGGTCTGTGTGCAAAGAGTCGGGTGTGTGAGTTGCAATTGCATGTTCATACCATAGCATACTTCCATGACATAATATAGTCATTTCATATAACCCTTGACACATATTGTATAAATTGATATGAGACTCTTTATACAATAGGCCTTGCAAAAAGACCCCTTGGTCTATAGGTTTATATGGACATTCCTATAGGTCATGGTTACTTACGTAGTTTACCGTTTTGTACTTTTACTTGCTCGTCTTGTTCATGTGTATACTCATACTGCTTACCTATTATTACTTACTTATACTTGCTGGGATTATATGCTCATGTTAGACTAGTTCTGCCGTCACCTGCTTACTTTTGTTACTCGCCACCTTAAATACCTTCCCTTTCGTTCTCCCCGCTCGGTGCCTAGGAGCCATGGGGGAGGGTTGGGGGATGATAGGACTTAGTCTTTTAGACTAACGGTTGTTGACCAAATTATTTTAGGGGATCGTGGAGACGAACCAAAAGATGCAGCCCCAGAGGTCAGTGCGCTTAGAGACGGGATAGTCTAGCACTGGAGTTCAGGCAGTAGGGACAGTGAGTCCCAATCATTAGTACTTACTATAGATTTGCTTCCGCGTTGAGTGACTTGTAGTGAGGATTATGATGTATCGGGCAGGAGCCCTTTTATTAGTACTTGGATTTATCTTTACTATGGACTCTCCCTTTGCAAAAATTTATTTATATGTGATTCTGGTAGACCAACAATGAGTTTCATTTTACTCATGTATTTATACTTTTACTATTCTCTTCTGCGATCGGTATGGCTGACATGATCGGTGTTTTGTAGTGACGACCTTCCCAGACATATTGGTGTCACCGCAAAGCGGCGTTTCTGGGCATAAGACCCTGGTGGCTTAATATATATATATATAGGGTCTTACAACATCATAGACAATATTTGACCTTATAATCGTCAGATATATGAGACTTCCCACGAGAGCCCGGAAAACCAAGCAATCTGAAAGAAACCTTCCCTCATTATGCTGAAGTTTGAGGCTAACATACACAGGAGTAGAGCTGATATTTCCCTATCATATGCTGAACCGCTTAACGATTCTCTCTGCATAGACCTTCTGGGAAACGAGCACACTGACCTTATTCTTTTTTACCTCGAGTATAAGGAAATGGTGTAGCTCCCCAAAATCCTTCATCTTGAATCTGATAGCTAGCTCAGCACTGAGCCTAGCAACTTCTTCCTCTGAGTTCCCAATGATAATCTTATCATCAACATACAATAGTAATAGGACCTGAAGCTCTCCCCTCTTCTTAATAAACAGACTTCAATCTGAATTTGAAGCCAAGTAACCGCAAAATTGGCAGTATTTTGCGATCTTCCTATGCCACGCCTGAGGCGCTTGCATCAAAGCATAAAGGGACTTCTTCAGTTTACAGATGCATCCTAGATGTTCTTCAGCTACATAACCAGGTGGATACACCATGAAGATGTCCATGTCAATCTCATCATAAAGGAACACATTCTTCACATCAAGTTACCAAATCCTCCACTTTTGGCAAGTCGCCAACGAGTTCACCGCCCGAACAGAAGTCATCTTGGCCACCGTACTAAACATCTCTCCATAATCCTCCCCGTACTATTGCGAGAACCCCCGAGCTACAAGACAAGCCTTGTACCGCTCGATGTTGTAGCCAGCCTTTTTCTTCAGCTTGTAAACTCATTTGCATGTCACAAGAGTGATGTCTTAGACCTTGGGCATAAGGTCAAGTCTCATTCTTCCTAAGGGCGGCCTTCTCCTCATCCAAAACATCTTCGCACTCCTTAATGACAATAGCATTTTCAAAGCATGAAGACTCCCGCTCATCCAAGGGACCAGGGAAGAAACATGCGGTAAAACTAACCATGTTCTTGTCCCTATATAGAACTGGTGGAATAATGGTCCTTTTGGACGTCTGCATGACTTGACCCTGATCCACCACTTCCGTTGTTTCTTCTAAACTAGATCTCCTCTCGGGCACACCAAGAGCATTGCTCCCCCTACTTCCAAATGAAGAAGCTTCCGCATCGGAGCTAGATGTAACCGGAGCACCTGGTGATACAGGAAACTCAACTAGAAAATTTAGGGCAGCTTCAACTTGCCCTCCGTCAGACTTGCTCTCCTATATCTCTATTGAGGAGCTACCCTAGTAAGACGTTAATTTGTCTAATACCACATCCTGGGAGACAATGAACATTCGTATCTCTGGATCCATGCATTTCCAGCCCTTTTTTCTCTCATCACGACCGATGAAGACTAGCTTAAGTGATTTCACATTTAGCTTCGTTCTGAGAGCATCTGGACCATGCACTTAGCAGGTTGACCCGAACACCCGAAGATGTTCCACACTGTGCTTCTCCTTGAACATCAGCTCATGTGGAGACTTCATGTTGTTTAGACTGAGGGGCATCCAGTTGATGATATACGCCATACTGGTCATTCCCTCCGCAGAGAAGGCCCTTGGAATTCCTTAAGCGTGAGCCAAAATTTGCAGGTCCCCGTCAAATGACGGATCTTCCTCTTTACAACTCCATTCTATTGTAGATTATGCACACAAGTTAGCTCCCTCCAGATTCTGAGCTTTCTGTAGAAGTTGAAGAACTCATTTGAGTTGAACTCTCCTTCATTGTCAGTTCTCAACCTCTTGATCCGCAGACCAAGCCGCTCTTCCACGAGGTCCTTGAACTCCACAAACTTTCCAAATGCTTCTGATTTTTCCTTCATAAAGTATACCCAAGTATATCTTGAAAAATCATCAACTAGAACTAGCATATACTACTACTGCCAAGACTGGGGGTGATAGTGAGTCCTGTCAGATCACAGAGGATGCACTCTAATAGTGTCTTGCATCTGGTCTGTGATTTGTCAGATGGAAGGCGATGAGCCTTTCCATACTGATATCCCGCATAGACATAACTGTCTCCTAAGTATGAAAGACTAGGGAGGCCATGCATCAGACCTCTCGTCACCATAGCATTCAGCTTATCCATCATTATATGTTCAAGCGTCTCATTCCAGATAGCGCCGTTGTCATTTTCCCTCATCTTCCCAACATAGGAGCTTGTCGCTAACACGAACAATTCTTTCACGCTCCTTCCAACATTAGTGATGTCAGCTTTCATAGCTGATATATTTCGAAGAAACTTCACTTCTGTTTGGCCAAACAGAACGTGATACCCAGCATCTACAGTGTTGGTCACCGATAAGAAGTTTTTCTTCATCCTCGGCACGTGATACACACTCCTAAATGTGAGTGTCCCCCGATAACTGCCTAAATAAATCGTCCCCTCATTATCTATAGCATGCATAGTATCATCAGACGTAATAATATCATCATTACCTTTATACTTCTGTAGTGAAGAGAACCTTGAATTGTCCCCAGTGAGGTGATGACCACACCGCGAGTCCACAATCCAGTCCTCCTGATAGTTAATAGAGGCAAGCACACGAAAAAAAGTGCCCGTCGTGAACGCACTCCACCATCCTCCTTTCTTAGCTCTGGATTCAGCCTCTACCATTCCTGCAGCATGCCCTGGCAAAAGATTGATTCTACAATCCTTTCTAATGTGACCAAGATTATTGCAATTGCAGCACCTTGGTCCTCCTCTCTTCTTCCTGTCATCTTGCTTAGCTGCCTTGCTCCTCTCCTGTTGTGATGAAGAAGATGGACCATCACTAACATATGAATTCTTCTTCCTATCCCATCTCTTCGTCTCCCCAGAGAAGAGAACCTCGACATCTCCCTATGAGATCAAAACTCCAGTTATTTGCCTTGCCAAGCTCTCCTACAAAGCTAACAAATTTTCCAGCCCGAGCAAAAATGGCTGTTTGGCTCAGCCATGCACAGAAGTTAAGAAGGAAATATACTCTTTCTGCAGCTTGGAGATGTCATGTCTTATCAGCTTCGCTTCTGAGATATGATCTTTCGGGTACAATGCTGATATCTCAGCGTAATGGTTCTCCATCTTCAAGAAAAGGAATGTTATAGACAGATTACCCTGAGTGGCCTTTACCAACTCATTTTCCAAGAACTGTGTGTGAGCTACGTTCTTCTTGTTCAATAGGCAATCCAAGGGCATCCAGATTTTAGCAGTTAACCGACATCCAATGATGTTGTGAAATAGCTCCGGTGAAATTGTTCGCTTCAGAGTGAACTCTAACTTTGTATTCGTCCTTCTCCAAGCTTTCACAACCTCAGTATTCCGGGCAGCAACTACCATCTCTTGTCTGTCGTCTCCACTAATGAACTCTCAAAGGTTCTCACCAAGAAGATAACTCTCCCTGCAAGACCACCACTTCTTGAAGTTGGTCTGCGTCAAAATCTCAATTCTAAGACCTCTTGCATAGCCGGATTCCATTTATCAATTCTAATTTACTTGAACTTCCAAGGAATATCAAACTTCTGAGGTTGATGAACTGCTAACTTTTCAACCTAGATCTGATACCATACAAAAATTTCATTAGGAAGCCGAGAAAGGTCGTAGGAACATTCAACCACAACCAAAACCAAGTAGAAATCAGCAACAGAAGCACAAGTGTCTCAATCTGGAATTAACAAACTTATTTACAAGGCGAGACAAATACTATGAGACATGATTTCACAATGTACCCGATGGAAGCAAAAAAATTTACAAGCAATAAAAAACCGCGCGGTCTGAAGATTTTAAGCGCACAGACCGCACAAGCCGCTGGCCGCAAAACCTGTCCGCCAAAACCGTTAAGTCGCCAACTGCAACCAAGCCGCGTAGACTGCCTTTATTAAATGCTGATGAACTGAACAGAACCCGCTGATAGACCGGGCGAACTGCTCGACTATCCTCAACCCGGAGGAAGTCACTTCAAGCAGCGGAGATCGCGACCTGATGTATACCACTGACTGTAACTGCGAACTGTTCCACACTGAGCTTCCCAACTACTTGGCTAGTCGCTCAGTGCTAGCCACATAGCCTGCACAAATAAGTCAACTTCACTTAGTCGCGTCTTTTGGAAACTCATAACCGCGAGATCAAAATGTGAGTTGAGTTCTCACTGTTCTCATTATATATGACGAGTCGAGCACTCCTATTTGTAGGCGTCAAGGGGAGTGTGATCACCGCCCATAGCGATAGGATAACTGCTCGTCATCCTGCAGCTAGCACCACGTATTCCCATAAGTGTGGATACCAACATCAGTTTGCCACTAAAAATCAACTATCCGCATAGAAATGCTGACACGCACGCCAGTCCATGCGTGATTAACTAAATAAATTCTTACGCGGAAATCACCATGTCCGCATAGCCGAGCGGACAACAACATCAGTTCACATGTACTTAGCAAACCAGCCACACGTCCTGATCCATCATCGCAGTTATGATGGACTGTCGGTCTCCGCAATCAGACCACAAAGTATAGCGGACTTGGCGAACTCCAGAGTAGACCGCGCAACTAAGCGAACACTGCAAACTAGGCAATAAATCGGACTTGTCATAACATCATGACCAAGTCCACACAACCAGTGAACTTTGAAACAAACCGCGCGAATAAGCCACAACGAACTGATCGGTTAGTCTCTGCAGACCGTGCTAACCGCCTGCCCCTTTGCGAGCCAGAGAACCTGACAAGATCCAAGCGGACTGTGCGGTCATGCAGTCGAGACCGCAACAACCGCGGTTAGCCGCTGCTAACCGTTCAGTTATATCTCAGGGTGCTTGTTGAACCAGACCACAGGAGAGAAGAGAAGAAGCCGAATTCCGGCTAACCGCCACCTTCTACCTGTCAGACAACTGGCGGTCTACCAAATCAGACCGTCCCGCTCCATTTTACTTCCACTTCAATAATTTCAACAAAATGTTGTATCATTTAATGAGGATGTGTAATTTCTTCTACCAAATGAGTTGTGCTTCTAGTTGGGCAAATGTGTGCATGAACTTAAGCATGTTCAGGAGTGGCAACTTACTCCCTTGGAAAACAATTCTCAAAGAATAGAAGTCACAACTTATCATAGACCCAACTTTATATGTTAATAAATTTCATATTTTCTAATACCGTAAATTATTAGGAGTTATCATTCAAGTTTTGTGCATCTTCATAAAGTTAGAAAGTTGTCCTACTTTTATGGAAGTTGAATGTTATTGAAGAATTTAATTATAAACAATATGTCACGTCCCTATAATAAGTCGTCGATGTGAGATATTTGTAAGAATGTTCAAATGTGCTGGATAAAGTTTGCTTGTGTTTTCAACTAAAGAAACCCCGTAATAAAATCTTGTTATCTACGGCACCGTTTGACACAGTGGCGGTCGTAAATGCATGGGTTAAACTGTGATTTGTTAAAAATAACATAGCAAATATCATCCATTTAAACAAAAAGTGGAAGAAATTCTTAAAGACAATTTAAGCCTCATGTTCATGACCGCCACCACCGTCCCTAGCCGAGCCTAAGTCGTCGGGGCTATATCTGGTGTTTTACAAGAAGAAATGTTGGTGAAGAAAAACTACAATATGAAAATACCAGTTAATTTTTCTACTTAATGTTCAGTTTCCCATTATTCATGATGCGGTAGCATAAACGGCCCGAATAACGCTAAGCGCACCCCAAGAATGGGGAGCAAATATTGAAAAACCTCCTACTACAGGACAACTACTTGGTAGTGGGGGGTCGACCGAGGCAAAACCCCCTCGGGCTAACCGCCCGAGCTGGGCGGCCCCTTGCCTGCCCAAACCTCTGGCTGCCCGGACTCGGAGACCTCCCAACCGCCCAACCCTCAGCCGAGGTGCGGAGGGCAGTTTCCTAGCCACCCAGATCGGGTGGCCTCTCGGGAGAACGATCCCTCGCCGGCACCCTCCATAGGGTGCGAGGCCGCCTCGCCGCCCGGGAAGGGGAGCCTCCTCGCCTCCAGCCGCCTGGGACGGGGAACCTCCTCGCCGCCCGCCGCCCGGGACGGGGAGCCTCCTTGCCGCCTGCCACCCGGGACGGGGAGGCAAGTTTGCCCCGATCGTGTAGCCCTTTGGACACCCAATTGGGCGGCCTCTTCACCGCCAAGATCTCCCGACACTTCTCAAGGACCCGGCCGGGGGCACGTGCCCCTCCCCTTTTGGCCGCCGGTCATCTTGGCCGCCCAAGTTGGATGGTTGTGCCACCTGTTGGACCCGGGCGGCCCAGGGATGAGGTCATCATATTCGTAAAATTGGTGATTTGCGTGCCCCGTTTTGGGAATCCCTATTCATTTGTCCTATAGTACCGAGGTAGAATTACCGAGTCGCCCTTCCTAAAATCTATAAATAGCACCCTTGGTCCTCTTTGATTTCTATCTTTCTCTCTCCGGATTTTCTCCTACAAATTCTTCCTTCCTCCACTTCTCCTCATACACACTTAGGAATTCGGTCGGTAACCTCCCCGATCTTCGAAGCCGCCCATGAATATCTTCAAGTACTTCAAAGTTCTTCGAGTGTTATCAAGTGCTCCATCGGGATTTTGCCTGTGCTTGTCGCTCCAAGCTTGCATCTGTGCGCTCCGCTCCTGGCGCGCCCCCGCTTGCGCCGCTTCTAAGCATACCTCTGTGCGCTCCTCTCCAGGGGCGTTCCCACACACGCTTCTCCTAAGAGTACCTTTGCATTCTCCACTCCCAACGTGCCCCAGCACGCGCTGCTCCAAAGAGTGCCTCCGTGCTCTCCGCTCTCGGCATGCCCCCAAGCGAGCCAATCCTAAGAGTACCTCTGCGTGGTTTGCTACCAGTGCGCTGCACCTCGCTTGACTTTGTGCACTTTGCTCCCAGCATGCTCACGCGCGCACCACTCCTAACCGTGCCTCCCTGTGCTTTCCTCCCACCGCGTCCCCATACACTCCGCTCCCAGTGCGCCAACGCGCATGCCTCTCTTATGAGTGCCTCCGAGCGCTCTGCTCCAAGTGCGCCCCGTGCACCCCACTCCTAAGCATTCCTCCGCGCGCTCTGCTCCCAACACAAACCCATGCGCGCTGCTCCTAAGTGTGTCTCCACGTGCTCCTCTCTCCGTGTGCCCCCGTAAGTGCCACACCTAGCATTCATCCGCATGCTTCCCTCTCAAGACTCCTACAAGTACGCCTCCGTGCACTTTTCTTTCATAATCACTCCAAGTGAGCCTCTTTTCACTCCCCTCTCAAGACCTCTCTAAGCGCACAACCCAGCATACTCAACTACAAGCACTTTGTGTACTGAAGAGCAAGCGTTCAAGCCATTAACAAGTACAGCACTCCAATCTCCAATGCACGCAACGAGAGATAAGACACAAAAACCAAATCTTTCAGAGGACGCCGCTCAAGCCTTAAACAGCGGACGAAGACTCCAGTGCGCTCAGAGCACATCATACCCTTCAGCAGCAACTAAAATACTTAGCTCTACAAGCGGTGGCCAGTCGCCCTCTGAGCACCTCTGCCTCTCTCTCTAAACAATTATAATGAGGAGCGGTCTGCCTCCATTGCTTTCTCTTCAAAGCATTGTACAACAACCAATCGATAGTGGAAGTTTGTTCGGCACAACTCCGGCCATGTGATTTATCTCAGCTCTCTGTGATTTTCCACATTAAAACTTTTTCTTAACAACTGTCTTTTTTCTCTGTGACTGTTTGCACGCTCAACCGCTTCCGATCTAAGAAGGTTCAATCTATAACAGTCCAGGAGCCTCTAGTGAACCGTAACAGTTTTGTGTCGTCTGTGAAAATACCTGTTCCCAGCATTTCCCAATGATCAACAAAGACCCAGAAGATAGTAACCCCCACATAGTGATACTCGTGACTAGATACAATGGCAGGAAAAGTTGCTCGCACTTCTGATAGATTAATCCCTGGGAGAACATCAACTCACTCCTCCCCACTCGCTCATCAACATGCCTCTTGCAGAAGAGACCGAAAGCTCACCCATTGCGACTTTAGA
This sequence comes from Platanthera guangdongensis, assembly GCA_039583875.1. Lineage (NCBI taxonomy): Eukaryota > Viridiplantae > Streptophyta > Magnoliopsida > Asparagales > Orchidaceae > Platanthera > Platanthera guangdongensis. The sequence goes on along the minus strand of CM077154.1, from coordinate 27,305,495 downwards.
AGAACACTTCTGGTAGATTGATGAGTACCACATGAACAGAGAAACGTCGTGAGCTAGTGATCATGCCCCCAAATAAGGCAGTCCACCCTAGCTAGCTCTAAATCACTCATTGGCAGAACACATTGCTCACGAGTATGAAAAGACATCCCTAGAAAGGATATCAAAGCCATAGAATAAGTCCGCGTATAGAACCTGAAGCTCAACATCGCCACAACTGCCCAAAAATAGCATGCTTCGAGTATGTAGTTGAAAGGCTCACTTGTAAGAAAATTTGAAACATAATCACGGAAGATTGTGAGCGAGCTATATAGCGTGCTACTTTGGCTCACTGCCCTCTCCTCAATGGTTCTCCATTGGTACCTGAGATCATGGCACACCTAGTCCCGCATGGCTTCGAGCTCCCCAAAATCGAGACGTTCGATGGGTCGGATGAACCTCTGGAGCACTTTAGGCACTTTACATTCATCATGCACTTACTTAATGCTCCAACCCATCTTTTGCGTCAAGTATTTCCAAAAAATTTGAAAGGATAAGCTCGAATGGGTTCCATTCTTTGAAGGAAGGGAAAATAAAGAGCTTTGTTGAACTGGCCCAACAATTCATAAATCAATTTATTGTTAACCACAGAATCATCTGGGACCCTTCCCACCTTTTTGGAATATGATGTGGTGAGGGAGAGACCCATAAGGATTTATTCCATCGCTTCACTAACAGGTGCAACAAATACCAGGAATAGAACCAGTGCTTCTACGAGAATTTTTTCAGGGAGGGCTTTGCCCTGGTAGATTTTATTCCTCACCAAAGCGAGAGACTGCATCTTGGTACCTTGATCTCGTTCGTTGGGTCGAGGCGTAGATTGTGGCTGATGAAGTAATTAAAGTACACCACCAACAATTTAAGAGGAACCCGAAAAAACAGAGAGAGCTGGAGTCATTACCGACGTCGGTTAATAAGAAGAACGACGCGTGTCCCAACAAACTCGCCAAGATCGAGGCCCACATCAATGTTAGGAGTACACTACACTTAACACAACTCGAACCAACGTGGTCCTTGCCATCCATGATAATGAATCCCTCTGCAGGCCTGAGCTACTTATGCCAAACATGGGAAATTAGTTGCAATACTATGACTTCCATCACATACACGACCATAGAATTGAAGGCTACCACATGCAAAAGATGGAGATAGAGCACCTCATGCAATAAGGACTCCTCAGAAGATTCTTGTTGAACCAGTACCCAAAACCAACACGTGCCCTAGGGTGACAACTCAACTGCACCCTAACATAGATAAATCAAAAACACTGGTAAAGGTGAATCTCCCCTAGTAAAGCGTATAAAGTTTACGCCTCATGTACTCGTAGTCTCATTATTTATTCTTTGTTTTGTTGTAATAAACTACTGACACACGGATGTACGCTTTGAATATCTGTGCACCTATAATTGGTTCTAACCTTGCTAAAAGTACATATTCCTTGGAGAGAACTCTGATGGATAAAGTCACGGACCCGGTTTCCAACACCAAGCAACAAGATCTTCAACTTCACGAAGCACGACTCATCTGGAAAATAGGACATCCACTCCTGTGTTGTAGGGCATCATGCCCCCACCCATGGAGCATCTGATCCCACATTGTAGGGCATCATGCCCTATACTGTAGAGCATCCATTCCCACGATGCAGGTCATCATGTCCCCACGCTATATAGTGCCTTCTCCCACATTGAAGAGCACCTATATCTCTCCCTCTCGCTTTTTGGGCACCACAACATCATCATGGCATACCACCTCGCATTTGCCAAATGGCCGGTAGGGTCTGTCCCTCGCTATCCATCCAAGGATCGCAGTCCTAGTGACCTCTCACAGCCTCAGATCGAAGGTCTTCCCTTATCCCCCACAGTAGACCGCGATGTTACTAAGATATGCCAGCTTGCTTGCTAGTGGTTCAAATTGATTGAACTTTATCGTTTCTTTGGGGCGACGGCCCAGTGACCTCTCACTGTCGTAGATCGAAGATCTGCCCTTCTCCCCCGTAGTATGTAACGTCATTGCTTGGGCGTGCCCCTTGCTCGTCAGCGGTTCGAAACACTCAAACATCACTATTTCTTCGGGACCATGCCGTATTGACATCACACTGCCATAGATCGATGGTTTTCCCTTCTCCAACATAGTAGGTCATGGTACCGTTCAGTCCTGCCACTCACAAGGTCGCCCAGGTTTGAAGGTCCTCCCTTCACCAACACACTCAACGACATCCCCTAGCTTGGTGACCTTAACCTCTCACTACCAGGCTTGAAGCATCCGCCCTTCGCTCTTGTAGGAGGCTATGATCTCTCCTGGGTCTCGCCCTCCAACTGCCAACCTCAAAGAAGCAAATTAAAGTTTCCCATGCAAAACAATGGTATCAACACCACACAGGCTCAGAAAAGTCTCAACTCCATTGTAGTCCAAGAGCAATGATGCAATACATAAAGGGCATACAAGGCCCCGCAAACAAGATACAAAGCCACTACACAGTTTCTTCTCCCAAAAGTTTCTTCTACGAATTCTTCCTTCCTCCACTTCTCTTCCTACACGCTTAGGAATTCTGCTGGAAACCTCCACAATTTTTGAAGCTTCCCATGAATATCTTCAAGCACTGTGAAGATCTTTGAGTGTCATTAAGCACTGTGTGGGGACTTCACCAGCGCATGCAAATCCTAGCATGCCTCCGTGCACTCCGCTCCCAGCACGCCCCCCTCCCCACGGGCCGCTCTTAATCGTGCCACCGCGTGCTCTGCTACCGGTGTGCCCTTACGCGCGCCGCTCATATGTGTAGCTCCGTGAGCTCCGCTTTCCGCGATCTCCTGCACACGCTACTCAGAAGCATACCTCCATGCGCTCCTCTCCTAATGCTCCCACATGTGCACCTCTCCTAGTAAGCCTCCATGCACTTTGCTCCTAGCATGCCCCCGTACATGCCGCTCCGAAGCGTCCCTCCGTGTGCTCCACTCCTAGCGCACTCTAGCGCACGCCACTCCTAAACGTGCCTCTGCGTGCTCAATATCTAGTATGCTCCCGCACGCTCCGCTCCCAATACCCTCACATGTGTCGCTCCAAAGCGTGCCTCTATGGGCTCCACACCCAGTGCGTCCCCGCATGCTTTGCACCTAGTGCCCCGATGCGCACCGCTTCTAAGCAGACATGCACACGCTCCGCTCCTAGAGCGCCCCCACGTGCGCTGCTCCTAAGCGTGCTTCTGCATGTTCCGCTCCCAGTGCACCCTCGTACGTGCCAGTCCAAGAGTATCTTCGCCCGCTCCACTCTCAAGACAGTTCCAAGTGCGCCTCAGAGTGCTCTCCTCTTAAAATCACCCTAAGCGTGCCTCCGGGGGGGGGGGGGGGGGGCTCCGCTCTCAAGACCACTCTAAGCCGCCCCTGGGTAATCAGCAACATGCTCGGCGCGCACTCAATAACAAGCGTTCCAATCACCAACAAGAAAAGCACTCTAAACTCCTCTCCACATAGTAGGAGACGAGCAGCAGAGACTAAGGCGTGTGCAGAGCACACAACTCCAGCCTTCAAGCAATGGTTGAAAACTCCAGATCACGTAAAGCGCGCATTCCATTCTACTACAGGCAAAAGACTTAGCCCCGTGAGCGGTGACATGTAACCCTCCGAGCACCTCTCTCTGTCTCAACAATTGTAATGAGGAGCGGTCTATCACCCTTGCTTTCTCTTCAAAACATTGTACAACAACCAACTGATAGTGGAAGTTTTGTTGATACAGCTTCGAACACGTGATTTTCCAACCCTTTCTGTGGTTTTCACGTTTAAAAATTGTCTTGCCAGCCGTCTCTTTTCTCTGCGACTGTTTCGGCGCACGACTCCTCTCGAGCTAAGACGGTCCAATCTAGACCGGTCCAGAAGCCTCGAGTGAGCTGCAACAGTTCAAATACATCCTTTACGGCACTAGAAATTATTTCCTTGAATATTTATAGAAATCTAATCCCCTCCTACATGTTGGAAGAGATATAGTAGGCACAACACAAAGAAGCATAACAACTTCTCCATTATAAAAAAAAATTACATGGCTACAATACAATACAAATCCGCTATGAGTTACAACTCAATACTTCACTACACAAGCACCCATACACAATCTTCTCAACAAAAAGATATCCGCTCCACTAGAGCTTGACCGACCAAAACTTGTTGTCCGCCAAGCTTTGCGATTAGGAACTGCTGTTCGCCACATTTGACCACGAGCCTTGCAGCTGATGTGTTCGCAAGCTAGGGGAAGAAATTGTATTGCAAAAGCTTGACGCTAGTGGAAGAAGCTTGCGGCTGATTTCTATTTGCCGATGGCGAGCTCGCAATTTTACTGTTAGCAGAAAACTTGCCGCAACAGTTGCTCCTGTTCATGCGCTCCTTTCAATACGTAATTTTCTCACAACCTTCCCAAGCTTCCGCTAACTTTGGAGTTCGCTACTTGGAGGCCACAGTATTTCTTCATGCACCATCACTATTCTTCCACCATCTCACGCGCTGCTCTCATCCATGACTATTTATAAACTTCTCAAACAATAATAGGATGACGTGTGTCTCCTTTGTTTAATGTCATCATCAATGCTTGAGTGATTATCACACCACCTTTCCTGCTACCTTTTGACATCTATGAAATCATATATATATATATATATATATATATATATATATATATATATATATATATATATATATATATATATATATAACTATATAACTTCGATTGTCTTCGGTCAAACCAAACTTTTTTGACAACAATCTATCACTCAAACACGCCAGCAAATGCCGAGTTTGCTCTTGCACTTCATGAATGTATCGATTTTAGCGCCTTCATAAAAATATCCGTCATCTACTTACCTGTAGGGCAATATACCAACTCAATCACTTTCTGTTGCACCTGTTCGTGAAGAAAGTGATACGTTGCCTCTATATGTTTTCTATGCCTATGCAGCACAGGGTTCTTAGCTAACTGAATCGCAGACATGTTATCAACATATAGCGTCACATGAACTTCTTGTGTATGGTTCAACTCCTGCAAGAGATTTCTCAGCAAAATCGCCTGACAAGTGCAGGCAGCCGCTATAATGAACTCAGCTTCACAAGTAGATAAGACAATCGTAGCTTGCTTCTTCGAGCACCATGAGAATACATCTATTCCAATATGAAAAACATAGCTGGATGTGCTCTTCCGGTCATTTACATCACCACCATAGTAACTATCGGAGTACCCGATCAAATTCAACTATCAGTAGTAGAGTACATCAGACTATGATCTCTCGTGCCATTGACATACCTCAAGATCCTCTTCGCTGTCGTGAAGTGATCTTCTTTTGGATCCTCCATGTATCTACTAACAACTCCAACCGCATACATGATATCGGGCCTAGTGAAAGTCAGGTAACGTAAACTTCCAACCAGACTCTTGAACAACGTAGAGTCAACATCGTCTTCCTTAGAATCCTTCCTCAGCTTCATTCCTGGACCTGCAGGAGTTGAGATAGCCTTGCTATTCTCCATCCGGAACATTTCCAGAATCTCCTCCGCATACTTCTTCTGAGAAATGAAGATCCCATCTTCACTCTGTTGTACCTTAATGCCCAAGAAGTAAGTGAGTTCTCCCAGATCAGTCATCTCGAACTCCTTTTTCATCGTCTTCTTGAACTCTTCAAACATAAGAGGGTTGTTTCCGGTGAATATCATGTCATCAACATACAAGCACACGATCATGATATATCCATTCTTCTCTACCTTCGTGTAGAGTGCATACTCATACAAACACTTCATGTACCCGTTCTTCTGAAAGTATGCATCTATTCTTTCATTCCACACACGAAGAGCTTGCTTCAAACCATAGAGCGCATTCTTTAACTTGTAACTTTCTTTTCTTGACCTTTCACTTCATTTCCAGGAGGCTGCTAGACATACACATCTTCCTCCAAGTATCCATTCAGAAAATCATACTTAACATCAATTTGATAGATCTTTCACTTATACTGAGCTGTTAGTGCAATAATCAGTCTGATGGTATCAATCCGAGATACCGGAGCAAAGACCTCGTCAGAGTCCACTCCTTGGACTTGTCTGTAGCCTTTGGCGACAAGTCTTGCTTTGTGCTTCTCCACTTCTCCATTCTTATTTGTCTTCACTATGTGCACCCATTTCACACCAACGGGCTTGTGAGCTGCCGACAGAGTGACTAACTCCCAAGTATCATTCTTCTTGATAGATGCTATCTATTTATCCATCGCCTTCCTCCATGTCTTCTCTCGAGCAACTTAATCATACGAGTATGACTCACAATCTGCTAAAAGACAATATAAAGAAAAATTAGCATGAATCGGCTCCGTCTCCTCGTAGATCTCTTCCAACCTTCTCATCCTAGGTTGAGTACTTTCAGAGCTTCTCCTACTAGTGCTTGCTCCATTAGAACCACTTCTATTTGTGCTTACTCCACTTGAGTAAGGAGTAGAAGCTCCCCCTAAGTGTCTACTTGGTGGTGATGCTGGTTCAGCTCCACCATCCGCAGCTTCAGCTTCATGACCACCTTCTTCATCATAAAATATTTCATTGATGTTGCTTTCCTTCTCATCCCAATTCCAACAACTATCTTCTTCGAACATGACATCTCTTGAGATGGTAGCCTTCTTCGTTACAGGATTATATAACTTGTAAGCTTTACTCATCGGAGTTTAGCCTACAAATATACACTACTCGCTCTTGTCATCAAGCTTCTTCCTCTTCTGATCCGGGATGTGAGCATAATCAACACACCCAAACACTCTCAAGTGTTACACACTTGGCTTCCATCCATTCCATACCTCATATGGAGTCTTTAACTTCACCCTCTTCGTCAGACATCTGTTCAGCAAATACACAACACACTGTACTGCTTCAGCCCAGAACATTCTTGGCAACTTCTTGCCCTTTATCATACTCCTTATCTTGTTCTGTATCGTCAAGTTCTTTCTCTCAGCAACTCCTGTTCGGCTGAGATGATTAAGCTGCAGTCAACTGATGAGCAATGTCATGCTCTTTGTAGAATGAATCAAACAACTTTGAGGTGTACTCCCCACCTCGATCAGTTCTAAGTGCCTTCAGGTACTGCACTCTCCTTCTCTACCATTGCCTTGAACTCCATGAACTTATCATGGCCTTCCGACTTCTCCTTCAAGAAGTAAACCCAGCATTTCTGACTAAATTCATTAGTAAAGGTGATGTAGTATTTACTTCCGCTAACTAAGGCAATATCAAACGGACCAGCAATGTCTAAATGAACTTGCTCAAGTTGTCTCCTTGCTCTTCGAGACTTGCCACCTTCGAACATCTGACTCTTATGTTTTCCATTCATAAAAGCTTCACAGATCTTCCGTGGTGGTAAGATATTAGGCAGACCTTCCACCATCTTTGAATGTGATATAAACTTCAAACCACTAAAGCCTAAGTGTCCCATCCTATGGTGCCACAACCAAGCTTCTTCTTCCTATTCAGTTCATGATAGGCATGCTGTCTCTTCGACATCCATCTTCAATGTAAAGAGATGATTCACCATCATCTTTACCTTCACCACCTATTTTTCTCGTCGGTTTTACATAACCAATGAACTATCCTTTAACTGAATGCAATAACCTTTCTCTACCAACTACCCAAGTCTTAAGATCTTACTCTTCAAGACGGGAACATAGAACACATCATTGAGATAAACCTTCTCAACATTTAGGGTGACCACTATCCACCATTTGCCTTCTATCGAGATCTTCGAAGCTTCTCTAAAGCTAACCTCACAAGCACTTGGTTCAAGGTTATTGAACAATACTTTCTCACCACACATATGGTTGCTGGATCCTGTGTCCATGAACCAGACATCATTTCTTCCACCTTCAGCTCCACTATAAGTCAAGAAACTCATTAGATCACCACAATTGTTGCTTTCTTTATCATAGTGGTTGGTATCCTCTTCCTCCTCGAAAGTCTGTAGTCATAACTTATGTGCCTAAATCAGTTATAGTTATAACACTGGACTTGGACCATTCCACCATGACCTCTTCCTCAGGATCTTCCTCTTCCTTCTTGCCCTCTTGCTTGAGGTTGCTCCTCTTTCTAGAAGTTCTGATTTCTTCCTTGATCTCTTCCTCCTCTACTTCCTTAACCTCTACCTCGGTAGCCTTGGCCTCGTTGGCCACCTCTTCCAGAGCTCTCTCCAAAATTTAATTGAGTCTGAAGTGCTTTCTATAAGCCACTTGACTCTTCATCCCGTAACATGCGATATTGATGGGCTTGCAGAGAGCCTATAAGTTCATCGATAGACATCTGAGTGAGATCCTCCGACTCTTTTATCACAACCACTATATAGTTGAACTTCTTTGACATCGACATAGATGTTTCTCCATGAAACTCAAATCATCAATCGTCTCTCCCTTGCGTTTTATTTCGTTTGCAAGCGTTCGCATACGAGTTACATAGACACCAACTTTCAGAGTTTTGCATCTTCATAACTTCATACTCTGCTCATAGAGATTGTGATGCAGCACAGGCGTCACACCTGCCCGCCACCCTTGAGTCCCACCAGGGGGTCCACCTGGAGTCATCACCAGGCGGCTTTCATCAGGGCCGCGGCCCGTACACCCCAACCAGCTCTCCGCCATGGAATCACCACCATGCGGAAGTTTGTTGAGGCCGGGGCTCGATCCCCAGACTTCCTAGATAAGAGGCCTTCACCAGCACTCTCATCACCAACTGAGCCGCAGATCAGTTGGTGATGAGAGTGCTGGTGAAGGCCTCTTATCTAGGAGGTCTGGGGATCGAGCCCCGGCCTCAAAAACCTGCCGCATGGTGGTGATTCCATGGCGGAGAGCTGGTTGGGGTGTACGGGCCACAGCCCTGATGAAAGCCACCTGGTGATGACTCCAGGTGGGCCCCCTGATGGGACTCCAGGGTGGCGAGCAGGTGTGACGTCTGTGCCGCATCATAAAAGTGCACTTTTATGATGCGGCACAGGCGTCACACCTGCCCGCCACCGTGGAGTCCCACCAGGGGGCCCACCTGGAGTCATCACCAGGCGGCTTTCATCAGGGTCGCGGCCCGTACATCCCAACCAGCTCTCCGCCATGGAATCACCACCATGCGGCAGGTTGTTGAGGCCGGGGCTCGATCCCCAGACCTCCTAGATAAGAGGCCTTCACCAGCACTCTCATCACCAACTGATCCGCGGCTCAGTTGGTGATGAGAGTGCTGGTGAAGGCCTCTTATCTAGGAGGTCTGGGGATCGAGCCCCGGCCTCAACAACCTACCGCATGGTGGTGATTCCATGGCGGAGAGCTGGTTGGGGTGTACGGGCCGCGGCCTTGATGAAGGCCGCCTGGTGATGACTCCAGGTGGGCCCCCTGGTGGGACTCCAGGGTGGCGGGCAGGTGTGACGCCTGTGCCGCATCAGATTATAGCTTCACCTTCTTTGCCTTGTCAACTCCTTGCAAGGAGCATTGCAAGGTCTCACATGCTTCTTTAGAACTTTTAGCATATGAGATCTTCTCAAAGGTTACTTCATCAACCCCTTGATATAGTAAGAAAAAACATTCTTGTCTCTCTTTCTTGCTTCTCGTAGCGTCATCCTCTAGGCGTTAGTCAATGCTGCCTCTGCTTCAGTAGTAAGCTCTTCACACCCATCTTCCACGATCTCTCATAACTCCTTTGAGGTAAGCAACACTTTCATCTAGATACTCCAATTCTCATAGTTCATCTTCGTCAACTTGGGAACTTGACCCGACATAACATTCACCACCTCCATAACTTCAAGTCTTCAATTCTTCGAAGCAACTTCCAAGGAACGAACCTCGCTCTGATACCACTGTTGGAAGCGATATAGTAGGCACAACACAAAAAAGCAAAACAACTTCTCTATTATAAAAAACAAAAATTACAAGGCTATAATACAATACAACTCCGCTATGAGTTACAACTCAACAATTCACTAGACAAGCATGCACACACACAATCTCCTCAACAAAAATTTTGGAATCGTGGATAGGCTCGCACACCCGTACAAGCACCCGACACCCACTTCAAATACGACGAGATCTACCCCGGCGAGGGGACTTTCTGGCGATGATGTGCTTCGACGAGATGGGTGAACTCCTGACAGAGGTGGTACAGGCGAGAGCTTTCGGTGAGACGGGCCAACGAGAGCTCCCTATCGCCCGACGAGATGCACTAAGGCAAGTTGCACACTCCCTCTCTTGCGGGCTGCTTCAGGTAGGGTGGTGCCGCGAGATCAGAATCCGAAAAACAAACAAGAACAAATACTTCCAGTGCTTCAGCGCTCTATTCTAGAGGGAAGACAAATTTTCACTATCTCATTAATCTCAAAAGAACTACATACATGCATTTATATAGGCTATCACAACTAATAAGAAATTGACACGTGGCCGTCACATTAAATGCCACCTAACCTACACTTCATCTCTCTCATCCGCATTAAGTAAACATATTAAATATATATAACTAGTGTTGATATGGTCAACATGAAAAAGTCACCAACAAACTCCCCCTCAAACTTGGTAGCATATGCCGAGTTTGACTTTGAGCTTCAGGAAAATCTCCACCTTCAAGGCCTTTGGGAAAATATCCGTGATCTGCTCTCCAGTGGGACAATACACAACCTCAACCATCTTCTGCTCCCTCTCACGAAGGAAGTGGTACCTCATCTCAATATGCTTGCTGCGCCCATGCAGCACAAGATTCTTCGCGAGTTGTATAGCAGACATGTTGTCAACGTACATTATCATGGGTCCCTCCTGATGAGGATGCAACTCATGCAAGAGGTTCATCAGCCAAATTGCTTGACATGCACAGGCCGCCGCTGCGATATACTCAGCTTCATACGAGGACAAGGCAATCGTTGCCTGTTTCTTCGAGCTCCATGAGAACACATCTGTTCCCACATGGAAAGCACACTGGAAAGTGCTCTTCGGATCATTCACATCTCCACTGTAGTTGCTGTCTGAGTATCCCACCAACTTCAGCTCCTCTCTTGTAGAGTACTTCAGGCCATGACCTCTCATCCCATTCACATATCTCAAGATCCTCTTCGCCGCTGAGAAATGGTTCTACTTCGGCTCCTCAATGTACCTGCTCACCACTCCAATAGCGTACATGATATCATGCCTGGTGAAAGTCAGGTACCGTAGACTTCCGACCAAGCTCTTGAATAACGTAGAGTCGACTGCTCCATCCTTTGAGTCCTTCCTCAACTTCAATCCTGGATCAACGGGAGTGGAGATAACCTTGCTATCCTCCATCCTAAACTTCTTCAAGATCTCCTCTGCATACTTCTTCTATGAGATGAAGATACCATCTTCACTCTGCTATACCTCCACACCTAGGAAGTAGTAGAGCTCTCCCAGGTCGGTCATCTCAAACTCCTCCTTCATTATCCTCTTGAACTCCTCGAACATGGTAGGGTTATTGCCAATGAATATCATATCGTCTACATATAAGCACATGATCACCATATCCCCATTTTTCTCCACCTTCGTGTAAAGAGCATACTCATGAGGGCTCTTCATGTAGCCGTGTTTCTGGAGGTATACATCTATCCTTAGATTCCAAGCGCGAGCTCATTGCTTCAGCCCATACAGTGCTTTGTCCAGCTTGCACACCTTCCTCTCTTGGCCTTTTACAACATATCCGGGAGGCTGCACGATGTACACATCTTCCTCCAAGTAACCATTCAGGTATGCAGACACTGCATCCATTTGCAAGATCTTCCACCCATAGTGAGCTGCTAGTGCGATGATTAACCTGATGGTGTCAATCCGCGCCAATGGGGCAAAGACCTCATCGTAGTCCACTCCTTGGACTTGCCTGTAGCCCTTCACGATGAGTCTCGCCTTGTGCTTCTCCACATCTCCATTCTTGTTCCTCTTCACTTTGTAGACCCACTTCACCCCGAGGGGTTTGTGGCCAGCTGGTGGATCGACCAACTTCCAGGTATCATTCCTTTTGATGGACACTATCTCCTCATCCATCGCCTTCCTCCAGGTCTTCCCTTGGGCAGCTTCATCATATGAGTGCGGATCGCAATCTTCAAGAGACAATATAAAGAAAAATTATTAAGAGTCGGTGCCTTCTCCGCATAGATCTCCTCCAACCTCCTCATCTTGGGTTGAGGACGGTCAGCTTTGCCCTTACTAGTGCTAGATTCACTAGAACTACCTCCACTTGTGCTTGTCCCACTTGAGTAGGGAGTATGAGCTCCCCCTGACTCTCCACTTGGTGGTGATGGTGGCTCAGCTCCACCAATCTCAGCATCTACTTCATGACCACCTTCCTCTTCATCATCATCAAAGAGCATTCCTTTGATGCTTCTCAGCTTCTCATACCAGCTCCAGCAACCATCCTCCTCAAACACTACATCCCTTGAGATTATTACCTTCTCCGTCACTGGATTGTACAATTTGTAAGCCTTGCTCATCGGAGCGTAGCCCACAAAGATGCACTTCTCACTCTTGTCATCAAGTTTCTTCCTCCTTTGGTCCGGGACATGAGCATAAACTACACACCCAAAGACCCTCAAGTGTTTAACACTCGGAATCCATCCACTCCAAGCTTCAAATAGAGTCATGAACTTTATGCTCTTCGTTGGGCATCTATTAAGCAAGTACACAACACACTGCACTACTTCCGCCCAGAACATCTTTGACAATCCCTTGCCCTTCACCATACTTCTCGTCATGTTCATGATGGTCAGATTCTTCTTCTCCATGACTCCATTCTGCTGAGGTGAGTATTCCGCTGTTAACTGATGAGAAATCCCACACTCTCTACAGAAGTCATCAAACAACCTAGAGGTATACTCCACACCTCTATCTGTCCTTAGCACCTTTAGTGGTTGTCCACTCTCCTTCTCCTCCATCGCCTTGAACTCCTTGAATCTGTCAAGGGCCTCAGATTTCTCCTTCAAAAAATACACCCAACACTTCCAACTGAAGTCATTAGTGAAAGTGATATAGTACTTGATCCCGCCAACTAAGGTAGTCTCAAACGGATCAGCGATGCCCGAATGAACTAGTTCAAGATGCCTCTTTGCTCTTCGAGACTTGCCAACTTCGAACGTCTGCCTGTTCTGCTTTCCCTTTGTGCACGCTTCATAGATCTTCTGTGGTGGTGAGATCATGGGCAAACCTTCCACCATCTTAGAATGAGATAACAACTTCAATCCAGTGAAGCCCAAATGACCCATCCTGTGATGCCACAACCACGCTTCTTCTTCTGTCTCAGTTCCTTCAAGGCACACCATCTCCTTGGCATCCATCCTCAACTTAAAGAGACGATTCATCGTAATCTTTACCTTCACTACCTCTCTTCCTCGGCGATCCTTCATGAACAATGAGCCATCCTTCAACTTAACACAGTAGCCTTTCTCCACCAGCTGCCCAAGGCTTAAGATGTTACTCTTCAGGCCTGACACATAAAACACATCATTGAGCTGCACCTTCTTGCCATTTAGGACGACCACTATCACTCCTCTACCTTTCACCGAGATCTTCGAAGCGTCTCAAAAAACTGACCTCACCAACATTTGGCTCAAGGTTGGTGAACAACTCTTTCTCTACACACATGTGGTTGCTTGCTCCCGTGTCCAAGTACCACACATCGTTCCTTCCTCCCTCAGCTCCTCCGTACGTCAAGAACATCATTGGGTCACCACCAGCGGTGCTTGCTTCTACATAGTGGTTGGTCTCTTCTCTCTTCCTCGGAGCCCAGCAGTCACAGCTTATATGCCCAAAACAGTTACAGTTGTAACGCTGTATTTGGGACATGTCACCTCGGTCTCTTCCTCGGCCTCTTCCTCTGCCTCTTCCTTGAGGTTGCTCCACCTCTCTCTAGTGGCCTTGATTTCTTCCTCTGTCTCTTCCTCCTCTTCTTCCTCTACCTCTTCCTCGGTAGTCTTGGCCTCGTTGGCCTCCTCCTCTTCCAGAGCTCTCTCCAAAATTCAACTGAGTCTGGAGTGCTTTACCCAAACCGCTTGACTCTTCTTCGTCTTGCAGTATGCGATACTCATGAGCTTGTAGGGAGCCAACGAGCTCATCCACGGATATCTGGGTGAGATCCTTTGATTCTTCAATCGCCACCACAACATGGCAGAACGTTTTTGACATAGACCACAAGAGCTTCTCCATGAGACTCACGTCATCTATCGTCTCACCGTTGCGTTTGTTCATTTGTGAGCGTCCGCAGACGAGTCACATAATCCCCAACCTTCTCAGAACTCTGGATCTTCAACACTTCATACTCAGCTCGAAGGGACTGCAGCTTCACTTTCTTAGCCTTATCAACTCCTTGCATAGAGCGTTGCAACACCTCCCATGCCTCCTTTGAACTCGTCGTGTTTGAGGTTTTCTCAAACATCGCCTTATCTACACCTTGATATAGCAAGAATAGAGCCTTCTTATCTTTCTTCTTTGACTCTCTCAACATTGTCCTTTGTGCGTTAGTTAACGCCGCCTCTGCTTCTGTAGTAAGCTCCTCATAGCCATCCTCGACTATCTGTTATAACTCCTTCGAGTAGAGTAATACCCTTATCTGGATATTCCAATTGCCATAATTTATCTTTGTCAACGTGGGGACTTGCCCCAACATGACACTTCCCATCTCCATCTCCACTTGTCACTAACTCTTCAAGGGGTTCCAACCTCCCTCTGATACCAGTTGTTGGAATCGTGGATAGGCTCGCACATGCGTACAAGCACCCGACACCTACTTTAAATCCGGCGAGATCTACCCCGATGAGGGGACTTCCTGGCGAGATGGGGTGCTCCGGCAAGACGGTTGAACTCCCGACAGAGGTGGTACGGGCGAGAGCTTCTGGCGAGATGGGCCGGCAAGGGCTCCCTATCGCCCAACGAGATGCACTAAGGCAAGTTGCACGCTCCCTCTCTTGCGGACTACTTCAGGTAGGGTGGTGTCGCGGGATCATTATCCGAAAAACAAACAAGAACAAACACTTCCAGCGCTGCAGCGCTCTATTCTAGAGGGAAGACAAATTTTCACTATCTCATTAATCTCAAAAGAACTACATACATGCCTTTATATAGGCTAGCACAAATAATAAGAAATTGACACGTGGCCGTCACATTAAATGCCACCTAACCTACACTTCATCTCTCTCCTCTTCCATAAGTAAACATATTAAATATATATATATATATATATATATATATAACTAGTGTTGACCTGGTCAACCCGGAAAAGTCACCAACAAAAAAGCTATCCGCTGCACTAGAGCTTGACCGACCAAAACTTGATGTCCCCCAAGCTTTGCAATTAGGAACTGATGTCCGCCACATTTGACCACGAGCCTTGTTGTCGGAAATAAAGATCTAACTGCTCTGATACCTGTAGGTGAAAATGAGAATAGAATGGGGAAAAATAAAGGAGTATCAGGGGGAAGTCCGCTAATACAGCGCGCCAGAGAAATTAGGTTTCTGAAAATGATGAAGTCTAAACCGGCACAGGTCACACAAGGCAATATATGTGTGCCTGAACCGGGTTCACTAAGTTCAACAGTAAATAGCATACATAAAAGATAAGAACTAGATTATCTCCTCAAAATCCCTCTCTTAATCTAGGGCTTCATCTGTGCGAGTGACTCCAAGGCCACAACGGAAGGCGATGAACTTCTCCGACGAGAGGGCTTTCATCATGCCGTCGGCGAGCTGGTCATTTGTGCAGCAATACTCCAGATTGATCTCCTGCTCCTCTACTAATTCCCAGACAAAATGATGTCGCAGTTGGATGTGTTTAGTCCTGTTGTGGAAAACAGGGTTCTTGCTAATTGAGATGGTCGATGTACTGTCAACCTTCAGTGTTACTGTCCCCCTCTCTTCTTTTCTCAATTCCTTCACAAGAAAGTTTAACCAAACCAATTCTTTGGTTGCCTCCCCAATTGTCATGTACTCGGCTTTCGCTGACGATAGAGTAACACTTTTTTGCTTTTTGGAGTTCCAGGAGATGGTATTGCCACCAAGTTGGATAACATACCCACTGGTGCTCTTCCTATCGTCTGGACTTCCTGCCCAATCGCTGTCGGAATAACCACTCAGTTTGTCTTTCTCTTTCTCCCTCTTCTCATACTTCAGGCCATAATTTTGAGTGCCATGAAGATAACGTAGAATCTGCTTCACTGCCATCATGTGTAGGCGGTTGGGCTCACTGACAAAACGAGAAACATAGATGACTACTTGTTCGATGTCTGGCCTGCTATTAGTCAAGTAGATGAGTGATCCTACAATACATCTATATCTTTCTTCATCAACTTTCTCTGCACCATCATTTTAAGTAACTTATCCCCTATGGCCATTGGAGTCGATGTTGGGTTGCACTCTTACATACCAAATTTGTGTAGGAGTTCCAATGTATACTTTTGCTGATGAATGTATAACACATCATCAGCTTGACAAATTTGGAGTCCAAGAAAATAACTCATTATGCCAAGATCACTCATTTTGAATTCTGTTTGCATACATTTTTTGAATGTGTCAATCAATTTACTGTCTGTACCAGTGACCATAAGATCATCCACATAGATACACATTATCACATAGTGTCCACTTGGAAAGTACTTGCAATATAGGGAGGCTTCATATGGACTCCTGACGTAGCCCTGATGACGAAGGAAGTTGTCAATACGATCATTCCAGGCCCTGTGAGCTTGTCGTAGACCATACAGAGCCTTCCTGAGTTTGTATACTTTGTCTTCTTCCCCTACAATCACATATCCATCCGGTTGTTTCACATAAATTTTCTCCTTTATCTCCCCATTCAAGAACGCGAATTTTACATCCATTTGATGTATTTGCAATAGATGCTGGACACAAAATGCAAGGAGAGAACGAATTGTCTCCATTCTGCCGACTGGAGTAAAAGTTTCTGTGAAGTCCCTCCCCAGCTTTTGCGAGTACCCCTTTGCGACCAGACGAGCTTTGTACTTCTGCACTTCCCCATTCTCGTTCAATTTCACCTTGTATATCCACTTCAATCCAATAATATCCCGATGTGTTGGTTTGGCTACCAACTCCCAGGTGCAATATTTGGCAATCATACTCATCTCATTGTTCATGGCATCGATCCATTCAGGAAGCATGCTAGCCTCAGCAAAAGAGGCATATTCCTAGCATAAGAAAGCCACGTTGCATGTACTATATATATTAGTTAAAGATTTAAACTTTTGGGGAGATGATGAGTCATACCCGGTTTCATCATGATGCATTTCTCTCTGATGAATATTTTCACTTGTAGAAGCTAGACTAGGCGGTTGACTGGCTTCTCTTTGTTGGCAAGGTTCAGTAACATCCTCCAGGAATTCCAAGAAATAAAGACTCCGATCCTCACTTATATGGCAATCCCAGCTGCTAGTTTAATCGAAAATAGTGTCTCGACTTATGATGAGCCTTTTTGTGATTGGGTTGAACAGTCTGTAACCTTTAGACTCATGACTGTAGCCTACCATGACACATTTCTCTCCTTTCTTGTCTAGTTTGCCTCTGTGGTCTTTTGTCACAAGGGCATAAGCAAGGCATCCAAACACTTTAAAATGATGTATGGAGGGTTTTTTGTGATGCCAGGCTTTATACGGTGTAGAGTTCGGTAGAGCCTTGGTTGGTGATCTATTCAGTATGTAAACTTAAGTGTCATTGCTTCACCCCAAAATTCCTTTGGTAAGCTCTTGTGATTCATTATACTTCTTCCCATTTCCACCACAGTACGATTTCTTCTTTCTACAACTCCGTTTTGCTGTGGGCTGTAGGGAACCGTTAGATGTTGTTTAATGTCATGACTCTCAAAGTAGGAAGAAAAGTCTTTGCTGAGGAACTCTCCCCCTCTATCAGTCCTGAGGCACTTGATAACATACCCTGATTCTTTCTCAACCGACGCTCTGAATTCTAAAAACTTCTGATAGGCATCTGATTTGCTATTTAGGAAGAAGATCCACATCCACCTGCTGAAATCATCTACAAACAGCAAGTAATACCTGTTCCCTGACCATGTTGGAGTGGTGGCAGGACCCCAGATGTCGGCATGAACAACTTCCAAGGGAGCAGTGACTCTCCATTTAGATTGCTGAGGAAATGAGGCTCTGTGTATTTTATTTTCTGCACAAGTTCCACATACACCCTGAGCACACACAGATTTCTTCATACCATCAGCAAGTTTTGACAATTTTTCCAAATCAATGAAGTTGAGGTGACCACATCTATTGTGCCAGAGCATCGACTCCTCTTGAGTGTACACTGACTTGGCATGATGCTGTTGAATCAGTAGAGTGATTGGGAATATTTTATTGGGTGACATTTGCACTACAACAATAAGACGGTTTGAGTTCTTGTCAACAATAGAACATTCTCCCTGATCAAATGTTAATTTATACCCTTTCTTTAGCAACTGATCTACACAGAGCAGATTCTGAGATAGCTTGGGCATATATTGAACCTCATGAATGTAGTTAGTATCTCCATTTTTCAGTTTTACTGCCACTATTCCGCACCCTCAATTCTAACAATGTTTCCATCTCCCATGATTACTTCGGATTGATGTTGCGGTGTTAATTGAGTGAATGCTCCCTTGTTGTTGGTCATGTGATTCGAACATCCGCTATCGAGGAACCAAACTTCATTGTGGTCAGATTTAGGGGTGGAGGCTGAATAGAACATTGATTCTGAGTTATTTGTGAAGTTTGCTTCTTCCTTGGGTCTATTGTCACGATACCAACAGTCTTTCTGTAGATGGTTTTGCCTCCTGTACTTTTTGCATTTTGACATACAGTCTTTGGTGTGGTGAGTGGATTTATTGCACAGCTTGCAGTAGGGAGCATTGTTGAAGTTCCCTCTTGCTTCAGTACCTTTATGAGGAGAAGAATAGTTCCAGGCCGAATTCATGGGTTGATGTTTCCCTGTTTCCATGGATGCTTTACTCTGAAATGATTGCTCAATAGGAACTTCTTTTCTTTTCATTCTGGCTTCATGCCCGAGTAAAGAGCTCATAAGCTCAGACATGGTCATCTTGCTGATGTCCCTGGCTTCCTCTATAGCCGCCACAACATGCTCATATTTAGCAATTAGACTGCTTAGAACCTTTGAAACTATGCGTTTCTCAGGAATGTCATCTGCATAAGTTTTAATTTGATTTACGGTTACCGTAGTTCTGGAAATGAAACTTTGGATGGATTCACTCTCTCCCATGGTGAGATTGTAGAAGTCTCTCCATAATAACGTCAGCCTGATGGAGATAAATCTCTCACATCCTCTATACTTCGTTTTCAGCAAGTTCCAGGTGTCCTTGGCTGTTTCAGCATCGATGATTAATGGCAAAATCGTGCGTCCGAGCCCTTGCTGGATACAGAGAACTGCTTTGGCGTTCCTTTTCTGATTTTCCAACAGAAGCTGAACATCTTCTTTGTCACCTTCTTCTTTCTTCCCCTTCTCAGAGGGTTGTGGGTCATCATTTTGTATGAGATCCCATAAGCCCATGGAGATAAAGAAAACTTTCATCTGCTTACTCCAATAGTCATAGGATTCACCTTCGAAGATGGGTATTCCAGATTGGGTGTAAGTAAATGTTTGGGTGGTAGAGGACGAACTCGCCATATGACGAAGATCAATAAGAAAGCAACCAGGGTCGAACAGTAGATCCAGAACAGATGCTACACGATCAGCTGATGACGAGGATCGCAGCCAACCTGACTCTGATACCAAATGTAGGAAATAAAGATCCAACTGCTCTAATACATGCAGGTGAAAACAAGAATAGAAAGGGGAAAAATAAAGGAGTATCGGGGGGAAGTCCGCTGATACACCGCGACGGAGAAATTAGGTTTCTAAAAATGATGAAGTCTAAACCGGCAAAGGTCACACAAGGCAATATATATGTGTGCCTGGACGGGGTTCACTAAGTTCAACAGTAAATAGCATACATAAAAGATAAGAACTAGATTATCTCCTCACACTTGCCGCTGTTGAGTTCGCAAGTTAGGGGAAGAAATTGTTTCGCTAAAGCTTGACGCTAATGGAGGAAGCTTGCTGCTGATTACTGTTTGCCAATGGCGAGCTCGCAATTTTTTTGTTCGCAGAAAACTTGCCGCAATAGTTGCTCCCGTTCACGCGCTCCTTTCAATACTTAATTTTCTCACACCCTTCCAAAGCTTCCGCTCACTTTGGAGTTCGCTACTTGGAGGCCGTAGTATTTCTTCATGCACCTTCACTATTCTTCCGCCATCTCACGGGCTGCCCTAATCCATGGATCCGGATCCCCTGGAGTTCCTGCGGGAACTCTAGGGGGTGGAGTTCTCATTTTGAGACTCCCTCGAGCGGAATCTGTTGAAATTTGTGAAGTGGAAGTGGGTGACGGGACAGGCCGCGCGGCCTGTGCGGACAGCTTTGGCGGACTGGGCGGACTGGGCGGACTGTGGGTTGCGGCCTGGTGAAAAGTCTGGTGGAAGCCGGCTGTGTTCTAAGCGGGTTGTAGCATGGAGTCCGCGGTTTGGTGCGGCCTGGTATCTGCGGATAGAGAGGCTTGCGGACTGGTGCTTTGCTCAGTGGTCGCGGGTGCAAGCTTGTGCTGTTGGCGGGTTGTTTCGAGTTCGCGGGAAGCCTTGCGGACTGGCGTGTCCGCGGTTTTGGCTGTTGCGGACTGGGCCTTGAGCTTGGCTGAGGCCTTGTCGAGCTCAGGTGTTACAGCAGGTCTTGCTGTGGAGACCGGTTGGCGGACTGGTGTTTGGAGTCCGGGAAGTAGCTGCTGTGTTGGACAAGTGCGAGGAGCTCGCGGACTGGTTGCGGTCTGTGCTAGGGTATTTGGCGGACGGGACTTTGTGTCCGCCATGCTCGCACTGGCCCTTGATGGTTTTGGACTTGGTCACACATTGTGCCAAGTTCATGGTGTCCGCCGTATCCGCCAAGTCCGCTGTGACCGGGCGGACTGTTGCAGTTTGCCTTTGGTCGTGGACTTGTGGCGGATTGAGGTGTGAGTCTTGCAGACTGCCTCGGGTTGGTGCGGACTGCCATTGAAGAGGGTGCTGTCCTGAAGCAGTTGGAGCTTTGCGGGCTGGTGCCTTGTCCGCTTAGCTTGGGCGGACTGGAGAGGGTTCGTCAATGGTTGCCTTGCTCCTGGCGGTTTCCCTTGGTGACTGGCTAAGTCCTCGCGGACTGAGCGGACGGTCGTTTGTGTTCGCGCGGACTGGGGCGGTGTCACTATCTCTTGGGCGGTGACCACACTCCTCACCTTGCCTATAAATAGGACCCCCATGGCACATCTACAGTAACCTAAGTAACGTGAGTGAACAGTAAATTGGGTTGGGCGAGTGCTGCGGTCTGTGTTTTTCAGTCCGCGCGGATTGTTACAGGCTGACGGTTTGCTGTGTGCAGGTCGCGCGGATAACTTCAAGGAGACAGGAGTTTGGCTGTGACTTCGGTCAGTGCTTGGAAGTGTGCGGTCTCTGCGGACTCAGCAGGAGGTCGCTCTGCGGCTTGTCAGTTCTGTTTCAACTTTCCCAGCTTCAATAACCTGTCCGCCGGCTTCAGGCGGGTAGGGGAGTTCCTCAGTTCGGGTTCAGCAGGAGGCGAATAACGGTTTGTCCGCGCGGCCTCGCGGTCTCGGCGGACTCCGTGGTATTCGGCGGATTGCAGCATAGCTTGGGCGAGCTCAGCGGTCTCGGCGGTCTCGGCGACCTCGCGGTCTCGGCGGACTGGAGTGCTGTCCGCCCAGCTTGTTTTTTTTGGTTCTTTCTGTTTACAGCTGTAATACTAGCGAAATCATGTCTCGCTATGTATGCCTCGGATTGTAAAGAAGTGAATGCATAATAAGACCTTCTTGTGCTTCCATTGTTTTGTTGGGTGCAACCTCTAGTCCTTGGATTTTCCGCAGGTTCAGCGTGCGAACTGGGTAGTTCCGAAGATATTAATTTGGTGTTTGGGCTATCTTGCTGACCACGTTGAGAAAATTTAACATGGTATCAAAGCGAGGTTCCTGAGGTTGCGGAGGTTCAGTTGCGTGAGCGGAGGTCAACTAGTGTTGTTACTCAGTGATTGAGTGGTGATCAACCTGTGTTGTTGCTCGGAGCTGCTGAAGGGTACCAACAGGTGGTTGCAATGGAAGGAAGCTTAGCAAGAGGTCTTGGCATTGAACTCTTAACGCCGACTAACTATAAAAAGTGCAAGTCGTGCATGAAGAGTTATCTTCTGGGCGAGGAGCTGTGGGAAGTTGTCGATGGAGACGACAGACAGGAAGTTACTACTGCTTTCGGTACTGCTGAACAGGTGAGGCTCTGGAGAAGAACTAATGCTAAGGCAGAGTTCGTTCTGAAGAGAGCTGTCTCTCCGGAACTGTTTTATCACATCATTGGATGTGAGTCGGCTGCTGATATTTGGACAACCATTGATGAGTTGTTCAATAGGAAGAATGTGGCGCGGCTTCAGTTCCTGGAGAATGAGTTGGCCAGGGCAACTCAGGGAGACCTTTCCATCTCCAAGTACTTCTTAAAGATGAAGAGCTTGTGTGCTGAGCTGTCGGCACTGGATCCTGATGAGCCTATCTCTGAGGCAAAGATGAAGAGGCACATTATCCGCGGCTTGCGGAAGGAGTATGTGGCCTTTGTTACATCTGTTCAAGGGAGGGCTACTCAGCCGTCGTTGCTGGAGCTGGAGAATCTGCTTGCCTCGCAGGAGAGCTTAGCAAGGCAGATGGCTGGAGTGAATCTGAATCAGGAAGGCAGCGAGGCTCTCTTCTCAGGCAAGAAGAAGGGATGGGAAGGGAAGAAGAAGAAGAAGGTGCAGGCCGATGGTGAAAAGGAGACTTCAACTTCGTATCCGCCGGAGAGGAGCAATGCTCCTAAGGACTGGAAGAAGAATCTGAAGTGCTACCGGTGTCACCAGCATGGGCACTTCAAGCGGGACTGCAAGGTCAAACTGCAGCCTGGGCATGCTGCGGGAAAGGAGGAAGCTTGCTCACGAAGTGAAGAAGCAGAATGGGGAGGAGCTTTCATGACGGGCACTTGTGTTCGGGCCTTATCTGCTGAGGACTTCAACAGCGAGTGGATCATCGACTCCGGGTGTGGTCATCACCTCACCGGAGACAAGTCGAAGTTCACCTCCATGCAGGCTTACTCAGGTAATGAAGCTATTATCACTGCTGATAATACTGTTTATGCAGTAGAGAAGGAGGGGGTCGTGTCTTTGGGTAGTGATCAGGGGCCACTCACGTTAAGGAGTGTGTATCACGTGCCGGGCATGAAGAAGAACCTCTTCTCGGTGACCAACGCGGTGGACGTTGGGTATCACGTTCTGTTTGGGCCAACAGACGTGAGGTTCCTTCACAACGTATCAGCGGTGAAGGCTGATGTTGCTCATGTTGGGAGGAGGGTGAAGAACTTGTTTGTTCTTTCCACCAGTGCCTATGTTGATAGGATGAGAGCCAATGATAGTGCGGCTATCTGGCATGAGAGGCTGGGGCATGTTGGCATGGACAAGCTAAAGGCAATGGCGAGTAGAAGTCTG